>JAPFRF010000014.1:15702084-15777084 GCA_029282475.1 Phrynocephalus forsythii | reverse complement strand
AGCAGAAGCTCTGCCTATGGATTTCCTGAGGAAACCAGGTATGAAGACCTGCGGCAGCAGGCACGTTCGGCCAGGTGAAGGTCCACACACTGTCTCCAGTAGAGGTGGCCGAATGGTGGTGGTCATAAACTGAGCGACATAGGTTTAACCATCTCCCATCTATCAGGGTGGAGCAGGTTCTTGGCTAATGCCATTTGCAAAGCACTGTGGCTCTCAGCCGTGGGTCCCCAGATGTCCTTGGACTGTAACTCCCAGACATCTTGGCCAGCACCGTTGTTCGTGAAGGCATCGGTCTATCATGAGGGATGCATCATGCAGAATGACAGGCGAGAATTTGGACGTCCACTCAAACTGAGGGCTGGGAGAGTGAGAACAGACAAAAGAAATTTTTTTTACCCGGTGTGTTGTTAGTCTGTGGAACTCCCCACCACAGGATAAGGTGATGGCACCTGGCCTGGATGCCTTCAAAAGGGGATTGGGCAGATTCCTGGATGAAAAGTCCATCACAGGTTACAAACCATGATGGAGATGTGTCATCTCCAGGCTTAAAAAACTAGGGTACTTCAAGGGCCAGATGCAGGGGAGTGGTATCAGAAGACAGAGATCTAGTCCCTTGTGCTCCCGGATGCATTTGGTGGGGCCACTGTGAGATACAGGAAGCTGGACTAGATGGGCCTTTGGCCTGATCCAACACAGCTCTTCTTATGTTCTTATGGGTTTTTTTTAATGATAACCTATATGTGATGGCAAGCCTTTTAGAGACCGAGTGCCCAAACTGCAATTCAGGACCCACTTATTTTTCACAAACTGTCAATACAGCAATTTAACCTGAATACCGTGGTACCCTGGGTTACAAATGCCTTGGGTGCTATACCCTTCAAAAAAGTGAGAACTGAAGAGCAGGCTTTTGAATTTCCTGGAGGTCGGGAGCAGACAAACCTGCAAAGTTTGAGTTTTTATACCTTTCCTTTTTTAAACTCCTTCTGCCTCTTAAAATGCATGTAAGTGATTTGAGAAGTTCCTAAAACCGAGTTCCTTAAGTATAGAATTCTCTATAAATTACTCTTTTTTCCTCAGTACTTTTCCCTCCCCTCAAGTGTTTAAATATTCTTTTCCCCCTCCTCTCTGCCTCACGGGCAGCACTGCTTACAATATACATAAAGTTTCATATGATCAAACAAGATAATGCAAAATCAGCTGAATGAAGCTGTTAATTCCCTGTGCAGGAATAGATCTCATAAACATAGGCTTCTCTGAACAGCTTGCAAATGCCACCGTCTGCTTCCCCTCCTGACTCTTGCACCTGTGTTGTTTTAGCAGAAACCGTTCTTTAACTGTTACACTCTCGATGCTTCACAAGATAATATCTGGATTTATTTTGATTTTTCTCCCCCCTTCCAGCATCAATATTGTCTGCCAAAGCCAATAACTGTAATTTATTTGTGTTTGGTTTTTTTAAAAATACCAGAAACCCCGCCGCCGCCGCGGCCAAAAAGTCTTTAAATAATGGCATCAGTGCTTCTTTCAGGGTTCTAAAATGAAAAACCACCAAAGCAAGGGTTCTTTTCAGAAAAAAGGAGAGGCAGATCCCTTACTGTATGTGGTTTTACTTTGAGCCATCAATTCCTGGTTCAGTTATTCACCGCTGGCTTCCACTTGGCCCAGATGAGAGAGTGAGGATCCAGGCCACAAAATGGATTCTCATCCATTTGCTACACCTGCTTCCAAGTGGAACTGAGGCTGCTTTTACACGACCCCTAAAATCCGCTGCAAAATGCTCGCAGATGCGAAGCATAAAATTGTTTTTCCACCAGCAGCTGACTTAAAAAAAAAATAAAGTACGACCACGCCCACTTAAGAGCGCCCCAGCACATTTTACAAGTACCTGGTCTGGAGGAGGTAAAATCCTTGTTGCTGTTTTAAAGCATTGCATGCCTGGCCCTCCTCCGCTTTTTGTTTGTTTTTGTTGTCCCCCCTTTTAACAGACAGGGATCCTAAAGGGCTGGAACAGTTAGCTGCTGCGGACGGCAGGCGGAGGTGAGCCTGCAATTTTTTTCCTCTCTCCCCTCACCGCAGACAGAAGCAAAAGAATCAGAGTGCAGGAGGTGGGAACACAGGAAGCAGAACAAAAACCACGTGGGGGTGGAATCTGCATTTAAATTGCCAGCGGATTTTAGGGGTCGTGTAAAAGCAGCCCAAGAGGAAGATTTCAAGGTAAGACCGTGTGTGCCACCTCTTCACCAGCAAGCATCCTCTTGGCCCCAGGACTGGCGAGAGGTTCTCTGGGAATCTGAGCAGCCGCAGCCCCTGTCTCGCCCTGGGACTAGTACTCCATGCTGAGCTTGGAAAAGCAGGATTTGAAGGATTCTAAGGTTCCAAAAGCTGTTGGCTGCAAAGTCGGCAGCTCGCGGTTCGAATCCCGGGAGCCACGCAGCGGAGCGAGCTCCCGCTGATCACCCCAGCTCCTGCCAACCTCGTAGTTTGAAAGCATGTCAAGGCAAGTAGACAAATAGGTACCGCCGTTAAAAAGCGGGAAGGTAAAACAGTGTTTCCTTGCAGCCCTGCCGGCCACGTGGCCACGGACTTGCACAACACTGGCTCTTCGGCTTGGATACGGAGATGAGCACCACCCCTAGAGTCGGACACGACTAGCATGCATGTGTGGGTAAACCTTTACCTTTTAGACCACGAAAGAAACTGCTCTAGGTTTTAATTCTGGGTTATGTGACTTCAGAACGTGCAGGGTCTATAATAGTAATCACGGCCAGAAGATGTAGCAATGAGAGGCCTCTCGTCTCCTCGTGGCAAGTGGGTAAACTGCACTGCAGCTCGTGGCAACCTGGGGCTAAACTGCAGCCTTCCATTGCAGCTAAGTTCCTGTGGAGAAAATACAGTCCAAGTGGCTCACAACCTGGGGCTGGATCCCAGGTTTACCCACCTGCGGAGTTTACTGAAAATTAAGTGCGACCACGATTCCAGCGCACTTTTCATGACTCAGGCCTTCCATCCTTCCGAGATCAGTAAACTGAGTTCCTATGGAGAGAATACAGTCCAAGTGGCTCTTCGGAGTTTATGTTTCTTTGACAGCTTTGCTGTGCTAAATTTAGGCCTGTTTTATAGGTAGTGCTCCCAGCGTTCTCACCCGGCTGCAGGTTTGTGTTGTTCTTACAAGAGCAAGCAACTGGGAACCGGAACTCTACATGCATCCTCTTCTCTTTTGCCCAGCTTCTCCCACATGTCCTTCTAAGCTGCCCCCCCCCCGCACACAGTTTATACCAGGACATGGCAGATATATGGGGGGGGGAGAGAATGAGTTTTCTGAGTGGGAATGGGGTGGTGGAAGCAAAAAGTTGAATTCTTTAGGGTCTTCAGTGAGAAATGAACAAAATGTCCTTATTCAACTCTCTAGGGGTGATTAGCCACCTTATCAGTCGCCTGTGTGAACTTGAGTTTTTCATCATAGTGGGAAAATGGTGCATCCTGTCCAATAGCGTCCATTAACGTTAATAGTTTCACCCATTTCCTTGCTCTGAGAACGGTGGTGTTAAAATAATATTCAGACAGGTTGCCCTCGGCCCCGTTAAAAGCACAGTTCCTTGTGTCATATTTTCTTTACTTACTTTGGGACAGAGTGTGAAGCTAGTTTATTCATAGTAATTTCCTGATCGCGAATGCTGCGATTCTTTCGCCAGGGTCTGTGCAATAAAATGTAATGTGTAAAATAAGTTTCCACGCACTTTCTGGAAGCTGTAATTTACTTTTATAGAATAAGATATTGGAAGAATCACCCTTGCTTTTTATTGCTCTAAAAATAAAATGGCACAGTGATGCTTTAAAAAAATAACCCAAACTGCTTCACTGTGTTATAGTTTGTACAGTTTATCACGATATTGGGTCTTTTCCAGTTCAATAGACTTTGTAAATGTCTCCTTTCTGGTATATGATTCTGAAAGTTTTCTGCCTCATTTTTGCTAAAGGAGTCCTACGAAGAGACAGGCTGTGTGTGTCCGTCACGTGATATTTCTCAATCCTCTGTCGAAAATTCATGACAACTTGCTTTCCTCTTCTGAGTGTCCAGGTGCAGGCTGGCTCCTTCTGCCTTTGGTTAATTACCTTCACCTACAGCCTGTGGGACCTTCTCCCCACCACTAGACAGGGCTGAATGTAAGACCAGGGCAGGGAATCTCAGATCCTGGGGCTAAATCAGAGTTTCTTGTACTTCCAATCCGACATGGTCCAGCTGCCCAGAAATTTCTGCCCATTAATAACAACCCATGGTCTACTGTACAACGGCTCTTATGACCAAATTGACATCACTCCACCCATAGATACCACCTCCATCATCTGCTCTGCTTCCAGAGAGCCCTGGTGGGGGACTTAACATTTCCAGTGCTTCCCAACCTTGGGTAACCCAGATGTTCTTCAAATAAGACTCCCAGAAATCCTGGCTGGTAAGTGCAGCTAGTGGCAAAGGCTTCTGGAAATTTTGGCCCTAGAACGTTTGGGAACCCAGGTTCCCAACATTGCAACATTTCTTCCTTGGAGAACATAAAAAAAAGGACATCCGGAAGGATTAACGAGCATTAGAATCATAAAAAGTAGCTGCCTAGATGCCCTAAGCTCATCCGATCTCGCCTGATTTCGGAAGCTAAGCAGGGTCAGCCCTGGTTAGTACTTGGATGGGAGACCACCAGGGAATACCAGGTGCTGTAGGCTGGCCTGGAGTAGGAACTGGCAAACCACTCAAGTGTACCTGCCAAGAAAACTCCATGGGCATGGGGTCACGAAGAGTCGGTCACGACTCGAACGACACAACACACACAGAGACAGAATCATAAAATGATGGCATCGAGAACAGACTATAAGGCCACAGAGTACAACCCCCAGATTGGACAGAAGGCTGGCCAATTTTCTCTTGAATGCCTCCGGTATTGGTGGAATTGTGACAAGTCGGAACACATCACATATGTCTTCTTTATGCAGATATGGCTTGGTTTTCTCAGCATTTGGCCCGGGCAAGTAGGGGGAGGCGGGGAGGTCCAAAGCTCATGAATAAAGAGCAGAGGTGCCTTGCATAGAGATGGCTGATGGTTGAATTGCCAGCGATTAAAAATGGCCTTGGGTGGTGGGATTTAGTCACCCTCTTCCAATACACGACCACAGTTTAGTAGCGCAGTTTCTGCAAATATCTTTTTACCTAGCTTCTCCTCCACAACTGCATAGTGCATAGTATTGTAGAATAGATATAACAGGGATGCAGTGGTTTACAAAAAAAGTGGGGCAACCATTTCCAGTATTACTCTAGGTTTCTAGGTTTAATTTTTTTTAGGGGGCTGGGGCTGGGAATATTTTTGTTTCTGTACGTGAGGAATCTGAAGGACTGAGCCTGCACAGCACAGATGAATAAAAGTCAATGTAATGCACTTTGAAAATTCCCCAGCTGGTGCCTAAGACTTTATTATATGTTTCAGCCCAATGGAGGCTGGTGCCAATTAAATATTTTGGCGCACAAGGTGGATTGTTCCCAATATAGGCTTGGCCTCTAAGTGGAATGGAAGACAAATGGAATCACGTATTAGACAAGACCCCTATTCCAAATACTGGATAGGAAAAAGAATGAGAAGAAATGTTTCAGGTTAAATGAGCAACAAGTGCATAACAGAACAGTGAAGGAGCTGAATAACATCATTTAAAACTTGCAAATGCACCCAGCTTTGCATGGATCGCCGTAGCCCTTGGTGGTGCACCTGTAAGCAATGTTACACCAATTGCCAGAGTTCAAGAGGTTCCGGTGGCCACTGAAGCTGTCGCTGATGAGTCTTACAACCTAAATCTCAGCAGCCAGTTGCTACAAGCCAGGAAGTCAGTGCTATATTTCCTGTTGGCGTGACCTAGTCCTTGAGAAGAGGTGAAAACATGTGCCTCTTAGCTGGTGGAAGGTTACCACCCAACTTAGGAACCTAAGAAGCTCAGAGGAGCCGTGCTGGACCAGGCCAAAGGCCCATCGAGTCCAGCTTCCTGTATCTCACAGTGGCCCCACCAGATGCTTTTGGAAGTGCATGAGACTAGATATCTGTCTCCTGATACCACTACCCTGCATCTGGTCCTTGAAGTACTCTGGTTTTAAGCCTGGAGATGACACATCTCCCTCATGGTTTGTAACCTGGGATGGACTTTTCCTCCAGGAATCTGTCCAATCCCCTTTTGAAGGCATCCAGGCCTGATGCCCCCACCACCTCCTGCAGCAGGGAGTTCCACAGACTAACAACACGCTGGGTAAATTGATGCTGTTGGACGTAAACAAAGGAAACTTATGTCGTTGGCGTCGGCCAACCTTGCGATGCATGCCGAGTTCTTCATGGGGCCTTAGGTCCTGGAGTGCCCAGGCAAAGATTTATTTTAAGGGAATGTCAAACCCACCAGCTGAGGCAAGCGAAGAGGGAGAGGGTTTTTTCCCCATGTCATGAGCAGCTTTTCCAAGGGCTTCCCAGGGCCCATGGTGGTTGGGACACGATCCGAGCCTGCCTTACTTTCTCTGTGCAGGACCCTTGAATCGTTACTGGGCAAAGCAAACCCCAGCCTGTCTGTCCTGGACTCCCACTTGGTGGACATTGATGGCAGCACCCTGTACCTCTACGGCGCCGGCGCCCTGGAGTCCCTGGATCGGAACTGGAGCGTCCAGACCGCCGGGAGCATCGCCACCGTCTCTTTCGTTTTCATCGACTTTGACGAAATTGTTCCCGTCTTGCCAAAACTCAAGATTAAGTTCCCCAATTCTCTGGTAAGAAAGGTTTGTCCTTGACTTTTCAGCAAGTTACAGGACTGCTGGGAATTCTCATTGACCTGCCATTGGGACTGGGACCATGCTTTAATGCAGTGTTAGGCCATAGCTAACAACCCATTCTTGATAGGCTTCAGCACCTTAGGCCGTTGTTCACCTTAAGGCTATGGATACTCTTGTCTCCCTAACGAGCCTATTCAGGCCATTGTTCATCTTATGAGCCTAATTCAGACCAGGGTGACAAGAGGTCAAAGCTGACTGACTATAAGATGGAGGACTCGCACTAGCTATATTCAGACTGATGAAGCTGTTCGGATGAGCAGCAAAACGTTTCTATCTCTCTCTCTCAAAAAAAGTCCAGTAGCCCTGACTCAACTTCCAGACGGACTCCCACGGTCCTTTGTCATTGGCAATACAGGCTTGGAATTTTGGGAGTTGTGGTCCAAAACATCTGGAGCGTCAAAGTTTGGCCACCATTGCTTTAATGTTTCTCCTCTCCCTGACTGATGTGCTTTTAAAAATTGCATTGTTCTGCGATATCACTGTCTCTCCAATCGCTTTAACATCATGTTTGAGTCCGGAAGTTGAGTCATGGCTACTGGACTTCTTTTTTGAGAGATAGAAACATTTCGCTGTTCATCCAAACAGCTTCATCGGTCCGACCGATGAAGCTGTTTGGATGAACAGCGAAACGTTTCTATCTCTCAAGAAAAAGAAGTCCAGTAGCCATGACTCAACTTCCAGATAAACTCACCTGGATGACTGAGAATCTTCACAGACATCACGTTTGAGTGTGTTGCCCACGAGCGGCTGTGAGTCCCCGTTTTAAAGACGACTCTAGAAATGCATACGGCATAACACCCTGAGTGTCCGCAGCTCGAGACAGATGCCATATTTAGGAAAACCGTGCTGCTCCTCAACGCAGAAGCCTGGTCATAAAACTAACACCTGGTTTTATTAGCCAAACATGTCTCAGGTGCTGCATTGCCTGGAGTTTTTTTTCCAAGGGCTGCTTCCTCCTTTTCTAAACACCTGCGTTCTCCCCACCACCACCACCAAAAAAAAAAATATTCAGCTCACTTTTGCTCGACTTCTCATTCCTTTTCCCCAGCACTTGAAATTCAAGGAGACCAACCTCGTCACCCTGCAGCAGTTCAACGCCTTAGCCCCGGTTCGCCGTCTGGAGCAATTGACGGTCGAAGCCCAGGGAAATCCGGTGGTCACCTTCACCTTATGGAAATATTACGTGCTGTTTCGATTGAACCACCTTAACCTGCAGAAAATAGATGGGGTAGAGGTAAGGAAAGCCAGTGTCGCCCTGGTCACGTTACGTATTGCCAGTGCCACTGGCTCGTGGAGTAGTTTGTGAGAAGTGTATAGCCCCCCCCCTATATCAGCAGGGTATCTTGGGATGCTGAAAAACATGGAATGTTATTTTAATAACAAATGCCAGGAATGGCGTGGTCTCTGGTTTTCTCTAGGGGCCAGTTCTGGTGAATTTGCCATACAGTGGCACCTCAACTGAGGAATTTAATCCATTCCGAATGCATGCTCTTAAACTACTCTTAAGTCAGGGTACCTATCTCACAAATTGAAAATATGTTAAAAAAATCAATAAAATGAAAAAAATGTAAGTCGAGCAAACCATATCTATCTATCTATCTATCTATCTATCTATCTATCTATCTATCTATCTATCTATCTATCTATCTATCTATCTATCTATCTATCTATCTTTCTTTTAAATGTTCCAGACTATGGGGGTAAGTATAAGTTAAATAAATGAATAAATAAATGAATAAATAAATAAATAAATAAATAAGTGTATTAGTGGTTACTCATCCCACAGAGAAGGGGCTCCTTCTGTGCTGTGTAAATTTAAGAACACATGCAAGATTTGTGAGGGGGGTTTTCTCACCTCCTCCCCATATGCCCCTGTCATGAAGTTCTTCCAGGAAAAAAAAAAGAAGAAAGTCTAGAAATCAACAAAGCCTGGCTTCTAGTACTGAAAGCTACCGCCTGCCAAAGATAAACGTTCAGTGTTTCCCACCCAGCCACAAGCACCAGTGATCAGTTCAGACAATACAACAGCGAACAGCACCCATCAACCACAGAGAAGAATCGCTGCCATTCCTGATTGCAGTGAAACTTCTTAATCCCTCCATCACAATACAATGATTAACACCTATTCTCCTGCATAGGACAAGTTTTCTCTTTCCCACAACTTTAAAACCCCACAGTGTCACTCACTCTATACCCCAGAGCACAGAGAGAACTCCTAGTTCCCTGAGCTCCTTGCCCTCTGAAGATGCCGGCCACAGAGTCTGGTGAAATGTCAGGAAGAAAAACTTCCAGAACATGGCCAAAACAGCCCGAAAAACTCAAAAGAGCTATTCTTCCAGGATTTTTGTTCTGTGTTGCTTTATACAAACGAATGTCCTGAGCCAGGGGACACGTCAGTTCGAAAATCCTAATTATAATGACCTATTCCCTCCAACCCATCTCATTGTTAGATAAATCCAGTTATGTTTAAACTTTTGTCATATTGTCATCTAGGAACTTTTGTCATATTGTCATCTAGGAACCCCCCGAGTTAACTGAGAATTGAAGAGTCTTGTTTATAATTTGTTAAAAAAACTGGACCGAGGTCAGATAAGTAATAAAATATATCGAGAACTTCAAATTGCAAGATTTACTTTTCCGTTCTTTTCTGGGAAACATTAATCATGGAATAGAAAGCAAAGGGACAAAAATGAAACCTTAAACTCAGATAAAACCTCCCAGAGGGAGGAAGAAGAGAGATACAGAAGAGTTTCCTTTAAGTAATTCAGGATCTTGTAAAGGAAAACACCCCATTAAATTTCCAATATCATCTCAGTGTAGACATTTTTTCTTAGTTCAATGTAATTTTTTTATAAGAACATTTTAGCATGATATTTTTTGATCAGGGAAAATGGACATATTTCCGTGTATCTGTAACCCATTGGGAAAACTTCTTGCTTTGAACCTTTGAAAAGGATTTACTGCTTTCCACCTTAAATATATGTGAATCCTTTGCATCCTGTATTTGTTTTTCCCTTAACATGCATATACTGTACTTAACAGAGATGGGCACAAGAGAGCGACTCTGATTTAATGGTCGGTGAAGCCATGGGGGAATTTGGACATCACACTAAACTATGATTTATCTAAAAAAAATAATTAAGTGTGCAGCCCCATTAAAGACTATGGCCTCTTCCAGCTCTTGAGTTATTTTATTTCTGTATTGCCATTGTCCCAATTAAAGAACCCAAGGTGGCTCACAGTTTCTTAAAAAGCCAAACCAAGGATTATATTTAAACAGCATTAGACATATGTATGCATTAAAATAATAAATTTAAAAAATTAAGTAATGAAAAGCACACATAAAATAATATGCAGCACCCAAACACATCATCTCCTAATTAGGTTGTTAAGAGATTATCTAGACAGTTGTGAGTTTTTCGGGCTCTTTGGCCATGTTTTGGAAGTTTTTCTTCCTGATATTTTGCCACACTCTGTGGCTGGCATCTTCAGAGGGCAAGTAGCTCAGGGAACTAAGAGTTCTCTCTGTGCTCTGGGGTATAGAGTGAGTGAGACTCTGGGGTTTTAAATTTGTGGGAAAGGGAAAACTTGTTCTATGCAAACGAAAATTTTCATTTTGTTCCCTAATGAAACGAATGACAAATAAAACGAATAAAAAATTTGTTTCATGCCCATCTCTAGTTCTGAGTCACGAGTCCAAGTCATTGGGAAAAACAAAACAAAACACACAACAACACCCACATCAAGTCCGAGTGGCGTCACCAGTGGAAATTAAGTCTGACTTGACGGCAAGTCTTGTGACTTGAGTCCCCGCCATCCGTGGTAGAAACGATGGCTGGAAATGAAGGGTGCCCTATCAACCTTGGTCGAGGTGTCTGGGCAATTATTCGAATGACTCGGATTGCTGAAAAGAACAGGTTTTTCAAGGGCGGAATTCACATTGGCCTTTGTCTTCCTCAGGTTACGCAGAATGACCTGGTTATGGCCGAACGGCTTTTTGGGGTGTTGGCTTACGTCGCCTCTTCAGATGTACCCTATTACCGCTTGCTTTCGTTACTCGGGGAAGGCAGGTAATTAACAGGAAGGAGAGCAGTTTCTCTTTGCAGGAACACTTCTGAAGAGGACGTGAAGCTGCCTCGCGACCCTTGGCAACATTTACATAAAACAGCATATTTTGTTGTGTTTCCTTTACCCCATAAAAATGCCTTTGCAAGCCATTGTCCACCTAATGAGCCTGTTCAGGCCACTGTCCACCTAACAAGCCTGTTCAGGCCACTGTCCACTTAACGAGCCTGTACAGACCAGGGTGGCATGAAACCGATGTGAACTATAAATGGGAGGTCTCAGACTGACAAAGCTGCTTGGAGGAGCAGTGAAACACGATCTCACAAGAAAAGAAGTCCAGTCCCATAACTTTAAGTAAACTTCCTCTGTGTGACAGATCAAATTGTCTTTTTGCTAAAACTGAAAGTGTGGCCTATTGTGCGTTTACCACAGTATCCCCGCCCCCAGAAAGAACAAAGAACTTTAAAAGCTTTTTAATTTAGCACTCTGGATGTCTTGTGAGTTTGTTTTCATCTTTATCCCTCTCCTTGTGTTTATATGGTCCTCTCTCCTTTCTCTTCCTCATGCTGGACATCTGTTTACAGTGTCTGTCCAGGGGCTAGCATTCTGAGATCAACAGATAAATACCCCCCCCCCGCCGCCCCATCCCACAAGAAGCAACTGGATCAAGCCATGAACCAAAACCTCGTAAATTGAAAAGGACAGACGCCATGGAAGGGGGGGGGAGGCACTCTGGAGTTGCCAGCAAGGACTGCCAAGTCGTCATCTTGCCTTATCAATCTTTTGTCTTTCTTCTTAGGAAGAAGCAACTCTGTTATCTTTTGGAGGCGAAGGGGAAGAAAGCCGGAAGCACCAACGAGGATGGGAATGACCACATTCAAAAGCTCGGGATTGATATCGGTCGGTTGTCGCTGAATTATACCCCGCAAGAGTCTCAATCCTTAGAGGTATGACGGGAACCCAGGCAGAAGAGCTGCTGCGGGGAAGGAAAAAAAAATGAGCCGTTTGCTTTTGTTGCTGTAGCTCAGTGGTTCTCCACCGGTGGGTCCCCAGAGGTTCCTGGACTGTAGCTCCCAGAAGCCTCCACCACTCGCTGTGCTGGAAGGGGTTTCCAGGAGTTGCAGTCCAGGAACATCTGGGGACCCACCGGTGGAGAACCACTGCTGTAGCTGATCGACGTCTTAATCGGTTTCTTATATACTTCTGCTAAAACAGCATAGCGGATTCCTATCCAGTGAGACCATTTATTTCCCGATTGAGCGGCAACATAACCGATACCTCCTGCTCAACAGCTCAGCAGTAGCGCTATTAAAAAGACCCACAATCTGACGCATGCATATCTTGTAAACGGAGCTATTCAGAACACACTGAATATCTACACAAAGGCATTTTCTTTCTCTCCTCCCTCCCACCTGCCACCCTTTCTTCTGTTCTAGAATGAACACAAACAGGTTAGGTTTTCCCTGGGGAAAAGGTCGTGTATGTACTTTATAATGGCATGTGTATGAGACTTATCCAGCACAAAGGTGGAACAGACAAAAGAAAATTTATTTTTACCCAGCATGTTGTTAGCCTGTGGAACTCCTTGCCACAAGAGGTGGTGATGGCATCTAGCCTGGATGATTTCAAAAGGGGATTGGACAGATTCCTGGAGGAAAAGTCCATCCCAGGTGACAAACCATGATGGAGGTTTGTCATCTCCAGGCTTAAAACCGGGGTACTTCAAGGGCCAGATGCAGGGGAGTAGGATCAGGAGACAGATATCTAGTCTCATGTGCTCCCAAACGCATCTGATGGGGCCACTGTGAGATACAGAAAGTTGGACTAGATGGGCCTTTGGCCTGATCCAGCATGATGGCTCTTCTTAGGTTCTTAGGTTCTTTCAAGGTGGAAGGTATAGAGAAGAGGTTGCCCAAGGCAGGAAAGCAGGCAAAATCCATCCCCAAACCATGGATATTTTTTTTTCTGAACAGCTGCCCTAGTAAGGCAAGGAAATGGTCATAGTTGCCCATCTAGCTTTTCGTCACCAGGAAACGATCATAAACGTGACCCCTAGTTTACTGTCATCCAGGTGGGAGGGATTTGCTATCTCTATTACTGTCCATTAAAATCCGTTCACTGTGTGACCCGAGGCAACTGTTTTTGTGGTAGAACTGTGTTGATAGTTGCAAATTAGCTCATTTCCTATTCTGCCCAGGGAGCCGTTCAGAAAACTTTGTGTTCTCTTTCAGCAATAAATTATTGAGATCACCCCCTTCTCTGGCGCCTGACATGCCAGCCGTCTCCTATATATGTGTCTGGTATTTCTCTAATTAAACTTCCCTGCACCGAAGGGCTTTGTTTCCTGACCCCCCTTTTTTTCCTATTTATTCATTTATGTTTGCCCTCCACAATGGCTCTTTTGTACAGGAAATGAAGGACAGGAAGCACTTCTGCCAAGCCTACGTCCAGGAGCTGGTGAAGGAAGCAGCCGACATCAATATGAAGAACGAGTCCTTCCAGAAACTGTGGCCTCAGATCTTCATTGAGCTCGTCCGGGACGCCGTGGTGGAGATACGCAACAAGGACTCTTACACAAAGCTCAGCTTGCAACGAATCGCTGATCAGAAGCCATAAGACTGCAGTTCCCCTCCACATGTCAGTGTCCGGTGTTATTGTTTTCCCATCAAGGCCTACACTACTGGCGTACCTTTGACATTTCTCCAGGAAAGCCTTTTACGTAGTATTCATAAAGACTACCTTGAAGAACCTCTCTCTTATTCTCTCTCTCTCTCTCTCTCTCTCTCTCTCTCTCTCTCTCTCTCTCTCTCTCTCACACACACACACACACACACACACACACACACACACACACACACACACACACACACACACACACACACACACACACACACACACACCGCTCTTCTGGACACTCATCCTTTCAGTGATTTCCTTCCGTTGATTTTCATGCTGCTATTGCCGGGGCGTGAGATGCCAAGCAATGGAACTTTAATAAATTATTCTGTTCATACATGCCAAACTCGGCATTGTTTCGCCATCGTCACCACAACCTCGAAGGGTGGTTTTTGTTTGGTATCGATAGAAATCATGCCATGCTTTGCCTTTTCAATAGCAGGAGAACTCCCAAAGGTACTAGTGAATCATTGGCCCTCCAGATGTTTTGGACCACAGCTCCCAGAATTCTGAGCCTAGATTGGCAGTGACAAAGGATGGTGGGAGTTGTGGTCCAAAACATCTGGAGTGCCGAAGGTTCGCCACCACAGCGCTAGGAGATCCTGCATGTACCAAGAGAGATGCCTCTACTACGTCTGCTTCATATATAAACACTTGTTTCAAGCATCTGAAAATCCATCCTTGGATTTTCGGGAGGTCCAGGTAGAACTAGGTAGTCCTTAAACGCAGCGAGCCCTAAAGTTAATTAAGAACCAAAAGCAGATCTGCCCTGGTGTGTTTTCTTTGTCCATCTGTGCTAAATCTCATTTTTTTAAAAATGGAGTTGTTTCTTATTAGCAGGAGCGTGTGGGCAGCTAGGTATGAAGGGTCCAAAGCAGAGAGAGGTCAATCCATCCACTCGCACCCCTCCCTTGGAGAAGACTTTTGGCAACCCAAAGAATTGGGAGGCTCCTGTCGCTGCTCATTCGGGTCGGATTTCTCTGGCTGAAAGGTGGCCCAGGCATCCCCTGTCACCTGCGGCAGGGCCTCTTGTAGAATTCATTAAGACGTTGGTACGGATCCTTGAATTACAAGTATGTGCCGTGCTTGTGTTGGCTGCTCATCCGCTCAAACCACAGGGCTGCCAGCAATATAAAACAGGTGGCCTGCTCGAGAGCTTTCGGGTGGCTCCAAGAATCTTAATGGCGTCCATGGGCGAAGGCATTCACAGCGGACGAGCTTTCCTGGCATGTGGCTTAATGTTAAGGATATTGCATTAGCTGGCCACACGTGAAGAGCCACCGAGATGTTTTGTGTGTGTTCCTCCTGGACGCCTTCATGATGACTGCATACACCCAGCTCTACCACAATCCTTCCTTTAAATTCCCATGAGAATAAAAACAAAAGTGGAACAGGTGATACCTTTAGGCTACTATAAAAATAACCAAACATTGCTAATATTTGGGGGCAAAACACTGGGCAATCTCTTTCCTTTTATTTGATCCAATTAGCTACACTCTGGACTTTTCTAAATTTTTATCCCAATCCGCAAATGAAATGTGTGGGCCTTCTATCCCCCCCATTGCTGACAAATCAGGGGCTTTTGGTCTCGGCAAGTCACGTTGAGGAGAGGCATGAATGTGTGTACGTGAGAGCCGCGACGTGGCTTTGGAAGGACTGGGACAATTAAAACGTCCCCCTCCCCTCAATTTGGATACAGCCTAAGAACTGTGCCTCAAGTCATCTTCCTGGCTTTTTCTCCATCTTGCTATGGACTCTACATCTAAGAAAGAACCCTGGCAAATCCATCTTTTGCCATGCTAAAACCTATAGTACTGCTCTGATGAAGGAGGTTTTGCCCCCGAAATATTAGCAATGTTTTGTTATTTTTATAGTAGCTTAAAGGTATCACCTGTTCCACTTTTGTATGAGAATAAATAGACACTTTGAACAGAGGAGCTGATGGAGGCTGGACCCCACTTTAATGGATTACCTGCAGGACTAAGGTTCGCATAATCTCTTCCTAGTTTTGCATTTAAACTCTCTCTCAGCTCAGGAGCCTGGAGTTATTACATTGAAAAATAAAACCAAATACAGGGCATTTCAGTGTAAGCAAATAATTGCTCATTATAATTAACTTCATTGCGGTGCATTTTTAGGACATGGCTGCCAGCTAAGGACTAAATCCTTACAACACTTATTTCAGCGAGGTTGCTTCCATTGGCATCGGTAGCTACAATAATTGTAAACTGGCATTTGGATTCAACCCATGGATACAGTCGCGATGAGTAAATGGGGTTTGAACAATCTCTCTCCCTAAAATTGGTTAAAGCAGCCTCCCTAGAAGTTAACATTTCTGCAGTGGGCAGACCTTTCCCCATAAAACCTCTTAATGAGATCTTCGTTTATATCTCTAAAAACATCTGTAGCCCCCCCACCAGGCCTGGGCAGGGCAGCCGCTGGGGAGTAGGGGAGTATAGTGGGCACAAACGCCCTGTGGATTTCGCAAAGTGGACAATTTTTGTGCAGAACTTGGAAGAGGTCATCAGCGCCTTCCAAATGAGAACTCTTTGAAGAGTACCAGGAAATTCCTGACCGCTGGGGGGAGTGTGGCCTCCTGTCCTTTCTTCACACACACAAGGGGAGGGCAAGCCACGGTTGACATCTCTACATGGAAACCGACCGTAGGCATGGACTTATCTCTCTCTGCATGTGTGATTTTGCAGGATATGACACCCTGTATCCTGCACACTCATGGGGGGAAAGAACTGTACACTTTATGGAAAAAATAGATGCACACGAGTGTACTACTAAGCGTTAAGTAAGCACTGGCACACATGTGGACGTACCTAGTATAGGTCTGTACCAAACCCTCAGGCCCTTGGTTATTTTATTTTATTTTTATTTTGTTTATTTATTTATTTTGGCTTGCATCTGTTTCCACGTTTGTTAGGCCTCTTCGCTCGGAAAGAAAAGAAATCCAGATCTCAGCGATTAGAGCCGTATCTCAGTTCCTGTTTTTGAAACAGCATCTCAACTAAAAAGGCACAGCATGGCCTTTTGTTTACGTAGAGAGTCTCTGTAGCATGAAGAGAGCAGCCATTCAGCTTGAGAAGCTCCTGGCAACAAGGGGAAAAGAAAGATTGAGGGACAAGGAGAGGGTTCGTTTGATAACCACACAACTCAAGTTAGACAAGCTGCAATTTTTAATTTTTTTAATTTAATTTTATTTTTTGGCCCATGGAGATCTGCATTTTCAAAGAGCCTGTAGTTACATCCTCGGTCCTGTGACCAAACTCCGAATCACCTGGGCGCAGTGTTGGTGAACCTATGGCATGGGTGCCCAAGGTGGCCCTCAGAGGAGTCCTTTCTGTGGGCACCCAACATCGTCCCTCCACAGCCACCTGTATTCAGGTTAAATGGCTGTATTGGCACTTTGTGAAAAATGAGTGGGTTTTGAATCGCAGTTGGGGCGCTCGGTCTCTAAAAGTTTCGCCATCACTGCTCTATTCTGTTGTCAACCAGTTGCCAGAAGATGGGCAGGGATGGGCCCAGGAGTGACTTTTTACAAGCAACGTTGCAAACAAGATGGAGTCACTGCCAACCAGTTGCTCAGGCATTCTCCAGCAATCAGTGTACGGAGGGACTCTGTTATTAAAGATGCTCTCTAGCCAGCCAGATCAGAGAGCCTTTCCTGGGTTGGGACCCCTGCGAATTCACCCAACCTCCTTTTAAACCTGTCCCTGCTGATGTCTGTGAAGATTCTCAGTCATCCAGGTGAGTTTATCTGGAAGTTGAGTCATGGCTACTGGACTTCTTTTTTTGAGAGATAGAAATGTTTCGCTGTTCATCCAAACAGCTTCATCGGTCTGAATACAGCTAGTGCAAATCCTCTATCTTATAGGCAGCTTTGACCTCTTGTCACCCTGGCCTGAATTAGGCTCATAAGATGAACAGTGGCCTAAATAGGCTCGTTAGGGAGACAATAGTATTCTTAGCCTTAAGGTGAACAATGGCCTAAGGTGCTGAAACCTATCAAGAATGGGTCCTTAGCTATGGCCTTGGTGGTGAAGGCTTTTTGATTTGCCTGGGGACTTTGGAAAGCACGGCCTGATAAGTAGCAGATAGACCACCTCTGTTGAGGGAGGGGTTTTCAATGCTCACATGAATGGCCTCCCTTACTCCTCTCTCAAACCACCTCTCTTCTTTGTCTAATGTGTGTACATCCTCATCTTTGAAAGAGTGCCCTTTGTCCTTCAAATGGAGGTGTACTGCTGATTCTGGTCCTGACCTGTTGCCCCTCCTATGTTGGGCCATCCAGCAGGTCCCCCTGCTGACCACTGCCATTAATTCCCATGGCAGTGAATCTCACAGTTTTAACTGCACGGTATGCAAAGTCCTTTTCCCACCCTGTTTGGCCCAAATCCCCCACCATGAAGATGATGTAATTCTGGAGTGGCATGCCATGCTTTACCTGTCTCGCACCACACGCCACCACCAGCGTGCGTAACTCATCTCAAGGCGGTACGTAAATATTTGAAACAGATAACCCTGCTTTGAGCAGTGCTGTTTGTGCCGCATCTTGGCTGGACGCACGATGCAGTTGATGAGGAGCGTCAGTGTCGTTTATTTATCCCTCTGCTGATTAAACAAAACAAAACAAAACGGGAAATGAAGAGAGAAAAGATCCGGCCCTGCCTTTCCACTCGAAAATCCGAGCCCCGAAGCCCCTGGAAAAAGTAATGCAATCGCATTGGTTCTCCTGGCGCTGGCTCAGCAGCCGTGCCCACAGAAGTGATACTATGTCAGCCGGGGCCAAATATTTCCTTTTCATTTAGTTTGATTGATGTTCTCACTAGGTACTTTCTTGAGCAAGACTTTGTCTTCCCCCTCGCACGTTTCGGGGGGCTTAGTGCAGGGGCGGATGGAATTTGAAGGGAAGCCCCGACTTTCCTCCTGGGATCCTGAAGGAGACGAGGACAACGGAGAGGCGAGAGGCTTGCTGCCCCACCCCACCCCACCCCAGCACCTAAAGGTTTCTGTGCATTCTGTAGCTATGCAAGGATCAGGCAGATCTCAAAGAAACCCCTTTCTCTCTCTCCCGGGTATGTCTCAGGCCGTGCCTTTAACACTTAAGTGCAAAGGGAGGATAGCCCAGAATCACATCTGGTTTCCATCGACTTAAAATATACTGTTAGACAAATGATTGTAAAGTTAATTCAAAATACAGCGCTAAAGAAACTGGGCCCATGAAATGTTGTGTTTGCATTACTTTATATACACTCCCATCGTCTAGACATCTTATTTGGATATAGGAGATTTTAATGGCATTAGCGTAATTTACATTTGGTGAAACAAGCCATGGAAGCATTTGGAGAAACGCACAAGTTCTCCGCCGTGAATCATCTCCTCCTGTCTTCTGCGGCCGGGCTAATGCTTGCCCTGGGCCTTCCTTGCCCCGGATCCGTCTTCAAACGGTGCCTGCTAAGAGGTTGTCTCAGTGACTTCACTCACCTTTTGCCTTTCTGCCGCTGGACTGTCCAGAGCATATCGGACATAAGAACCTAAGAAGAGTCCTGCTGGATCAGGCCAAAGGCCCATCTAGTCCAGCTTCCTGTATCACCCAGTGGCCCCACCAAATGCCTATGGCAGTGCACGAGACTAGATCTCTGTCTCCTGATACCACTCCCCTGCCTCTGGCCCTTGAAGTACCCTGGTTTTAAGCCTGGAGGTGACACATCTCCATCATGGTTTGTCACCTGGGATGGACTTTTCCTCCAGGAATCTGTCCAATCCCCCTTGGAAGGCATCCAGGCCAGATGCCATCCCCACCTCCCGTGGCAGGGAGTTCCGCAGACACTGTGAAGTTGGGTCATGATGTTGTCGATGAAATGGACTGCCAAGAAGGATCGGGAGAAGCCAGGGGAAGGGAGGGCATTGAAGAAGTAAAAGAGCACTGAAGAAGAACTTGATGCCAACAGAAAGGATGTCCCTCCGTGTTGGCACAAGGCAAACTCTTTGAGATTCAGATCATAATAAGCACAACGTCTTGAAAATTTGATTCGTTCAACATTAAAGATCTCTAAGCTTATTTCATGCTCAACCAGTAACACACATTTCAAACTTTTGGGAAAGGGGCAGAGAACTGTACCAACTTTTAACTGATGGGCAAAATTCCCCGGATTTTGAGGATCTGGGAATTTGTGTCAAACTAGGTGTCAGGAGAGCTGCCTAGATGCCCTAAGCACATCCGATCTTGCCTGATTTCGGAAGCTAAGCAGGGTCGGCCCTGGTTAGTACTTGGATGGGAGACCACCAGGGAATACCAGGTGCTGTAGGCGCCTGGAGTAGGAACTGGCAAACCACTTCAGTACTCCTGGCAAGAAAACTCCATTGACATGGGGTCACAAAGAGTCGGTAACGACTGTAATGACACAACACACACACAGATGTCAGGAGAAATGCCCCGTTCTTCAGCCAACAGGATTTCTTGTGAGATCTTTGCGCTTCTGCATTTGAGTGCACAAATGAAGAGGGTGACCTTTCTGGAATCCAAAAATGGCAGGCACATTTCCCCACTGCCAAGGCAAGGGGGTTGTGACTGAAATATTTCAGGTCTTGGGAGAGGCCTCGCTGTAATTCAGCTGGCGTCCACTGTTTGTAGAGCTGCGTAGCCTACCCTGTTGGTTTCTGTCTTTAATTACAATTTCTCTTCGCATATTTTCTACTTTGGGTCACAGTTCGGCCCTGTTCAGTTTCAAAATTCACCCGAACGTTCTTCACACCTAGCCTGGAAATATCGCGGCATTCGGTTTTTGTTCTACGCATCGCTCAGGTTTATACCAGCTAATGTCAACAAGGCGATTAATTGGAAGGTTCCTGCCCGTTAGTGACTTGGAAATTCAGAGGCCTGCGGCCAAATAAGACAGCTTGATTTGTTTTGGTAGTTAATTTTTTTTAAAAAAAAACTGCTGCTTTTTGCACATTTGGGGAAGATCTTTGAGATTGTTAAAGGCCTGAGTGGAAAAAAAAAATCAGCTTCAGCTCAATTAAAAATGATTCCCAGCAGAAATGGAGCCATTTTCTTCTCGCAGCTATAGAGCTGTTTCCCTCCACCCACCAAACGGACCTCTCCCAGGCCCTTGCTTTCATAACTTTTCCATAGCTCTGCGGAGATTCAACAGCTGTCCCTTGGTTGTCATGATTCCCGGTTGTTCCATAGATCAGGAGCAAACATGCCTTCCACCGGAACTCACGTGGAAATGTGAAGCCACCAGGGCAGCCAGTCCAGTGGTGGCATGCTCTGGTGGCAGTGGCCAGAAGTCCAATGAAGGCAGAGCTAAAGGAGTGGGAACAAGTGGTTTAAAACTCATCCGTAAGAAGCCTCATCTGTTGGTGTGTGTGTGTGTGGGGGAGGGAAACCCACTGGGTATGGGCTGCATTTTTAAGGGGGGGAAAGGGGGGCCAGTCAAATTTACCATGCTATCAAAAGACACTGCTTGTTTTGAGCTTGTCATGGCCCCATGCAATCTTCCATTGTTCTTTCCACTGTTGGAGGTGGCCGGAAAGAACACTCAACTTGACTATCACAGGCATAATAATAATAATAATAATAATAATAATAATAATAATAATAATAATAATAATAATAATAATAATAATAGAATGGAATGGAATGGAATGGAATAGAATAGAGTTTTATTGTCATTATGCATACACAAGATATGCACAACGAAATTAGAGTGCTGTTCCACTACACACTCTAAACATACAAAACACATAAAACACATAAAACACATAAAACACCATACAAAATATTAAAAACTCTTAAAATTGCTTACAAAATTTAAAACACTACTTAAAAACTGATTAAGATGGTGCTAAAACTGTCACATTTAATAATAATAATAATAATAATAATAATAATAATAATAATAATAATAATAATAATAATAATAATAATAATATGAAACTATCAACCATATATTGAGCTGTTGCAAGAAAATTGCTCAGACTGATTACAAACAGCTTCATAATGTAGTTGCTCAAATGGTCCACTGGAATTTGTGTCAGAACTATCATCTGCCCATAGCAAAGAACTGGTGGGACTATAAGCCTGAAAAAGTGACCGAAAATGAGCATGCAAAATTACTTTGGGACTTCCGAATACAGACAGACAGGGTTTTGGAGCATAATACCCCGGATATTGTGATTGTGGAGAAGAAAAAAGTGTGGATCATTGATGTTGCTATACCAGGAGATAGTAGAGTCACCGAGAAACAACTTGAAAAAATTACCCTATATAATGATCTGAAATTTGAACTCCAGAGACTCTGGCATAAAGCGGTACCAATGGTCCCACTGGTAATCGGCACGCTGGGTGCGGTGCCTAAAGAGCTAAACAAGTTTTTAGAAGAAATTGGAGTTGACAAAATCACCGTCAGTCAGATGGAGAAAGCCACCTTACTGGGATCTGCTAGCAGAATTCGCCGATACATCACGTAGTCCTAAACGCTTGGGAAGTGTTCGACTAGTGATCGGTGATACAAAATCCAGCATAGTCAGCTGTGTGACAAGTTAATGAAAATAATAAATAAAGAGGCAGATGAAACTATTGACCATATATGTGCTTGCTAGCTTGCACCGTCGTCGGGCATTGTTTCGAAAGCTTTGCAAATGTTCCCCGACTAGCCTGCGCTCACTCAAAAGGAGCCTGACCCCTGAAAAGCCACCCTGAACTCCGTAAAGCATCCTGAGAAGGCTGAACTGCACTTCCTCTGTTTTGTAAACAATGAACTCCTCGTTCTCTTTTCTGTGTTCCTATTGTGAGAATTCTGTGCCCCCCCCAACTCCCCGACCACCCACCCACTGAATGGCAGCCCAAGGGCAGGCATAAACATTACAAGAAACTTGGGCGCTGCCATGGAAAACAATAGTCCTGGTGTCTCATTTCCCTCCCCAATTCTGCAGCGCATTAATTCGAGGCATAACATGGGTTGGACGGAAAGACGGAGGGAACAAGGTTTTCTTCCCTGTTTCACAGTTGTGGACCACTCGCAGGCCTAAATCCCGTTCTTCTCCTTTACTAGAGTAGAACTGCCCTATCAGTAGGACTTAACAAAAGCGTTAACTGAACCGTTCAGGTATTAATTCAGTGGGTTTCCTCTAGAGCAGTGCTTCTCCACCTGTGGGTCCCCAGATGTTCCTGGACTGCAACTCCCAGAAACCCCTTCCAGCACCGCGAGTGGTGGAGGCTTCTGGGAGTTGCAGTCCAAGAACATCTGGGGACCCAGAAGTGGAGAACCACTGCTCTAGAGGGTATTAGGGTTAGATGGGGCAAGCAATTGAATTAACACCTTTGTGGCTTTTAGCTGATCCTCTGTTGGGTCTTGCCCTCAAATGGCCGCCTTCTCCTATTTTGCTTCACTCTCTGCCATTGACGGTTATACCAGATCACTGGTTGCGCTCTGCAGTGTAGGAGGTGTTTTTGCATGATCCTGTCCACAGCTCAGGGGTTGGCAGCATACCAGCCGTCCACCAGAGCTTCCACAGAAGCACCAGCCAGGTCAACCTGGAAGTCTATAGGATACAATCATCTGTGAGGGCATGCTCACCTTAACAGGTCCATGGTCCCTGCAGAATATTGTAAAGATGCCGGGTTTTGGTAGCTGAGCCTATTGACTGCAAGATCTGGAGGTGTTGCACAAGCTTGAACTGTTTACATGAAATAAAAAGACGCCTGCTTCTTGGGAGGAAAGCAATGGCAAACCTAGATAGCATTCTAAAGAGCAGAGACATCACTTTGCCAACTAAGGTCAGGATAGTCAAAGCTATGGTTTCTCCAGTAGTGATGTATGGAAGTGAGAGCTGGACTATAAAGAAGGCTGATCGCCGCAGAACTGATGCTTTTGAGCTGTGGTGCTGGAGGAGAGTCTTGAGAGTCCCCTGGACTGCAAGGAGATCAAACCTATCCATCCTGAAAGAAATCAACCCCAAATGTTCACTGGAAGGACAGATTTTGAAGCCGAGGCTCCAGTACTTTGGCCACCTCATGATGAGAGAGGAGTCCTTGGAAAAGTCCCTGATGTTGGGAAAGATTAAGGCAAAAGGAAAAGAGGACGACAGAGAATCAGATGGTTGGACGGTGTCATCGATGCAACTAATATGGATTTGACCATACTCCGGGAGGCAGTGGAAGGTAGGAAGGCCTGGGGAGCTCTGGTCCATGGGGTCACGAAGAGTCAGACACGACTGAACGACTGAACAACAACAACAAAGAAAAGGGAAACCTGACCTCCATTTATGTTTCTGGGATTCCGAAGTGAAATGTCTGCAGCTATGGGATTTTATTTGCCCCCACCCCACCACCAAATGCATATGGGAAATAAAAAACAGGGAGGTTAAGCCGTACCGGAGCAGCCATGCTCTGCAGATCTCTGTTTTGCGATGGCTGGTGAGGTGTGCTGGGGAAATTCGGGGCCCCTGAACATAACAAAGCTTGTATCCAAGTGGATATGCACAGGTTTGGACCCCTGAGTCATCAACACAATCCAGATGTTTAAACGGGACAACTTAAATGTTATAAAGTATGGCGTTTGACTCAATTATCTCTCAGGCGTTTACTTAAATGTATTTTCCCTGGCAGCGAGAAGGCTTGAGCTTATAGGCTGCCGAAGTTCAGACATTCTTCTCAAGATGCAACCACCTCTTTGAAGAGTGGGTCGCTCCCATCCCATCACCCCGCTCCCGGCGTTCCCACTGCTGTGTGGCCTGGCCCGAAACACACGAGCCCCATCCAAAACATTTTAGTGCTGGTTTACCACAAGGGCGAGGAATGCGTATTTATGTTCCTCTTCTCGAATCAGAGGAGAACTCAGGAGAGGCGGAGAGAGAGGGTTTTCATCTTCGCTCTGCAGAATGGCAAGCGGGATCCTTGCCGGTCCGTTCATCATCTTCATTGTCTTAGGATGGCAGAAATGGAAGGGGCTCCCTAGACCAGGGATGGCGAACCTTTTAGAGACCAAGTGCCCCAACTACGATTCAAAACCCACTCATTTTTCGCCAGGCGCTGATACAGCAATCTAACCTGAATGCAGGTGTCTGTGAAGGAGGCATGTCGGGTGCCCACAGAAAGGGCTCCGAGGGCCACCCTTGGCACCCGTGCCATAGGTTCGCCAACACTGCTTTAGACGGTCAACCCCAGCCTTTTTGTCAGGGAGGCGCCGTAGGGGAGTCGAACACCCAAATTCTGGCTCCACAGCCAGATCACTAAACCACTGAGGAAGCCAAGTCACACCCTGTCAGATCGGGGGATCCAAGGCTGGGAAGTGGGAACCACTGGTCTAAGCTATTCCGGGGGGGGGGGTCGGGGTCGAGAAGACAAAATTACAAGATGGGCTCATTTACTGCACCTTAAATCCTTTTCAAGATAGCTGGGATAGAAATTTATTTATTTATTTATTTATTTATTTATTTATTTATTTATTTATTTATTTATTTATTTATTTATTTATTTCTATACCACCTGTCTTCCAATGGAACTCCGGGCGGTTCACAACAATATAATACTACAGTAGTGTCAAATGTAGTATTGTAAAAATATAATACTTATAATATAAATAAATATATAAATAAGGAATATATGTTCTAGGCTTGCAGCCCTGACTCTCTCTCTCTCTCTCTCTCTCTCTCTCTCTCTCTGATTTCCTACCCCTCTTCCTCCCAGTATTTTCTAATTTCCCTTCATTTTGCTCATTTTCCATGGGTCCAAAGATGGGATTTTTGTTTCGTTTTGTATTTATCCATATACCAGCTTTCCAGCCGTCTTCTGTGCCTGCCTCTCTATGCATGCCTCCAACACCCTTCTGTTTATCTACACATCTGTTTATCTATATCTAATTTCCACCCCTTTTTTTAATCCTTCAAGAATGCTGGCAATTTCTCTCACAGGCACCCACTTTCTAAGCGTAGCAGTCGTCTCTCTCTCTCTCTCTCTCTCTCTCAAACTGTTTTGTTTTTGTAATTTACGAGCACGCCTTTCTACTTGTTCCGTCTTGCCAGGGCTGAAACAGAAGCCAAAGGGTTGACATGAATAAGTGGCTTAAAGAACACCGCTGTGGCGTGTCAGACTTAGCGTGCTTCAACAGTGGGAGGGTGATGATGGATGGCCCAAGACTCCCTTTCATGCATACCTGGCGTCACCAGGTACAAGGCAGACTCACGGGGTCCTCCACACCCCATCCACCCCACCGCTCCCCCAAAGAGCACTGTGTGAAGCTGGGGTTACAAAGCACCACCCTAGGCATTCATGGCAGAGAGAGCAAGCTAGCCTTTAAAGTTCCTCATCTTACAAGCATGGGGGAATGATTGGTGGCAAAAAACGCCAAGTTAAGCCTGAGTTGAGTCATAGGTGAGACTTAAGTCTGAATTGAGTCCCCGTTCCTGGTTTGATAGGAAATAGCTATGCCCGTCAGGAATGATCATGCAGGGCATGAGTCAAGTGGATAGAGGGAGGCTCTTCTCAGTCTCACAAAACATCAGAAGTAGGGGACATGCACTCAAACTGAGGGTTGGGAGAGTAAGAACAGACAAAAGAAATATTTTTTTCACCCAGCATGTTGTTAGTCTGTGGAACTCCCTGCCACAGGATGTGACGATGGCATCTGGCCTGGATGCCTTCAAAAGGGGATTGGACAGATTCCTGGAGGAGAAGTCCATCACAGGTGACAAACCATGATGGAGATGTGTCATCTCCAGGCTTAAAACCAGGGTACCTCTAGGGCCAGATGCAGGGAAGTGATATTGGGAGACAGAGATCTCATCTTGTGCGCTCCCAGAGGCATCTGGTGGGGACACTGTGAGATACAGGAAGCTGGGCTAGATGGGCCTTTGGACTGAGCCAGCAGGGCTGTTCTTAGGTTCTTAGGTTCTAACGCTCCCTAAGCACCTCAGTGTGAAAAGATCTACTGAGATAATCCCACAAGGCTTCAAGCACTCCCTGGGTGGCTTGCAATGCCAATTACAATTATATTGTAATTATAATTGTACTGTACTTATTTGTACTGGACTGTATACTGTCCCTCATTACTGTAAGTCACCTTGGGTCCTTTTCCATGGATACAGGCGGGGTAAAAATACTCTAAAACAAACAAACAAATAAATAAATAAATAAATAAATAAAATTATGCACGTTGTTCTTCTTCAGGAAGCTGGTACTCCGTTTACTCACCTGGGGTGGCTAAAGAAGCCTCCCCCCCGCTACCTGGGAGTGAGCCTGGGTCCGGTGCAGAGTTCTGGCTGCAGTGCTGCACTTTAACCCCTGTGCCACCAGGGAGTCTTTCCCTCCTTATCAGCTCCCTCGGTTGTTCTCCAGGCAAGCCGCTCACCGCAACGTCTCGCAGGTGCATCCGCTGATGGCGGGGCGGCTGGTCGCCCCCCCCCCCCCGCCCCCTTGCTTATTTAGACTCCAGCTTCCATCAGCCCCGGCCAGGAAAAGACCATCCACATTCCAGCCTTGGGAAGGTCCAAGGCCCTTGTAATTTTGGGGAGGGGGGCTGGCGGCGGTGATGAAAGGACTCGTGGGGCCACCTGGGCGCCCCCTTACCTGTCCGGTCGGAGCGTTGGCTCGGATGGGCCGCCAGGGGGCAGCAGGCGCAACCCCCGGCGCTCGCGGGTCCTCCGCAGCCGCCGCCGCCGCCGCGCGCGCTGCGCCCCGGCTTTTTTTGCAGCGCGCGCGCGGAGTTGCCTGCGCGGAGGCGAGCGAGCGAGCGAGCCCGGGGCTGGCGGAGAGCGTTCCTCTGGCGAAGAAGGAGGAGGGCTAGGACCCGCCAGGGGTTTCTTCCTTCCTTGACTTGGCGGTGGGCTCCAGGAAGAGGGGAACCCCCCCCAGCCCTTTACGCCCCCCATGCGCCTCCCGGGAAGAACCCGCGGTCAGCCTCGAGGTCTCCCGCGGTTGACCAGGTAAGGGAAGCTGCAGCTCTCTCTCTCTCTCTCTCTCTCTCTCTCTCTCTCCAATCCCCCGTGCCCCCATATGTCCCCCCCTCTACCCTCAGTCTCTGATCCCGCTGCTGCCCGGGGGTCCTCGCCCATCCTGGGGTGGCCAAGCTTGCAGGGATCGCCCCCTCCTGCTGCCTGGTATCAGGTGCCAAGCGGAAACCTTGCCAGGGGGTCCCGAGGAGAAGCCGGGGTCGGAGGGCTGTGGCATGGCTCCATTGGGGGGGGGGGTTTAGCCAAGAGAGGGGTGCAGAACATCTGGATGGATGCACAAGAGAATTCTCTTGCTCACCCCCTGCCCCCCCCCGACACACACACTTCCACCCTCGGGGACTTCTGGGTGGCAAGTGATGGCCAACATGGGCCAGGATGCCCCCCCCAGCCACCCTCCCCGGGCTTGGAACTGCCTTCTCCTGGAAAGGTCCCACATGGGCATCTTCCCAGCCCTGGACTGAGACATGTCTCCTGGCTACCTTGAGGACCAGAGCCTTCAAAAGGCAGGGATCGGGCTGGATTTTGCTCAGCCCTGAGCTCCCCTATGGCTGCAAGGGCTGTTTTGGCATTGAACACCTGCCAGGCTGGAGAAACCCACTGTCTGTTCTGCCTGCTTCTCTTTACACAACCCCTAAGATCTGCTGGCACCTTAAATTCGGACCAGAGATCTTGGGGGTTTGATCCTCTTCCTGTGTTCCCACCCCCTCCGCACTCCCTTGCTCCTGTCTGTGTGAGGGGAGGGAGAAAAAAAGGGAGAAAAGAATGCAGGCTCACCTCTGCTCTGCCTCTGGAGCTGTCCCTGGAAGTATTCCACTCTCTTAAAGGGGCGGGGGGCAAAAAATCCCAAATAGAAGGCAGGCGAGCCCGGCACTCACTGCTTTGCAATCCGCATCAGAAATTTTTCACCTTCGGAGACCAGGTACTTGGAAAATGCGCTGGGACGCGCTTAGGTGGGCGTGGTTGTACTTAAATTTTTTTATAGTCCGGAGCTGGTGGGAAAACAATTTTAAGCTCCGCATCTGAGAGCCCTTTGCCTTGGATGTTAGGGGTCGTGTAAAAGTGCCCTTAGACAGCCACCAGTCAGATTTGCTTTGGTTCAGATTCCTGTCTTGTGCAGGGGTGGTGGTGGACCTGAAGGCATCATCGGCCCTGTCCAACTCCATGAGTGGATGAGTCTGTGGACGAGGACTCAAAGAACCTGGGTTCAAATCCCCGCTCAGCCAAGGGGACTCGCTGGGGTGTGTGGAACTGGTGAAATCACACCTTAAATACAATAGGACACCCCACACACACCTGCAGAATTAATATCCACACATTCACTTATCCTATGGCAGCGATGGAGAAACTTTTAGAGATTGAGTGTCCAAACTGCAATTAAAAATCCACTATTTTTTTTTGCAAAGTGCCAATATAGCAATTTAACCTGAATACAGGGGGCTCTGAAGGGGTGATGTTGGGTGCCCACAGAAAGGGCTCCGAGTGCCATCTTTGGCACCCATGCCACAGGTTCGCCAACACTGCCCTATAGCTTGAAATGCTAAATAAAACACCCTAGAAATACCTCTTTAGCTGTATATCCAGGGTGCATTTTGTATCTCATTTATGCCGAAAGCCCTATTAAATACAGTACAATAAAACAGAAGAAAGTTTCATTCTACTCTATTTAAATTAGAATGACTAATATAGTTTTTTTAAAAAATATATATTATTTTGAAATGTATGTGGATCTAAATTTAAGGTGGCTTTACGAGAATGGGTGTCAAATATTGTCCTATTCTGCTGTTAGCTGCCTAGACTTACTTTTGGCCAGATGGGTGGCATGCAAATAATAATAATAATAATAAAATATTAGGGTTGATAGAAGGTGGCTCTGGCTTGGCAGCGTGCGAGCATGCACACGTGTCGTTATATGTGCGTACACTTAGAAGGGCATGCTGCAGCAGGCGCCTTGCAGAAACCGACCTCCCCCCGGCGTTTCGAGAGGAGACCCATTGTATACCGTAACGGGCCACTTTGGTACATACACATAGGGTGTGTGGATCAGTGTGGGTTTAAAAGACTCTGCCTTCGGGATGTGTGTGTGTGTTTCGGTAGAGTGTGTCTCCTCTCTGGCTTACCTCCCCCACCCTTGACTCTTTCGTGAGAGGAGGAGATGATGGGAGAGCTGGCTCCAGGCACAAGGCAGGCAAACCGTAGGCTGTTTTAAGAAGGAATCGGTGACCCTGGAGCACTGTTCCCCAAGGATTTGGGTTTGCAACACCCCTCCCCCCAACCCCTGTTTCCCTTAATGCTGTCTCTGCTCCAAAGCCATGGAGAACTTGGGGATGTGGGGTTCTCCCCTCCACCTGTTTCTCTCCGAAACAGCCCTGTGAGGTAGGTGATGCTGAGAGACAAAGACGGAGGTTGCATTCCGAGAGCAGAGATTCGAGGTGGCCCAATTTGGAGGCGGGTTGCCTGCCTGCTGAGCCTCCAGCTGTGTGTGTGTGTGTGTGTGTGTGTGTGTGTGTGTGTGTGTGTGTGTGTGTGTGTGTGTGTGTGTGTGTGTGTGTGTGTGTGTGTTGCACTCTTTAGTCTGGAAAAAGGCGCCTGAGGGAGGATATGATTGAGACAAAATGATGCTGGGCATGAGTCAAGTGGATAGAGAGATGCTCTTCTCCCTCTCACAAAATACCAGAACTAGGGGACATCTAGTCAAATGGAGGGCTGGGAGAGTGAGAACAGACAAAAGAAAATTTTTTTTACCCAGCGTGTTTTTAGTCTGTGGAACTCCCTGCCCCAGGAAGTGGTGATGGCATCTGGCCTGGATGCCTTCAAAAGGGGATTGGACAGATTCCTGGAGGAAAAGTACATCACAGGTTACAAACCATGATGGAGATGTGTCATCTCCAGGCTTAAAACCGGGGTACCTCAAGGACCAGATGCAGGGGAGTGGGATCAGGAGAAAGAGATCTAGTCTCATGCGCTCCCAGAGGTATTTGGTGGGGCCACTGTGAGATACAGGAAGCTGTACTAGATGGGCCTTTGGCCTGATCCAGCAGGGCTCTTCTTAGGTTCTTATGTTCTTATACACACACACACGTGTGTGTGTGTGTGTGTGTGTGTGTGTGAGAGAGAGAGAGAGAGAGAGAGAGAGATAGAGAGTGAGTGTGAAGGCCTCCTATCCTTAAGAGTTCCTGCACACAGGGCTGCTCCTGGACTTCATTAAAAATTGGAATTAATACATCTGCAGCCGAACCTCACTTTTTTCTTTTTTCTTTTTTTCTTTTTTGTTTTCTTTTTATGGGCCTTCCATTACAATCACATCCAGGAAATGCAGGCTAATTGACTTTAAGTGGGGCTTGTTTCGGGAGGGATTTGCAGAAGACACAAAGGGAGGAGTCCTTGCCAAGAGAAAGCCGCGGGGCTTGTGGGGTGTTTTTTTTGGAAGAAGAAGAACTATTCTCTGGTTTTGTTAGGTTGACCCATTGGACCTTCTCCAGTTCAGGGTGCTCTAAAGGTTAGCCTGGAAGGCTAGGTGTGTAGATGGGCATTTTTTCCTGGCTGGTGGACTTCCACTATGCCAGTCAAAGGTTTTGTCTTGGCCTCTTGGCCCAAGTCAACTCCATTCGGGCGAGTGCAAGAAATTCACGGTCAGTAATTAACAGGACGTTTCATGGATATCAACCTGTATCTGATGCGTGGTGAAGCAAGATGCTTAAAATCATTGGCAATGCTTGTAGCCTCCTGTTTGGGAATATAAAGGTTATTCCTCTTAAATATTAAACCCCTTCAGACTTGGAAAGCATATTCCCCACAGGTATTCTTCTCTGTAACCCTTTGGAATCCTGAACTCCTGTTTCAGATCGTCTGTCTCCCTGTGCACCCCATGGAGAGTGAAACATAAAGCAAGGTTCATTTGTAGGTCTGATTGCTGAGGCATGGAAGTTGAGAGGAAAGGCGTCTCTGGAGGGAAAATTTTGGGAGAGCAGAACACACATTTCACGTATTCCAGGCATGTCAAATTTTGGCCCTCCAGATGTTTTGGACCACAACTCCCACAGTCCTTTGTCAGTGGGAATCTAAGCTTAGAATTCTGGGAGTTGTGGCCCAAAACATCAGGAGGGCCAAAGTTTGGACATGTCTGACTTATTCTGTGAACTGACTTTCCATCTGGCCGACACAGCCATGTGTACGTTCAGCCTCTGGTTGCTATTCCCTTTTCTGAATCCAGAGTTTGAAAAGTTCCTTTTTCAATGCCATGAGTTCCTGTTACTGCTTCTGTGTGAACGAAGACCGTCTAGGACAGTGGTGGCAAACCTTCGGCACTCCAGATGTTTTGGACCACAACTCCCAGAATTCCGAGCCTAGCTTGCCAATGATAAAGGACTGTGGGAAGTGTGGTCCAAAAACTTCTGGAGTGCCAAAGGTTCACCACCAGTGGTCTAAGACAGTGGTTCTCAACCGGTGGGTCCCCAGAGTTCCTGGACTGCAACTCCCAGAAGCCTCCACCACTTGCTGTGCTGGAAGGGGGTTTCTGGGAGCTGCAGTCCAGGAACATCTGGGGACCCACAGGTTGAGAACCAACTGGTCTAGGAAATGAGATGCTTCCATCTTACCTCACCTGAGAGGAAGACTCTTCCCAAGCTGAACTAGAGAACATTCCAAAGGAACTCACCCAGGTGGTGCTTTCCCCTGTGTCTATGTATGTCGACGACCGTGTCAGCCTCTAAAATCAGGCTAAAGATCCAGCTGAGAAGAACACTAAGCTACCTTATCCAACAGCAGAAACTGTTATACGGTCTGACAGCCGCAAACTGTTTGCTTGAGAACCCCAAAAACAGGGAGGTCCCCATGGCCATATCAGACAGACGATCAGAGAATATTATTTCCCATGGTGTACTACTTCTTCCCTTCCCTCCTGTTGCACTGGGTGGAAGCACCCTTGGATCATGGCATCATCCTTCCCTCTGGATTTTGGATAGCCAAGATATTATCCAGGCGTGCGCCTTCTTTTTAATCCCTGTGTACACATGCTTACCATTAGCTGAAAGGAAGTATTTATTGTTTCCTAATGTCTTGCTAATAACATGGATCATAAAGTTTTAAGAGGGACCAGTAAGCCGGACCTTGGTCTCCTCTAGAATATTAAGTGTGTAGCTGAACTAAATCCTCTGAGGATAGCAATTTGCTTTGGGAAATCCACATATTGCTTTTGGCAAACCTCAGTTCCTGAAAACTTCACTCCGATGGAGTTTGGAAATAGTCTGCCTTGGAGGTTCTCCACTAGCGTCAAAAGTGGACATGAGTAGGGTAGGAATTGGGTGTCCATTTTGAGTCTGTTTGTCCATCTATCTATCTGATGTACATCCCATTTTATTGTCCCTGTATTGGGATTAAAGGCTGCTCATGACAAGGACTGAAAGATGCAGATATGAGATAGACAGATAATGATTGCTAAAAGAGAAACACGATTGAGCCAAGCATCTCTTTGAAAATACACCAGTTTTTGCAAACTCACGAGAGGCTGTTGCTTTGACAGCAATTGGCCTTCCAAACACCTGCCTTAAACAATTAAAATGTAATTAAAAAAACATGCCCGTAGGGCAGAAGATAGTAGGTCAGGCATGTCCAAACTTCGACCCTCCTGATGTTTTGGACCACAACTCCCAGAATTCCAAGCTTGTATTTCCAATGGCAAAGGACTGTGGGAGTTGTGGTCCAAAACATCTGGAGGGCTGAAGTTTGGACATGGCTGTAATAGGCCAATCTAGCTACTAAACCTCACTAGGTTGAATAAACCCCCTAACATTCCACGGAAAATATGCATTTTTGAGAAAAAAGACCTGTGAAAATTGGCATGGCGGGGGCTTTGTTCTAAAAGGTGGGGAGCATTATGGTTTTTTCATTTAGTGGCCTTTCTTCTTCCAAAACCCTAACTATCCTTTAATTTGGAGTTGTGCAAATCCAGAACTATTGTCAACCACACGTGAATGCAGATATTCATGGAAATGGGGTTGTTGGTTGTGAAATGTGCACCTAGAATGTCTCATTCAAAAGAAAGCAACAGTGTTCCGATATGGTGTTTTCTTGGCCACCGGACAAGGTTATAAATCAATGGGAAATAGTCGAATGAAACGCACACAACCCCGCCCTCCCCAGCTCTAAAGTTCCCCGGCTACTTCCCTGAAGATTGTCAGTAGCAGCTGGCAAAAGCTCACAAGCCAAGCAGGAAGACAAATAGGAAGGGAAATTTAGTTTGGCTTGCCATATATTTAAGTCAACAAGGCAAAATAGATTACATAGCACAGACCTATCCTGCGCTTGAGTAGGTTTGGGATATAAATCTTTAGCAACTGCTCCAGGCTGGAAAAGTCTTAGACAGGGTTTGTTGGTTGGTTTCCCAATATATCAGTGTACAGACCATGTCAGGATAGAGCAAAGAGCCAGGAGGCATTCAAGAGGTGCAGTGACATCCCCCCCCCCATCTCTGGCATTAAATCACTTGGCACTGGAGTTTTTCAAGAAAAGATTGGACAACTGTCTGTCCAGGATGGTCTCCTGCCTTGAGCAGGGGATTGGATTAGAAGACCTCCAAGGTTTCTTCCAACTCTATGATGATTCTGTGATGAGTCTACGTGTCTAAATCTGACATTCCCATGTCAGGATGAGAAATGGGGAAAGGGGCAGACAGGCAGGGATGATGCTGAGTGGGCAGCAACAGAGAAGGTCACGGAGGGTCAGGCGTGGACCTGGCTGGGAGGACGAGGCACCTCCCTACAGCAGATTAAAAGAAAGACTAACGAGAAAGAATAGTTTACAAAATGGCATTGTGGATGCCTCTAGAACAGTGATGGTGAACCTTTTAGAGACCGAGTGCCCAAGCTGCCATTCAAAACCCACTAATTTTTTTGCAAAGTGCCAATACAGTAATTTAGCCTGTATACAGGTGGCTATGAAGGGGCCATGCTGGGTGCCCACAGAAATGGCTCCGAGGGCCACCTTTGGCACCCGTGCCATAGGTTCGCCATCACTGCTCTAGAATCCTACAAAACATCTCCCAATATCAATGACATTTGTTCATGTCTTTCTTCACTACTTTAATATTAAATAAGTGGGGGGACATGTTCAAGTTACAATCCTGTGCCACTTGATCTGGACGTAGGTCTGACAAATGACCTACTGAGTAACTCTTACACAGCTGAATTATACTTCAGATGCTTAAAACCCTTCCTTTCCTGAAAAGTTCCTTCTTAAACCCCCCCTCAATTTTTGGCTTTTCTTTTCTCAATACTATTTTTTTTAAAAAAATAAAGACAAATAATATTAAGTTAATGGCCAATAAAATTAGGAATAAAATGAATTGCTTACGTTTTGGCCATGAGTAATAGCAATGACTTACCATTTCCCACGGCATGCTATAGTTTTCAGAAGTAACTTTTGAGAACAATACATTCAAAAGTTTGATGAAAGATTTGTATAGGGGAGATAAGAAATTACATTTTGTTGTGGTATTTATACCCTCTTGCTTTGAAGTCCTAGCATGTAGTGATGTTATGGGAACATGAGCAAATGCGTTCACCTAGCTCAACAAGTTTGGGCCTACATTCTTTACGTCCACCTGCTACCTGATTCGGGAGGTGTTAGGGACTGAATCGAGGCTGGAGATCCCAGTTTCAGAGGAGCTCTGAGTCCATTCCACGTTTTAGCGAGACTCTCCCAGGAGCCATTCAAAATGCTCTCAGTTCTAGAGATGGGCAAGAAACGAACAATTTTTTGTTTCCATTTTCGTTTTTTTGTTTCGTTACGTAACGAAACGACAAACAAATTTTGTCTCTGTAATGTAATGAAACGAACAGAAACACTGGAAATTTGTCGTGCATTTCGTTTCCGTTACTGCAATATGAGTAAATTGCTTAAAATCCTTTAAAAAATCACAAAAAATTAAAATAAATAGTAATGAAATGGTAACAAAACAAATGAAAATGAAAATGAATTTTTTTCAAAAATTCGCAAAAAATGGAAACGAACCGAAATGGATCCTCCAAACGACAAACGACAAACGAAATGCATTTTTTTATTTGTGCCCATCTCTACTCAGTTCTATCTTTCAAGCAGATTCAGCACCTTGGATAGCACTTGTATATTTCAAATGAAAATCTGGAGTGGATTTGGGTCCTCAGCTCAAAATGGGAATCTGGCAGGCAAATCATATGCTGCTCTGTCACCCCCCCCTCTAAAAAGATAATCTTGTTTAGAGATATTAAGTTAGGATCAAGGGAAATGTGATTGGATGTTTGGTTAGAGCCTGGTGTCCTAGTTCCAAGTAGGGGTTCTTCAAAGCTTTCTCTGTCTGTTCTGCCTGCCCCCACCCCTAAAAGACGGGAAAGGTGAAGGAAGAAGTGTGCTAAGAAAAAAAGTTCACAGTTTCATTTTTGTCATCTCAATGCCCTAAAAAAACTTTCATGATGTAGAGAAACGTTTAATCTCAGAAGGCCTTTTTTAGGGTGGGTCTTAATCTTAATTTTAACTGGGGATGAACAGAAGACCATAAAACTCACTCCCATTTTGAGGTTACCCTTACATGTCCCTAAAACTCATATTTGGACTGTGAGCGTTTGTGTTTTCCCTGCATGGCTGCCTTTTGGAACACAGATTTTATAGTCTTTTCAACGGACATTTCATATTTGTGAAGTGGACTTCTAAAATCTGAAGTAGAGCCCTTCTTAAATTTTGGGGGTGTTTTGGAAAGTGTTCCTTAAAAACTGGTGATAAATAACTATCCTATTTTTGTTTGTTTTTGTGTGTGTGTGTGTGTTTGTTGTCCCACCCCCACCCCAGGGTTCTTCCATAATTCACCCTCACATTTCAACACACTGGAAGACGTCAGTTCATGCTCAGATTCTTTGCTGTGAAGGGCAGGAGCCATGCTGGACAACATTAGAGGCTCTTTAAGGTTAGTAGGACCGATGTTATTTTTTAAATTTTCAAACCTGAGTAACTTCAGGTGCACCTTCCCTGTTAGGTCTGTGTCGAGGTGGCATGGGCATGCATTGAAAACAGGTGTTGTACAGTTTCAGAGGCAATGGGTTTGGCAAAACGGAACCATCTGCGCTCAGAAACCACCAAGGGGAAGAAGGAGAGATTGGCCTAGTTCAGTGACGTCCTTGTGAAGGAATCAGGGTGATGATCGTGTTTGTTCAATGAGTCCTGGGAGAGGGTCTATGGGTAGAAATGGAGCCTCGTGGCACAGTGGTGTTAAGCTGCAGCCAAAACTGTGCTCACGACCTGGGGTTCAATCCCAGGTAGTCCACTCAAGGTTCACCTAGCCTTCCATGTTTCCAAGGTTGGTATAAATTGAAAGCCCAGCTAACTGGGGGTGAGAGGGTGGGGATGTGTAGCTTATATAATCAAATTCTAAACCAGCCAGAGATTGCTTTAAGTTCTTTTGGGGCAGTATGTAAGCAGCAAACATTGTGTTTTCTTTCCTCTTTGGTTTATAATATCATCATCATCGTATAAATTTTTATTGCACGGCTCATAGGGCCATTGCAAAATGCATCAAGTACAAACAGTACAATAAAAATTATCAATAAAATAACAATACAAGTAGATAAAAGAGGGGCCTGAGGGTACAGAAACCTAGATATCAATTTGACTATTAGAAGTAGTTAAAGCAAATTTCATTTTTATAAGATTTTGCAAATGCCTACATATTTCTCCAGTTTGAGGATGGAAAGAACTATGGACTCAACAGATCTGAATGTGGAAGAAATGGAATGGAATCGATTCATCTGGCTAGACCCGGACCTCTGTATATGTTACTTTTCAAATTCTGGGCTCAAAATGGTCAACGTTGGTGCGAAAAGCACAACCCTCGATTTGTGCATATCGGGGGAGAGCTTGCAAATGGCAATGCTGGGAGGCTAATTGAAGGATTTGATGCACTGGATGGGGTGTTCCCATGTTTTTAGCAATCTAGACAGTAGCTCTGTGTTTTTAAGGGCACTTTGCTACTCAGAGGGAAAGGACTTGAGTGAAATTCTGTTTAAATTACAGTGACCTTGAGAGGATGGAAAAAAGAGCTGTATTTGTAAGGATTTTCTATCCTTATGTTTTCAATTAAGTTAGTGCTGATTTAGGGTTGCCACCTATTATTTTTTTCTCTGAAAGGTGCCTTGTCTTTCACATCTGTATGGCAGGCAGGCTAACTCCAGACTAGGTGCAGGTAGACTACTCAACTTGATGAGTTCAAAGGAACGAGAATCGTGGTTCACGTTTGTTTTGGAAGAGTCGGCCAAAATAGTTCATTTTTCTTTGTATCTGGGCTGGAAAGAACTTGGGTTGGTCGAATATGGAAGAAAGCTCAACTAGCATATATTCCCATCCTTATTTGGGACTCTCAAGATGCTACTGGACTGTGGCCCCCAGCATTTTTAATGACTATGGGTGCTGATGGGCTGTAGGATGATGATCTTGGGTGCAGAGACTTCCCCAGTTAGAAGGTGGTGCTTCTGAGAACTGAGCCGGTTGTGACATGGAGACTCAAGCTTCCTTGGTCTTGACATATGGATTAGTTGGGCCCCAGTCTCACAGCGATTTTGCTGCTCTTTTTGCTGCGAAAGACTGTGCATCAAAAGATCGTGCCTTCACGTCCGAACAGCAGTATTTTGGTACCCTGGCTGACCACGCCCCCGGAAGCGCACTTTAACCGCAGCATTTTGCACCGCCGCTAGGGGTTATGTTAAAATATTTATGTTATTGATGCACACTTTTAAACGCCTCTAACGAGGTGCAACCCCAGAAAATTCGCACCAATTTGATTCATACCCCTTTTCCTAACATTTTCTGTAGTTCTGCCTTGGTAATAGTTTATGCTACTGAATTGGTGGCATACCAGCATGCCAGCGCATCAGCTCGAAAAACAGGGAAAAGATGCACAGCAAGCAAGTCAGGACGGATGCAGAGAAGTAAAATACTCCCCTGTCATTGGGGCACTCACTGAACATCAAATGTCACCTGACTGCCTGGAAAAAATAGTACAGTAGGACCCCCATATCCACTGATTCATTATCCACTGATTCAATTATCCACGGATGGCAGAGGAAAAATAAATAAATAATTCAGCAGCCACAAAGCAAGCCATTGTCACAAACAGCAGCTATAAAGCAAGTTATCGTCACAAACAGCATCTGTAAAGCAAACTACTGTCTCAAAATAGTGTCATAAAGCAAGCTACTGTCAAGAAACAGCAGTTTGGGAGGTGGGTGGGCAGGTGTTCTCTCTTATCCATGAATTTCATTATCCACGGGAAGGCCTGGAACCAATCCCCAGCGGATACTGGGGTCCTACTGTACACATCAAATTAAGATGCGCAGGTAACGGTAGTGAGACCGGGGCCTTGACAAAGTATGGTTTTGGATTAGTAATCGATCCCTTCAATGGGGATCATTGGACTTACTCCCTAAGTAAACAGGTTGAGCACCGAAGCCTTTGACTGTATTTTGTGTGTGTGTGTGTGTGTGTGTGTGTAGATCTGGTTTCCAAATCTATAAATGGAACACAAAGCCGGCATTGGCTGGCAGTGCAAACGTTTTCTGTAGAGAAATGTCTTTTCCTTCTCTCTGCTTTGCGCACAAACCAAATGCTAATGACATGAATCCGATGAAAAGGAATGTTCGGTGTCAGTTGTGAAAACATCCTCCCACTTGGCTGCAAAACCCATCCCACGTTCCATTCCAGAGTGCCGTGCTGACTTTATTATTATTTTCCTTCTCCTCCTCTCCGTTTCGCTTGGCTCTGCTTTTATGAGTCCTCCGTCTTCAGATTGCCAGTCTGTAGCAAAACCCCTGTGGAATAGGAAGAATCTATTTTTGTAAGGTTGGGAAGAAAAAAAAGCTATTTAAAAGAGAAATGAAATAAAATAAAATAAATCCAGGCATGGCAGAGCATGCACGATGCAGTATGTTCAGCCAAAGTAAACTATCTTTTGACTTAACATAAAATAACTTTTAAAAAAAAGAAAGAATCCACAACGCCCTGAATCAAAACGGGGGAGGCGTCCATCAGGAAGGATGGAAAAGCTCTCACTCGCACGGCCTCTGCCTTTCAAACGGAAAGTTGATAACAGCTGTGCCGTTGGAGTCAACTAGACGGGCAGGCATAGCAATGTAAAAACCAGTTCCATTGTCCAGTTGGGTCGTTTTCCAGGCGCATAATACCACCTGATTACAACAGTCCCTTTGGAAAACGATCGGGATAAGCTGCTCCCAGTCTGACTCTCTAGGCTCTTCTACCTCTGAAGTTAGAACTTCTAAAGCTTTCAAAGCCGTTTGCTTTGAAGATTAGGGCCTCTCCGCCTTCCAGAATGGCACCCTTGTGCCGGATGGTTCATCGTAGGTAAAGCCAGCCAAACTGCAGATTAGGAGGTGCTATTCCACCTCCCCCTTTGAACTGCATGCAGTAAAACCATTCCCCTCCCACAAATGATGACCTTTCCACTGAATGAATGGATGGTGTGTCTGTGTCAGTAAAAAAAAAGTGTGTGTGTGTGTGTGTGTGTGTGTGTGTGTGTGTGTGTGTGTGAAGAGAGGAACACAGAAGCTACAATGAAGTGCTCAAAAGAGTGGTGAATGCCTCTCCTTGGGAATTTAGGGACCACCAGCAAAATTTCAGATGCTCCTCATATTAAAATACGGGCATGCTAGGATTTAGGGTTTTCCTAAAACCAGGTTTTGGGGAATAGGGAAAGTCATGCATCGCTACCAAAGATAACATGGATTAGCAGAAAAACTGTGACTTTACAGTCACTCGAACAAATTTAGGCGAAATTAAATAATGGTCACAGGCCATCAAATCAATTCTTACTGATGGAGAGGCTGTTTTAGGATTGCCTGGAAAAAGAGGGTGGCAGGGAAGAGCCGTAGAATCACAAAATAAACCTGGAGAATTTATTTGGGGTGGGGGTGGGTGGGAGGGACATATGCCTTCTCAAGACCCTGATAGGTCTTCAGTCTACCATGTTGCTTTGAGGTTGCTTCTGATTTGAGTTGTGTTGTTTATCTGAGTGGATTTGTTGGGCCTCCAGTAGTAAACTTCCACAGGGTAAAGTCCCAGGGGGCAACCCTTACTTGGGAGTTGCTCCCTCTCTGTCCTAGACGTCTAGATAGCTGCCCCACGGTTGCTTAGAAGTAAGTTGGGAGGTAGCCCTCTGCACAGTTACGGTTCATACTCTCTAGTGGGGGAAATTGCATACTTTTTTCCCTTCATGTGTAGAACTCAATAAACATATTTTGTCCTTCAGGCTTCTTGGTTCCATTGTGGTCCTTTGGTTTCAGCTGGTCGTTCCGCAACCCTCAATCGAACACAGAAAGGTAAGCAGCACTCGTTGGGCAGGCGAAGGAGGTGTAGCAGGTAATGGCCCCCAATAACTTGTTTTTCCACTGTCCCTCCATAAGACACCTCCAGCCCTTCTGATGTCAACAAATGGGTCATCTTCTTCATTCCATGCTCCCTCTAGCAGATCCCAATTGCTTTAGCTTTCTCTGTCTCGCGCACGGTTAAAAGCCAACGAGGAAGCCCGCGACGATGTCATCTTTCCTGCTTCGTGCTGCTGGCCAATCAGAGAGGGAGGCGGGGCGATGCCTGTCCCTGCACAGCTCCTGATTGGCCAGCATCACAAATCTAGCACAGAGGAGGTCGCAGCATGCTTCCTCGTTGGAGGAAATCCAGTTGCTGTGACTCAACTTCTGGATAACCTCCCTTGGAGGGCATAGCATCTTCACAGACATTCTAAAAGAGTCAGAGGTTTCAGGTTTGAAACAAAATAGGGACCGGCCGCTGACCCAAGGCAGCTGGAGGGCTGCTTTTCCGGAACAGATCTGAGTTAAACCAGGCTCTCTGACTGGGAGTCGTGGCTGCCTCCTGCCTTCCCACACCTGTGCTTCCCCCAAAGCTTAACACGAGGCACACACAAGCCTGTTCTGAAGGATCAGAAGGTTCATGGTGTGCAGAAGGAAATTCTAGGATTCCTCTCTGTACACCTTGCCCATCTGGTTTTGCTCTGCAAGGTAAGCACAGGAAATAGAACCAGGCTGCCAAGCTTGGATGCCATTAAGCTATTTGCAAATCGTTTCGATATTTCGTCACGGCACAGCTTGTTGAAGGATGGAGGGAACGGAAGAGAATTTGCAAAAAAAAAAGTGTGGGAAGAAATCTCATTTTCAGTTCTTTATCTCCAGTTCTTTATCCCTAGATACCCATAGTAGATTACAAGAATATTTGTGATGTATTATGCATCACACATATGCCTTTATTTAGGATGTATTTGCACGGGTGTTTGCTTTACGGTTTAGAAATCATTTCTAATTTGTCTTTTATCTCTCTTTTAAAAATGATTTTATCCCCCCCCTCCCCAATAACGATTCAACAGCAAATCAACGAAACACACTAACAAATCAACTTAAGACGAAACAAAACCACTGTTATCACTGCTGTGCAATCCCACCCCCACCCCGATGCTTTAGAAGTAGCAAGCAGGTATTAGTTGGTGGTGATAAAAAATAAAGTTAGCTGTATGGACTGTGATTAAAAAAAATCAGTGTTGGTGAGCCTCTTCACTGCTACTCTAATGTTAAAATTTTAAAAATCAAGCTTTTGAATTCTTCAGGACTCTTCCTTGGACAAGTTTCAGAATAGGCAGCTGCGTTAGAATAATAGAATCACAGAATCCTACAGTTGGAAGAGACCTCAAGGGCCATCCAGTCCAACCCCCTGCCGTGCAGGAACCCCATCACAGTATTTCCGACAGACGGCCATCAAGTTTCTGCTTAAAAACCTCCAAAGAAGGAGACTCCACCACCCTCCGTGGCAGCTTATTCCACTGCCGAACAGCTCTAACTGTCATGAAGTTCTTCCTAATGTTCAAATGGAATCTCTTTTCCTGTAGTTTGAGACCATCGCCCCGTGTCCTAGTCTCTGAAGTCATGGAAAATAAACCAGCCCCTTCTTCAATGGGACATCCTTTCAAATATTTAAACATAGCTATCATATCCCCTCTCCTGTTAGTCTGTGAGGCCCAAATCCTCCACCAGCGCAAGGCAATTGGCATAAATCTTGTGGGCCAACAGCTGTTGTGAGCTAAGAAGTTACAACCAGTGTCATACCTCAGCACACAACCGCAAACGGCAAATGCCAATCGCAACTTGCGGGTGTCCACCCATCGGGTCACATCACCGTAAAAGCTCAAGAGCATTTGGGCTGTCACTGTAGAACTGGAGAAGCCTTCTGCTTGGGAAGCACAGATCCTGAAGCCATAACTTACAGCTGGCTGAGCGAGCGCCTGATGTTACTTTAAGGCGTAACGCACAAATCCATGGCTCGCCTTTTGACCTACATCAGTTTGGGAGGGAAATTAAAGCAGCTCCATGGAAGAAGACTGGGCGGGAGGAGTGGAAATAAAAATAATTAGGGAGGGAGTCGCATATTTCTACTCGACAGCCCCTGGATTATTTATTGATCATATGGGGAAGGGCTGCTGCTCACGAGTTTTGCATGGGGAACGCCTCTGTCCTCTGTAACTTGGAAAGAGCTTTGTTAGTAGAACCAGAACAGAAATGTGTGTCTGACATCTTGGCAAGCCATGCTACTTAATTTAACAGGCACTTCCTTCAACGGATCTGGGTGTCCCGTCTCCCCAACTCCTAGCTTCATGGAGAGCCTCATGGCGCAGTGGTTAAATGCCTGCACTGCAGGTAAAACTGTGCTCACAAGCTGGGGTTCAATCCCAGGTAGCGGTTCATGGTTGATTCAGCCTTCCATCCTTCTGAGGTTGGTAAAATGAGTACCCAGCTTGCTGGGGGGGGGGTCAATGTGTAGCCTGCAAAATTAAAAAACTGTAAACTGCCCAGAGACTACTTGAAGTGGTATGGGGCGGTATATAAACAGAACACTTTGGTTTCATTCTGTCTCAGCTCTATGCCAATCCACAACTGGTTCCCTTGCTTCTATCTGTCTGACGGCGTAACTTTCCAAAGGGAACTCAATGCAGCATCTGTCCTGACAACGCCAGGCATACGGGCTTTCGAAGAGGGAGCCAGCGAGCTTTTAAAAAGGCCCTCAATCCATATATATTTTCTTACACACGTCCTCCAGAATATATGTAGTTTCTCTTAAGAGATAGATCCTGGTGTGCATTTTTTTTAAACCAGGAAACTGCTCCTCACTGTCCAGAAAGGTGCAGTCTTCAGAGAACAATTTCATTTTAGCTCAGGAAGTGTGCACTAGACTAGGCTGATTGGTATAGATTCATCTGATCTCCCATTTAACCTTGGAGCATTTCTATCTCTCAAGAAAAAGAAGTCCAGTTGGCACGACTCAGCTTCCAGATAAACTCACCTGGATGACTGAGAATCTTCACAGACATCTGGGGGTTGCGTTTCATATCTGCGGTGTTTATTGCTGTGGGAAGACAACATTGATGCCCCCAAACTTCCCTGGCCATTCTTCACTACGACTACAATCTTCCGCACTGAATTTTAAGCCACCTTTTCTATATCTTCTCCCTGGCTGCTCCGTCACAATATCGAGAAATACGCCCAAAGGGCCTTTTGCCCCGGATGACTTGAGTGGCAGGATTAACGCAAGTGAAACTGTACTTTTCTTGCTGCCTGGAGCATTCCAAGGCACCCCTTTTTATCTCAGAGCCTCTCCTGCAGTTTTTTTCTCCCCAGGTTTTAACAGCTGGGGCTTTTGTCTCCTTTTCCATCCCCCCCCCCGCGGCTTCTTTCTCCAGCTGCAGGTCAGAACTTGTCGCTTATCAGTTTCTCCTTTTCTTCCCCGGTGTAACCGAATAATTTTAAGTGAAGGCTTTAAGCTCCCTGAAAACTTGACTCATGCCTAGCAGCTTTTGAGAAACAGGCTTTCCCTGGCTACGGAATGGTAGTAAAGCAGGTCTAAACAAAAGAAATAGGACCAGCCTCTGCAAAGAACAGATCTTTTCCAGTCCCTAATGACCAGTGAAATGATAACTGAGGCATTCTCTGGGAAGGGAGGTGTCAGATCTGCACCTTATCGGCAATCTTGCTCCCTCACACGGAGGCCAATATCTCGTTTCTTTCCCATTTGGAGGAAACTAGATTATCCCCTCACGCCATGAGGACTCCACAAGGTTCTCTCTCTATGGCGGTTACTTCACGCCCTACCGTGTTCTGCGATTACGTTTGTACCGTGACAGCATTGTTCGCACTCACGTGGTTTTGTCCCTGTTCAGTCCCTGTTTCCATTTCTTCACGGGCGTGATTACTTGTCTCATGACAACTGTTACCTCACGGCCTTGTTCCATGACAAATTCTGAATTTGTTTTGCTTTCTTAACCCTTTTTTTAAAAAAAATATTGCAAATAAAACTTTTCCGATATTTTGATTTATTGGTCTTCCGGGATTTACACGTCAATGCTACAGGATTTTCGGTACTTTCTTTAATAAACATTTGCACTGCATGGTGTTTCCCATAGGGAAACTAATGTTGAATGCTGCTTCAGCTGCTGACCACTAGGTGGACACCGGTTGTTGTGTGACAGTTGTTACCACACGGTTCCTTGTCTCGGAACAGGAACTGGGAACCAACAGTGACAAGAGAATTCCCCAGCCCAGGGGCAGGTGCGGCTTGTCACGCTCTGTTCCCGGTTCCGGGGGCATGGTCGAGACAACTTTTTGCTGTAACGCTATGGATGTGAAGTAAGTTTTTTTTGTACCGGTCCCAAGCGGGACAGCAAGGAGGGATGAATGGGATGTGAAGTAACCGCCTATGTTAGTCAAAGGATGTATATCTTGCATTGAACATGCTGTTTTGCGATTGGTCCAGATGGCCACAAACCGGTTCGTCCCAGTTCGTGAAGGCATCAGCGTAGGTGGTGCCCCTCCCCTCCCCTGCCTCCTCTGACACGATCAGCTGCTCACCAGGCTCAGCATGCTCCCTTCCGCTACCTCCTCAACCGATATTCCACTCCTAGCAGCCACTCAGGCTTCTCTGCCCCGCCCTCTTGGCTGATCTCCCACTCAGACCAAAAGGCGAAGACGTCTGTGCTCTTGCTCATGACTGGGTGATTAGCCCAGGAGTTGGAGCAAGCAAGCAAGCTGGGCACGGCGAGTGGCTGATCAGCTGAAGAGCCGGGGGTTGGGAGCAGCAGCCCCTGTGCCTTTGCAAACCGGGACAAATCTCCAAAACAAGGGTCGAACCCACCTCTGGTTCTTAGAAAGCAAATGTGGGCTTAATGTTCAAGCCAGACGGCGGAGGCAAGATGGCTTTGGGGAGGTCAAGTTGTCAGAAGGAAGTAGGTTTGTGGGAAGAAATGGACATCCTTCTTAATAATTTGTTTGACCCTAGAAGAGCAGAAGTTTGGACTGTTAACCCCCTTTTGGCCACAGAGATGGGGGATCTCCCGATAACCTCTCCAGGCTGGTCTAGGTAAAGAGCCCAGATTGGGGCCTCATCAATAATGAAGTGTCCAGGGAAAAAGCTGAGCTAGCTGACTCAGTGCCCCAGTATTGAGTTATAAATTGCACTTGCTCTTTTCTAATGAGAATCTAGTGCAGATATTTATACAGTTTAGCAAGTGATAACGCAATTAGGGGACATTGTAGGGCCCAGTATTTTTTGGGAGTGGGTGGGTCTGCTAATAGTCAAGCATTATAAATGATGATCCACCGTGAAATCCCTCCTGGCTGGAGTTCCCACGGTTGTCATTCTGCTTCAAGAGCAGCATTTGCAAATGGCAAATCTAGGTAATGAGCAATGAGCAACAGGACTAATTTCTTAAAAAAAAAAAAAAAAGAGAGAGAGAGAGAGAGAGAGAGAGAGAGAGAGAGAGAGAGAGAGAGAGAGAGAGAGAGTTCTCCAAACTCTACCGCCTGCTGATTTCACTCTTTCCTCTCTGGACTTTTGCTGGAGCATACAGAATTTTCTTGTCTTTGACAGTTCAACGATGCATTCTGACAAGCCGGGTTGCTTTGGAGTTTGGCCCTAATCTCCAACTCTGGACGGTGCACTCAGGTCTTCATCTTAATGGTGACAGGACGCTAGATGCTAAACCTTTGATGGCCATTCTGTGCTTCAAAAGTTTCCCTTTAGAGGCAAAGGCTGTGCGTGGGGGAGAGATAAGCTCCGTATTTGTAGATGAGGGAGTCGGTTTGTGCTAAACATGGCCATGAGGGTTCCCGCAGGGATCTGCCACTTTTTTTCTCGTCGGCAGATCCGGTGCATTTTTATTTCAGAGCAAGGGTGCATGCTGTGATGTGCTTTGTCCTTGTGACCTTGAAAAAAGAGCCGTCCTTCCCCACCTTCTCGTCGACGGCTTTCTGGCCTCCTTGGCATGACCACCTAGATGACTATTGCTGGAGGGAGGGGCTGGTGGCAGGGGTAGATGATCCTGGGAAGAGACACTCCAACAAGTTAACAAGGTTCTGTACCATGGTGGTTTTTCTTGATGATCGCCAGACTACGAATAACCTTATTTATTTATTTATTTATTTATTTATTTATTTATTTATTTATTTATTTATTTATACTGCCCATCTTCCAGAAGAACTCCTGACGGTTTACAACAATAGCAATAGTGACAGAACAATTAAAAACAAAGGAAAAACAGAAACAAGAACACGATATACCTCTCACAATAAAACTACATAAAAAAATCCATTAGCCAGCGGGCGGGACGGAGGGGGGGGGGAAATGATGAATTATACCTTTTTATGCATGTCCTCCTCGTGTCTCGCTGCCTTCAGGTCCCACAACGGATAGAAGAGCAAACTGTGGCCACGGAGGAAGAGAATGCAGGCATCCCGGGAGTTTGGGGCAGCTGGGGTCCCTGGTCCGCTTGCTCTCGGAGCTGCAATGGCGGAGTGATGGAGCAAACCCGTCCCTGCTTGCCAGGATATTATTACGAGCGGAGCTATCGGAGGCCCGGACAGTACTGGGGCCCGGAAAGGACTTTAGCCAGTCAGCCACGACCTCACCAGGAAGACCCGCTGAGCGCTTACTCTGGGCACATCATCTCGGCCATCCGGACCTCCGTGCCTCTTCACAGAAACGAGGAGAACTCCCGAGCAGGTCTGCGGGCAGGATTTTCTCTGGGAGGCCGTAACGACAGCTACTTGAACAAAGGGAACGCTAGAGGAGGTCGCCGGCGTAGCCCGAAATCAGAACGAAGGTAATGGAAAAACTTAAACTGTTGCCGTCCTTCTCTTTGGTACGGTCCCTTCTGTGCCTGTTACAATGATTCGTATCATAAACAGATATTGGACTACAGTTCCCAGAATGCCCCAGCGGTGGGGTCACTAGCAGTGATGTCTGGGCCATTCCGAGAGATATAGTCTCAGAAAGTAACTTTTCCAGGTTTTGATTAGTATTGCATCCCACACAATTGTAAACCAAGGCGCTACATAGGCTCGTTGCCCCAGCCATAAACTCAGTTGACTGGTTGGTGTAATGACATGACTGCTTTCAGGGTTGGCTCCATTTTTAGACAACCCCCTTCCAATCTAGCTTGCTCATCCCATCCTTGACGTGAGCTTTGACGTTGGCTTGCCCTCTTAATCGTGTTCCTCAAGGGCGCCCCCTATGTTGCAGTACCACTTGGTCTGAACATTCCATCAGCCGACACCCATAAGCCAATCGCTGGCCACCAAGTTCCATAAACCCGTAAACTCAAAACGTACTACCTAGTGATGGAAACTCATCTTTTGAAAGAGACTTCCTAAGCACCTGCTCTAGTTTTTGTTTTCAATTGTTTCTTTGCATCTGGAACACAGCTTGGAAAAGTTGCTTTTTTTTTTGGATTACAGGGGCATTGTACAAGTCGCAGTCCAAAAGGAACTTTCCCAAGCCATGATTTCAGCCATCAGGGGCCTGACAAGGTTCTAAATGTTGTGTTTGTTAGAGGAAAAGAAATGATTGGCAACAGAAATAATGACACTTATATGATACTGAGAATGCTTAGCTCAAGGCATTTGTTGTAGCCTTTTGTTGCTGATGTAGAATGCTTTGCTGAAATCCAAAGGACGGGACACAAAACAAGCCATGAAGCCTGGCTTTCAAAACATAGTTTTGAATTAATTTATATATGTGTTTTTAAATAAGTTGGGTTTAAACATTACACCACATCCTTTATAGATCTATGTGGCACTCCTTTAGGGAATGAAATTCAGCCGTTTGGTTGGCAGCTAAAAAGAGAGACCCAGAAGGGAGGGGAAGAGATAAAATTTAAAATGAAGCAGCTTAGGGCGATAAGCCTAATATGTTTTCTTAATTTTGCAAAGGCTTTGAAGGTCAAATGTGCCTTGCGAAGGGACGTGGCTTCGACTGGAGAACGAAAAGCCAAACCTCTGAAGCCAAGCCAACAAGTCCATGGTTTAAGAATGGATCGTATTGATAGAAAGCTTTGGGAATAGTTCCTCCCTTTCTACCCGGAGCCCAAGGCTAATGGCAGACATCTATTAAACAATGAAACGGGGATTAGAATTTGTGAACGAGGTGGACTCAGGGTGGAAATCATAGTTCAAGATGAAGCAAATGGGACTGGATCCAAGCCAAACAGCTGCGGAGGGGGGGAATGCTTTCAAAGGCACAATCTATAGCATTGGGACCCCTTGCAGACCAAACGGGAAGTGCCTTTGGGTCACTACCAGACTAGGTAAATAGAGCAAGAACGACAATTTAATAATGGGGATTTAGTAGCTCTTTAGGCATGGTTTCACATGCCAGAAACAAGGGTCTCCAAACAAGCACTTGGCTTTAAACTTCCTTGCCTGTAGACAGAAGTCTCGGAGAGATGACCATTCTGTAGTGTCCTAAGCTCCCAAATCATGACCGATAACTAAATAGGAACATGACCTTGACAGTGGTGGCTCTGAGGACATTTTTGCACACATGTTTGTGCTGTATGCCTAGCGTTCAAGGCGTAGAAACAGGTAGCATTGGCAGAGTTTTGGGGTTTTGTTTTGTTTTTGTCTTGTGCTTTCTGGTTGCCTCCTAGGCTGCTTTTCTCTTATCTGGGTGTGCTTCATGAGACGTTCTCTCGGCATTCTCTTTGAGTTTGTCTTGTGTATATTCACAAATGTTTGCTACCTGCAGTATCAAAGCTGGCCTCAAGGGGGAACAGTTGAGTGTCTCCCTGTATCTTTCTGGACTGCTTGCAGTGGTGAGATAGAAGGCTAATAACTTCCAGCACAACAAATGCCTTGCATAATTAGAGCAAGAATCATGACAATAGCAATATGGCTCTAGGTAATAAGCAATGAGAAACACGACTAATTTCTTTTTTTTAAAAAGTTCTCCAAACTCTACTGCCTTCTGATTTCACTCTCTCCCTATCTCTGGATGTTTTAAATGTTGTACAGATTTTATGTTATACAAACCGTTTGTTATACGAGGGTCCACTGTACTTATTTTGCAAAGACTAAGACCCACAGCTGGCCTTCCCCCCTAAGAAAGCTTTCGAAAAACCCGACTTGATTAAGTGCAAAAGAAAAAGCAGGAAGCTATGAAAACCCAACCGACGTAGATTATCAATGGGATGAGAACTTGCTTTGGGGTGTTTGTGCGTACTTAACTTGACAAGTATTTCCCCAGCCCTTCACACCACTTTGAAAATTCAACAGAACGAAACAAAGATTCAGAAGGCTGTTTATGGGAGAAAGCAACACGGAGAGATCCACCCAACCAGACAGACAGGTTTGGGGGCTACAGAGTTAGAGTGCTTTTAATTATCTTGAACTGAGATACAGTGGTACCTTGTATAAAGGAATTAATTCGTTCCCAATGAAATTCTGTTCAGCCAATTTTCCTTTGTACAAATTCCCTATAGGAATGCATTGAAAACAGAGTAATCCCTAATAGCGACCATTTTATGTTGTACGGATTTGCCCCGTAGACAATTCTGTTAAGCAAATTTCCCCGATCCCCGGAATTTTTTATGTTGTACAGATTTTATGTTATACAAACCGTTTGTTATATGAGGGTCCGCTGTACATTATGGGGTGACCTTGCTGTGGTCCATGTCTCTTTATGGGCGATTCAGTGCCGCATTATGAAAGTTGAATGAATGTGTTGTGTTGTGTTGTGTTGTGTTGTGTTGTGTTGTGTTGTGTTGTGTTGTGTTGTGTTGTGTGTGTGTGTGTGTGTTTTAAGATCAAAGCCCATGCATGTTCAAGAAGAGGTTGCCTCCTTCTCTTTCCTTTTGGCCAACCTTTGATGGTTCGGCCTCGTTGATGGTGGATGTCTTGTACCCCTTTTACAGCCATGGTTCTGAAGCAGCTCCTTGATACACTTTAAGTTCCTGATGGAAGGAATATATAAAGCCATAATTGTCAGCTAGATTTATGTGAGGCTAATGAGGTTGGGTTACGCAAACAGTGTGAACGGCAAAGGACGGAGGTCTCCCTGCATGTTAATGAAAAACATTGACCTTGCTTGCAACCCTGCCAAAATATTAATAGAGGAGTGGGTGGCAGGGTTTCTCAGGCATTTTTATGCATGGAAAAGAGGGTGGCTCGGGAGGGAATGGCGGGAGGAAGGATTTTAACTCAAGAAGGAATCCAGGAATTATCGAGAACTTCAATTGCTCCAACTTAGTTTTCCTTTTCCTTGGTGGAAGCATTCATAAATAAACTGAATGTTGCTGCCTGATCTGAAGCATAGATCCTCCTGGTTGTCGTGTGTAACGTCACCCAGAAAATGTACACCCATGGCTTCCTTTATATATTCACTCCATCTCACATCTTCCTCTTCTCCTGGTGCCTTCAGTTTCCCCTTTCCATTGCCTTCTTGCAAGGTGGCCAAAGTAGGATTTCTTTAGTTTTATCACTGTTGTCTCTGGAGAGAATTCTGTCTTGATTTTATCTGGGACCAGCTTGTCTATCTTTGGCAGTTTATGGTGTCTGGAAACCAAGGAACTCCTCTGTTTAACAACAAGATAATGGCTCTTGTCATTGGACAGATGGAAATTACCTCTCAAAAGCATCCACCTCGATTTTGTGCTTCTCCAAAATCCACCAGTGTCTATCTCCAATTCCTATTCTCTATCACATTGTGACACCCTCTCCCTTTGGTGACACATTTTGAAAATTCAGTTCCTCTTACACCTATGTTTATTTACTTCTTTCATCCAATTTGTGAATTTCTGTCCATTGTCTGCCACATGTTACGGTGTGTTTCTCAGCTATGACCTTTCTTTCTTTGTTTGTTCATTCATTCGTTCGTTCGTTCGAATGTTCATTCGTTCCTTCCTTCCTTCCTTCCTTCCTTCCTTTCAAAGGGAACATGGATTCACACATGCTTTATTTCCTAAAAATACCCCATAAACCTTGCAAAGGTGTACTTTCTTTTGGAAAGATGTTCTCCCCTCCCCCAGTAATCCTTGTGAGGTTCACCCCCCCTTCTTTCGTGGAGACTGCGGTGTAATAATCTCTCTGATTTGAACTCTTAATCCTGCCTCTTCCTTCAGGTGGTTTTCTATCCATGTTTGCTTTGATTTGTTCTGGGTCTTTGTTCATTTCTGGATTAGGTTTGCAGCTGTTGACTTTTCAAGTGATAAATCAGGGGAATCCGTCATAGAAATGATGTTGGACTTCCTTCAACTTTCCTGCCCATTAGCCACACAAGCTGAGGCTGATGGGTGTTGGAGTACACTTCTCCATGCCTGGCCTGAGAGTTTGATTTCTAATACTACACATCTATGTATTTATATACAACAACAACAACAACAACAACAACAGTAAACATGTCTACTTTTCAATTGGAAATGGAAAGTATCTACTTTTCAATTTTACTGCCCAGAGTTCCTTCAGAAAAATTGGGTGGTATATAAATAAATAAATAAATAAATAAATAAATAAATAAATAAATAAATAAATAGCTGGAAGAGACCCTCGGGAGCATGGAGTTCAGCCCTTCTCAAGGAGGCCTAGCGCAGAATCGAACTTCCAACCTCCGGCTCCACCAACAGAGGCCTAAATCCCTGCACTATCCTTCATCTCTTGCTTTTAAAAGCAACCACAGAAACTACGCAAGAGGCTATTGTTAAGTATGGGCCCAGATTTGCCCCTTGGGTCGGCATAATGGCGCCTCGGAAAGCCGACTCCAATCGACGGCTTTGAAATACAACGAAGCTGAAAAATAAAAGTAAGCCTGCTGTCCAGTGAAGAGTTTTATCCGCCGTGATATACACTTTAAGTGCTGGTTTGAGACTTCGAAGGAGGGAGCGGACTGAAATTACAGAAGGCAGCACCTTGTGAAATGGAATGATAAGCAATAAAGCCCTCAAGGCTTCAAAAACCTGCTGGAAGACCGGGAGGAAGGAGAGACACCAGTGGAGGCAATAAAAGATGTTTTATTTGAGGCCACTGGAGGTGGTGGTGGTGGTGGTGGTGGTGATGATGGTGGGAGGGAGGGAACCAGCCCTGGTGAAATTTCCCGCATTGCTGTCTGATCCTTTAAAACAGTCCCGTCACATTGCATGGGGCCAATAGCACAATCAACAGCAGCTGGAGTTCCTTTTAGGAGAGAGGTGGTGTCCTCAGGAGCTCTGGTGTCTGAGAGCTCCAGATCAAATTTTGTTGCAAATAAAAGGAAGAATGGAGCAGCTACATTTAGGGAGAACCTTAGCTGGTTTTGTTTCCAATTTCCCATCTCAGCAGACCTCTTGCTTGGGTTAGGGTTAGGATTTCAAAATTCCATTGCGAATAAAATGAAGAGAGGAGCAGCTACCTTTAGGAGGAACGTTAAATGGTCTTGTTTTTAAATTTTCCATCTCAGAAGACCTCTTGCCTGGGTGGAGGGAAGTACAATTTCCCATTCAGTGGGTGGTTTGGAAATTTGCCCTTCCAGCACCTTGAGGGACAATGACGTTCAAGCCAAAGCCAATGGAGGAAGACAAGAGAAGCCTGTCTTCCTTAGTTTGTCCCTTGAAATTCTTGAAGAGTCTCTAGCCCAGTGGTTCTCCACCTGTGGGTCCCCAGATGTTCCTGAACTGCAACTCCCAGAAGACTTCAGCACTAGCTGAGCTGGCCAGGATTTCTGGGAGTTGCAGTCCAGGAACATCTGGGGACCCACCGGTGGAGAACCACTGCTCTAGCCTTTATTTCAACTTCAGTGGGCTCTCCATTGTGGGGTCAGTGGTGCAACTGGGTGCATTCACTCTGCGTGTCCCAATCTTGGGTAAACCCAAGTGTTCTTGGAGTACAACTCCCAGAAATCTGGCCAACATGGCTCGTGGTGATGGCTTCTGGGAATTGCAGTCCAAGAATATCTGGGAACCAAAGGTTGGGCACTGATTTATCAGTCAACCCCAGACTGACTCTTCCCAAACAAAGCAGGAGAGGCACCACTGATGGAGGGACTCATCTGTAGATGGTTTCCTTCAACAGGATTCTGTCTTGTTTATTGTGTCACTTTTGTTGCTGCTTGGAGTGTGTTCTTTCTCCAGCACCACAGGGCTGGGCAACTATGGCTTTCCAGATGCTGTTAGAATGCAACTCCCATGATCCCTCACCATTGGCTGAGCAGGCAAAGAGTTTAATGGGAGTTGTAGGGTTGGGCAACCCCAGGACTAAGACCTACCAAACTCTGTTTTACAATAAAAGTGGTTCATTGGATGAGATGGAAACACAAATTGCAGTTTTGGTTGCTTGGTTTTTTGAATGAAGCCCACACTCAGATTTTGTTGGAAGAAGAATGCCCTGCATTTGAAATATATATATAAAAACACATAAATTCAGCAGTGTGAAGCCTCAGGGGAATCACCCTGATTTAATGGGACAGTCTTGAGTAGGAATGTGAAGAATAACTCACTACTCCTCAGACTCATAAATTTAGTCCCGACAGGCTATAAGCACGTCATTGAGAAATTTCTGAACCCGGAGGCCATTGCTCGCTTTCTAAGTGACAGTGGGACAAGGAGAATCTCTCTCTTTTCTCTCTCTTTTTTTCATCAGCCCTTCTGTATTTGGTGTTTTCTTTCTTCCCTTCCATAAAAGCTTGGCATTCAGCTATGAATTGGCCCTAAGATTGAGCAGTCCTTGACCACCGGTTCCTTTTACCCACTGGGTAAAACAGCGCTGATTCGCTACTTCCACTCAGTTAAACCGGCTCCTAATGGAGACGTCAGTCCCTGTGACTTTCTCGTGCCTCTGCCAAGAGATGAAGAAGGAAAGTAAATAAAAGTAGGATACAAAACGGTTTGCACAGTAGCCCTGCGAGAAACGATAAAGCTTCAAATGTTATCGGGGGACAGCGCCAGTACTTCAGATAAGTGCCACAAATCTGAACGTCGCATGAGATGTTGAATGTCAAGAAATTCTTACCTTTCAACATGTGTTATCTGTTAAAAGAGTAGCTGGCTTTCCTCGCAATCGTTTCATGGCTGAAGGGAATGCTACCTCCCCCAGTTTTATTTCTGAGGACCCTGGTATGCTATTTCAGGGAATAGTGACTGAAAGGAATTCAGCACAATTCTTTTACAAAGGAATGAAAGTCTCGCAAACGCAGCTCTCAAGCGCAGGCAGAATGATGCTGATGCCGGGGATGCTCATAAGGAGGGGTTTATTGTCACATGCATTTTGCGGTAAGCAGCCCAGTGGGACAGTCCCCAATTTGTGTGTAAGCCGACAAACCTCGCCCTTGATAAAAACCGTGGTTAGATTTGTTGCCAGTCCGGAGCTCTTGGTAGAAGGTCATATGAAATTATCTCCAGTTGCCTCATCTGTAGACGGCTTTGCTGTTTCCAAACAAGTAGCTCCATTAGTCTGTCTTGGCTTGTTGGCGAAATTGAGGTATGGGGTTGTGAACGGAGGTGAAATTGGGGGGGAGGGAGGGGAGCAAGCAAGCAAAATACTGTGACATTTTGCAGGCTTACACATTTATTCCAGTGTGAGCTTTTGCGGATCAAAACCTGCTTTTCCAGTTTTGCAAGGGAACCAGAATCGGCTGCGTTCCTACTCTCCTGTCCTGTTATGGGCCTGGAGATGACAGATTTGGGCCAGGAGCTTTTATTTATTTATTTTTTTTCATTTAAGGAAAGGGCCAGGAGCTTTTAAAGAAGCTGAGTCATCTGTTGGGATCCATGTGCCCCTCAGCTTTGATGATGGTCGGAGATCTTCGCTCTTCCTCTGAGTATTCCAAGTCTTGGAAGGGTTGAACCATGACCAGGAGAATCTCTGATGGCCCGGGCAAAGTCCTATTATGATCAGCGAGCCCATATCAGCCTCGTGACCTTCCCATTCCAACCTTTTCTGGCTAGGACGATTCTCCAGTCTGTGTTCCTGAAGGTCCCTGGTCTTGGGGCACCTTCAGAAGTCTTGAAATTGATATGGGGATCAAAGACTCTACAACATATTTTGGCCCTGAAATCTTTAGGGATGGGAAAGTATTGACCTGATGGAGCTCATGTGGCCTTGATGGCTGATGGAATATGGGCAGAGCAACAGGTGACGAATTTTTACCTGGAATGGCTCCTAAGAATAACAATCCACCTCCCACCCCCATGTATGGTTGCACAACTTCCCTCATGATCCCCCAGGGGCAAAAAAAAATGCAAACTGGCTTCATCCAAGATATTTTTATTTTGCTTTCTTCTCTTAATCGAGCCCTTGATTGCCTAACTTGAAGCAAGAAACCGCATTCCTAATTTTCACCTTGCCAAGGTTGCTCATAAAATCCTTGGAGGCACAACAAGTGTTGTTAATCATTTCTTTCTTAACGCGGCGTTGGCAGAAGTGAACAGAGGAATGCCGATATAGACGTTAATCATTAGGCGATGTGAGCTAAGCCTTTGTTTCCTGACGTTTGAATAGCAGAGGCATGGGATTCTCTGCCAGGCAAGGTGAATTTGGTGATGGAGGCATTTGAGAGAACATTGGACCACCATCTGTCAGATTGGGTTTAATTTAGGTTCCTCCATTGAGCAAGGGTTGGACTCCATCGCCTTCCAACCCCATTAGATGGCTCTTGTGTGTTGTGTCATTACAGTCATGACCGACTCTTCATAACTCCATGTCCATGGAGTTTTCTTGGCAGGAATACTGGAGTGGTTTGCCAGTTCCTGCTCCAGGCACCTACAGCACCTGGTCTTCCCTGTGGTCTCTCAGCCAAGTACTAACCAGGGCCGACCCTGCTTAGCTTCTTCCGATATCAAGCGAGATCGGATGTGCTTAGGGAATCTAGGCAACTTAGATGGCTCTTACCCATCGACAAAGCTCATGATTAGAGATGGGCACGAATCAAAAAAATGACGTTTCGTTTGGCGTTTGTCATTTGGAGGGTCCGTTTCGGTTCGTTTCCGTTTTTTTGCGAATTTTTGCAAAAAAATCATTTTCGTTTTTGTTCGTTTCGTTACCATTTTGTTGCCATTTATTTCATTTTTTTGTGATTTTTTTTAGCATTTAAAGCAGTTCACTGTATTGCAGTAACGGAAATGAAACACACGACAAAATTTCTGGTGTTTCTGTTCGTTTCATTTCATTTTGGAGACAAAATTCGTTTGTCATTTCGTTGCGCAACGAAATGAAAAAACGAAAATGGAAACAAAAAATTGTTCGTTTCGTGCCCATCTCTACTCATGATTCCAAAGGATGGAGCCAGGATGCAGTTAAAATGGCATTCAATTGATATACAAGGAGTTGGAATGAACACACAGCATTAGAACAAGGCTGGGGAAAGGCCAGGGTTAATACAACCTTGAAATGCCCTTGATTCACAAGCTGAGGGATGTTCCAGATGCATCGTGCTGATAGAACATAAGTGTAGGACTCAAGTCAGGGGTCAGCCCAATCCTTTTTGCTGTCCGAGGCCCAAAAGGAAATGAAGCTTACTGCTCATTTAAATTAGGGCACCTGAACTCCAAATCCTATGTCTTTCGGCAAATGCAATAGGATACCAGATCAACCTCTCCTTGTTCCTGACACGCAGATAGCACATGGAAGAAGCAACGGTTTCTTGCGTTTCCCCTGATGCCCCAAAATCGGTTGCCTGAGGTGTTTCCCTAATGGAAAGTCCAGCCCTGTTCAAGCAAGCCCCTAGTATAAAGCACAGACAGGTAAATATCATCAGAGCGTAAACCCTGGGCTCCCGCCAATCTGATACTGGGGAAGCTCTCATTCCCAGTTTTGAAATGTAGGACATTGACACAAAACATCCAAGCGTCTCGAAGGGGTCTTGTTTAATTTTTACGCACCAGCGGTATTCTACCATTATGTCAAGACAAAACAGGGTTCTGGTCTAAAGATGAATTTCTGCAATGCATCTCCTACTCTCTCTCTCCTTATATAAACAATGGCAGGTCTTTGCAGAAATCTTGTAGTGCTGGATGTCTATTAAAGGTAAAGGTAAAGGTTCCCCTCGCACATGCGTGCTAGTCATGTCTGACTCTAGGGGCGGTGCTCATTTCAGATTTCAAGCCAAAGAGACAGTGTTGTGCAAGTCCGTGGCCACGGGGCTGGCATGGCTGAATGCATTTCTGCGCACGGACCACTGCTTATCTTCCCGCTTTTTACGGTGGTACCTATTTATCTACTTGCATTGACATGCTTTCAAACTGCTAGGTTGGCAGGAGCTGGGGTTAACAGCGGGAACTCACTCCGCTGCATGGCACCCGGGATTCGAACCGTCTATTACCTTGGAACTATTTTGTAAGGTAAACCTGTTTTTCAGTCACCATTTTGAAGAATCCGGGAGCTAATATTAGCAAGATTAGGATTTGTTGTTGTATTCTACTAGATTTTGCAGGGTGTTGTAGGGGGTGAAGAGAGAAGATTTCAACATTGGATTGAGGGCTTAAATTGTGTCCAGTGCTGCTTCTTTATAATCAGCACAATGTACAATTTCCATTTTCCATGGTATCCCCAAATGTTGCTTTGAGACTCTATTCCTTTTACGTCCCTCATCCTGTTGTGTTTCAATATGTCATGGCAGAGGATGGATCTGATGGGTGCCTCTATGCCTGTCAGAGAACAGGTGGGGCCAAGTAAACAAGCCAGTATTCTTATCTGACAGGTTAAATCAACATTCCAGTTCACACATGCTTAATGCCTGTGGATTGATTATAAAACCCAGGAGGCCTCCGAGGCCCAAAAAATGTTCAGTCAATGACTTTCAAAGATGTCGGTGTAACCAGAGCGCCAGAAGACAATGGGAGTAGGTGAGAAGGCTAACACCAAATTACTGGGGCCTCATCTCTTTGCCTCATAAAATCTCAGTTGGGAATAGTGACCCCATAGATGTTCTTGATGTCATTCTAGCGAAACGCTCTGCAATCTGAGAAGTCAGATCAGAGCTTGAAAAAAATATAGCATTTTTGAGTCCAGCTCCCATAATTCCTTGGCGAGCCATGCCCATTGGGGATTCTGGGATTTGTACTCCCAACTCAGGATTCGTGCTCCAAAGATTGGTGCTATAAGAGTAAATTTGGAAGTTTTGATAGCCCCTCTCTGGAGGGATACAATAGCCAATATAATAGGAGATGCAGACCGGGGCTTCTGTAGAGCTAATGGCTCTTAATTGACCCTTCAAAACCAAATCACTTTGCATTTGATGGAATCCTTCTGTAGAGGATTATGGGATGATCAAAAGAAGGGTCAATTTCCCATATTCAGACACTGCTGTTTAATCTAAGGTCTAGATCTGAGTATGTTGACAAAATCCAAAGCTGGAGAAAAGTTACTTTTTGGGACTACAACTCCCAGGATTCTTCACTCATCCGTCGTCTTGATGTTGGGATTTCTGGGAGCGGTAGCCCGACGCGAGAGCTCTTCCACCCTAAGGCAAAAAGGTCCATTCCACAAATGCCATTGAGTTAACATTCATATCTTGTCCTTCTCTTTCCAGAAGCAAAACAAAAAAACCCATTGGGCCCGGGACATATGGCTACGGGAAAGTGCCCTACATCCTCCCGCTGCAGACGGACACCGGGCAATTACCGCCCAAGCCGAGACAGCAGAGGCAGTCTGCACGGCATGCTGCCAACCAGCAAGGAATGGGTCCCGGGGTCCCATTTGCTCAGCCCGCGAACCCTGCCCCCCACCCGGAAAACCTCTTCCAGGATCATCAGAGGCTCTCCTCCAGGTCTCCGGCGGCCGGCGGCCATTTCTACCAGCCGGGAATGCCTCGCCTACAAACCTTTGGGGCATCCCAGCATTCGTTCCACGGTACGGACGTGAGCACTCGTGTTCCCGTCTCCCCGCAAAGCCAGGCATCCGCTCGGCGGACTGCCGCCATCGTCTGCACCGGTGCCTACAAGCAGCACAAACTTTGCAACACCAACGTAAGTCAGTGCTTCTTCTTTGCGTTGATGATTTTAATGGGGGGGGGGTCTTCCGAAGAGGTCGGGATGACGTGCATAGCTCTTCTACTCCTTCCTCTGTTTTCTCCCCAAGAACCCGGGAGGGAGGCCAGGCAGAGGCAGACGCAGAGAGGAACTTGGCCAGAGTTACCTTGGAGAGCTTCATGGTTTAGGGCCGGATCACACAAAACCAGTGTACCCCCAGTTCTACCCCAGTTCTGCTCCAGTTCTGTTGTTTTTTAAAATCTCCATCCACACGACGTGCAGCTGCGAACAGATCCTTATCTCGACCGTAATATTTCAAATAGGAACGAACGAATCTGTAACGTTACAACAAAGGGGACAGCGTCACCAGGATGGAGACCGCATGGATGCAATGCAATACCCTAGAAGTATGGAAGGAATAGTGAGACCTGCAGTTGTATTGACTCATGGGGTCAACTCCTTCCTTGTTTGCTTGCTTCCCACACAATCCTTCCTTCCTTTGCTCGCTGATTGCCTGACAGGATTGAGTGAAGAAGACAACACTCGTAATTCGAGGAGATATTTACACCGCATGCTTAAAAAATTCTACCTATAAAATGTGCACCCTCAAGGTTTCCTTCAGCTTTGGACAGAAAGGTGATGAAAGCTAGAGAGATAATGCTGGAGTGGAATTCCCAGGAAACCAGTGGGATCCCCCCCCCAATGACATCTCTTTCTCTGTGCCAACTCCACTTCTCTTTATTTATTTATTTATTTATTTATTTATTTATTTTAGAGTATTTTTACCCCATTCTCCTTGGAAAAGGACCCAAAGCGGCTTACAGTAATGAGGGACAATATACAGTCCAGTACGATTAAGACATGTTCAAGCATTTGAGAACAAGGAATTGAGGGACATCTTACTTACAGCATTAATAGTCAAACATTACATTAAAGCAACACGGTTATAAGTAGTCACAAGCACAAAGTCTATGTGAACCCATAGATTCATATAAATTACACACGGTAGTCCATCATTATATATTTCTAAGCCATCTTTCTCTTCAAAGGGCTCAAGGCATCTTACCAGATTAAAAGAAACCAAGTTAAAAGCTAAATGGAAAATGATGACCTTATATCAAAAAAGCAAAGTGTTCTGCTTATATACCGCCCCATACCACTTCAAGTAGTCTCTGGGCAGTTTACAGTTATATTACAGTATGCAGGCAACATATTGCCCCCCCCCCCCAAGCAAGCAGGGTACTCATTTTACTGACCTCGGAAGGATGGAAGGCTGAGTGAACCTTGAGCCTGCTACCTGGGATTGAACCCCAGGTCGTGAGCACAGTTTTACCTGAAGTACTGGCATTTAACCACTGTGCCACGAGGCTTAAATGGATAATTGTAACAAATTGTAGCAAAACTCATAACGAGAGCAATATGGGAAACACCAGTAGAATAACAGAATATCCATTCTCCTTCTTAGAAAAAGTGGAAGAAAGAAATGGTGCAAGCCACCATCAATTTAACTTTGCAACCCACTGGGGGTGGGTCACAACCTTCTGGTGTCCCAGAGCAACGGCTGGAAAGCCATTTTGACAAAAGGAGGGGGAAAGGGCTCATGTTAGACCCTGGGAAATCTGTAATTCTCTTTCTTATTCTGTAATTCTCCTTCTTTCTCCCAGAATATACATTTGGGAAGTAATTTAATTTATTAGCTGAGATGTTTTGAAGGGGGGGAGAAGTGCCCATTGGCATCCAGAGAATACTGAAGTCTTTTTAAAATTCTTCTTTTATTTGGAACATTCCAGGAGGTTAATATAATTTATCAAGGGGGAAGGAACTCTGTTAATTAGAATCCTGGTGTTGGGTCACTTCCCCCTATGGATTCTGTTCGGGACAGTTAATTAATAGCAAATTAATTCAATCTGCCTTAGTCCATTAGGTCATTTCCTTGTCGTAACATTTTTATTGTTTTTTTTTTTTTTTTTTTTTTTTTTTTTTCAATTTACAGCAGAACTCATTTACAATGACTGACACTTGGATCAAATGAAGTTTGAGTGTGTACATTTTCGTTTGCATGATCTTGGGGTTTTTTTTCACTGTTTTTTTAAGTTCATGGTTTTTTCCCACTCACTCTCCTTTTTCTTTTCTTTGGAGGGGCTTATTAGAGAGATGTAATCCTTTGGCATTTTTGAAGCATTTCTGAGCTGAAAACAAAACAGACCAAAATGAAAGAAGTGGCTGCTAGTAAGTTCAAACCTACAAACAAGACTCAAATCAATGAGATATGAAATTGGATGGAAGAGGACTAATTTAGTCCCTCTGCAGAAATCAGTGGAAACTAGTTGTTTTCTAGATATCAACGGGGTGGTGGTGGTGGTGGGGATACTGTGGTATATCAGATTGTGTGATGGCTAGTTGAAATCAAGAACCGAGTACAGTAGGAACCCAGTATCCTCTGGGGATTGGTTGCAGGCCTTCCCATGGATAATGAAAACCGTGGATAAGAGGGAATGCCTGCCCACCCACCTCCAAACTGCTGTTTCCTCACAGGAGCTTGCTTTATGGCTGCTGTTTGTGACAGTAGCCATCTTTACAGATGCTATTTGTGACAATAGCATGCTTTGTGGCTGCTGAATTATTTTTTTCCTCTGCCAACCGTGGATAACTGAATCAGTGGATAATGAATCAGTGGATACGGCGGTCCTACTGTATTACAATATTCCAGGTATTATAATATTCTACCCTACGATCCATTTCCAGACTCATAGGTGGAGAACCCTACTGGAGGAGACCAAAGGCTGTAAAAATACTTCTCTCATTTTAATTTCCCCTGAGCTCCTTCCAAGAGTTTCCGTTCTTAGGAGGTGGTGAGGATAACTTGGGGCAATGGTTTCAAACTGCAGGAAAAGAGATTCCATGTAAACATTAGGAAGAACTTTATGACAGTTAGAGCTCTCCAGCAGTGGAAGATGCTGCCACAAAGGAGGGTGGCAGAGTCTCCTTCTTTGGAGGTTTTTAAGCAGAGGCTGGATGGCCATCTGTCTGAAATATTGTGATGGGGGTTCCTGCATGGCAGGGAGTTTGAGGTCTCTTCCAACTCTAGGATTCTATGATTCTATAATAATAATCCCAAACTGTCAAGTGAATTCTGACTTACAATTACCCTCTTCCAGGGTTTTCCATTCAGGGAATGTTTAGAAGGGGTTTCCCGTTCACTTCTTCCGGGAGTGCTTTGGGACCATGCCATTTGCCCAAGGCTACCCAGGCTGGCTCTGCTCTCAGGAGGAGGACTGAACTCCCAAACTCCAGCTCCACAGCTGGAGAACTAAACTATGGAGCTACCCAGCCAGCTTGAGTAAACATAAGCACCTGATGTTTCATGATGAACTTTTTATACTTCACGGTTGCTCTGGAGGGTGCCAGAGGTTAAGCTTGGGTTTGAAGGGATGATACGTTGTCCCCTTGGACAGCTTCGTTTTTCAGTCTTCAGTTCCCAGCCTGGGGAAATTCTGGAAGCTGTCGTCTAGAAAAGTAACTTTTGCAAGGGTTTGGCAGTGGACAATGCACAGCAACTGACATTGGCAGGTGTATCTTTTTAGGGGGGGGGAGAGAAATGCAGGCTTTAAATATTTATCGGTATCTGTGACTTCTCTCTTTTTATACATGCATTTAAAATCCACCCACACTCGCGCTTCCTGGTAAAAAAATCAGCGTATCTTAGATGTTATTCAAAGAAAGATAACAATGGCAAAGAATTACCCCCTAGATGCAAGCTTAAGTGAAGGGGTTTGCCTTGAGACGTGGCAAAGATGTGCTCCTGACAGCCCTCTCCCTTCCTTTCTCCTGAAATTAAAATTAAAATCTAACGGTGCTCCAAGTGCCTTTCCCTTCAAAAACTCAATGAAGTGTGACTAGATCAAATTCCATTCTCCCCTCCCCTCTTTCTCAAAATCCCTCCATTGAAATCCCAGACATTTTTCCTGGTCCTTACCCCGAGCCTCTCTTTTGTCTTGGGTTTTTTTCACTTCATTACGTGCATTTCTCTTAGATATAATTCCGTTCCGCTCATTACGCCTCGCTCGCGCTGCCGTTGGAGCCGAGGGCTTCGTCTTCCGAGCCCCGCCGCTCGGTTAATTCAGACATATATTTAACATTTTTCCATCTTCTCTGTAGGCTTCCCAGCAACTTCTGTGCCCGCGAGTCCCCTTTAAAATTCCTCACGTGCCTATAAGAAATGTTGCAGGCGTTGTAGAGGTATTTGGCTTCAAACGCTGCGTGGGCCTGGGCATCTTTGGCAGTTACTTCACATCCTTCTTTATTCCATGACTAGTTTTGTACCGTGACAGCATTGGGCGTGATCATGTGGTTTTGTCCCTGTTTCAGTGTTCCCATGGCCGTGATACCTTGTCTTGTGACAAGTGTTACCTCATGGTCTTGTACCGTGACAAGCACTGAATTTGTCTAGCTTCCTTTTTCTTTATTTTGGGCTAAAAATATTTTTTGATATTTCACTTCAGAAAAGTCAGAAAACAAAGCAAAAAACCAGACACAGTTTTCTGAGAGAAACGAATGTTTTGTTGTGTGACACTTGTTACTAGATGGTGTCTTGTCTTGGAACTGAAAGCAGGAACAAAGAGTGACAAGGGAAAACCCTACCCCAGCACCAGGTTCAGGATTGTCCTGCATAGCACCCGTTCCGGGGTCATTGTCGAGACAAATTTCAGTAGTTGCACAACAGATGTGAAGTAACATTTTTTTTTGTACCACTCTTATGTGCAACACTAACAGAGACAAAGTGGATGTGAAGTAACCGCCTTTCTCAGGCCTCCATGCCCTGGTGAAAGTCATTTAAGCAAGGCACACAACATAGTGTGCTGGCTTCTATGCACACCGACACCCCGGATACTTGGGGAGTGGCGAGCGTGCCGCTGGAGGCTGCCGCGGATGCCACGAAGCCTATGAGACTTACGGTCAAAACCCTCCGATCCCAATCACCACAGAATTAAAAAGTATGATGATGAGCAAGGAGGCCAGGAGAAAGTCAGAAGGTTAGTGCTGGGAGAGTTGCGTTTCAGCATTTTTCTGATAGGAGGAGGTGATCCTTAAGGGCACAGAGTGGCTCAGAAGGTTTTTAAACAACAACAACAACAACAACAACAACAACAACAACAACAACAACAACAACCTTTGCACTGCAGAGCTGAAAGGGGGCCTACGGAGGCACAAGTAGGGAGATCTATCTCAGCCATGGGACTATCCCTCAGTCCATAATCATCTGCAGAACTGCAGAGCTGGCAGGGATGCTACAGACCATTGCGTCAGGCTCCAGTCAAGGAAACTCAGCAGGGAATCGAACTCACAACCTCTGGATGCACTCCCAGAAACCTATGCCACTGAATTATCCAGCAGTTCGCGGGGCTGAGATGGCCATCTCTTAGGGACAGTTTGCCTGCAGAGATCCCACACCGGCAGTTGAGACCACCACCACCACCACCACCACCACCACCATCCTAGACCTGCATAGCTGGAAGCGACCCTCTGGATCATCCCGTGTAACCTTTATCAAGAAGGCTCCATGGGGGACTGAACTCCCTACACCTCTTACTCCAGAACCAGAGACTCAAATCGTGGAGCTGCCCGGCAAGTCACTTCAAGTCCCTTCTGACTCTATGACTAGGATGCTCAGATGATTCTGGCAGAGGTCAGCTTGATCTCACGGGCAGCAAGGGAGACAGTCCTCGAAAGGAGCTAAAGACCCACCTATCTATATGAGACACTGTGGTCCATTGGAGCAAAGGATGACTGGATAGGACAAAATACCAGTCTGAATTAAGTTTGGAATAAGAGTTTATTTTCTTGGGCTCCTTGATGACTGCAGATGGCGACCGCAGCAACGAAATTAAAAGACGCCTGCTTCTTGGAAGGAAAGCAATGGCAAACCTAGGCAGCATCTTAAAGAGCAGAGACATCAATTTGCCAGCAAAGGTCCAGATAGTTAAAGCTATGGTTTTTCCAATAGTGATGTATGGAAGTGAGAGTTGGACGATAAAGAAGGCTGATTGTCGCAGAATTGATGCTTTTGAGCTGTGGTGCTGGAGGAGAGTCTTGAGAGTCCCCTGGACTGCAAGGAGATCAAACCTATCCATTCTGAAAGAAATCAACCCCAAATGTTCACTGGAAGGACAGATTTTGAAGCTGAGGCTCCAGTACTTTGGCCACCTGATGAGGAGAGAGGAGTCCTTGGAAAAGTTCCTGATGTTGGGAAAGATGGAAGGCAAAAGGAAAAGAGGACAGCAAAGAATGAGATGGTTGGACGGGGTCATCGATGCAACCAATATGGATTTGACCAAACTCCAGGACGCAGTGAAAGATAGGAAGGCCTGGCGAGCTCTGGTCCATGGGGTCACAAAGAGTTGGACACGACTGAACGACTGAACAAGAAAAAGAGGGCTTCCCGTGTGGCGCTTAGCCCTAGGAATATCTCACGATAGGCTAATGAGATTTCTGGGCATTTTCCCAACTTCAGGATCACTGTTTGGCGGAAGGTTCTGATTTCATGAAGATCGGAGAACTTGGGTGCCAGTTTGTGTCTGGATGTAATGCAAGAGGGGGACGGCTTTCCCCACTCCCTCCCCTTTTCATTATTAAGTGTCTGAAAGTCAGGAATCGAAATTCGTATCGAATGGCACAAAATAAACAAATCCCTTTCTCCCCCTGAACGGTTTGGCCAACAGAGTTTGGGGTAAGTAATTGGAAATGTCTGGGAAGTTGCCTCATGGCTGTAAACCACAGGGTGGCTGACAAGGGAGACAAGCAACCTCTGATCTCTTCCTGAAGTCCAAGTTACCCTTTTGAGGCTGAAAAAGTGAATTTTGGCAGTGATTGGTGGAAGTCATCTCTTCTGAATTAATTGGTTTCACTGTACAACTTGGCTTCATCTCCTTCTTGGTTTTGGGAAGTGTCAGCTGTAGTGGCACACACACACACACACACACACACACACACACACACACACACACACACACACACACACACACACGAAGAAAAGCTGGGGCTGAGGGTCCAGTTTGCCTTCTCCTCCTGTTGAGCTACATTTCAGAATGAGCTCTGTGAGAAACGTGTGGGGCTCAGCCATCAGGCAATATCTCTGTGCCAGCAGGCCAGCCCTACTGTTAGGCGGAGTGACATAGTTGCCCAAGAGATGTATTGATTTGCTCAGCAAATTTATTCAATCCTAAGGTTTGTCAAGTTTCTTTTTTTACCGCAGGTATTTTGTGGGTATTTTGGACTACAACTCCCAGAATCCTCCATCCGACATGACCTCTCAGATCCTTTGTCTCAGGTGACTGGCATCAGGTCTTTAGCATCTCAGTTCTGAAGAGCCAAGTATCTGAGACCCTTTTAGTTCAATGGTTCCCAAGCTTGGGTTCCCATAAGATGCTGGATCATGTCCTCCATAATAACTGTCTAGGTGGGAGGGAATGGGGGGTGTTGTCTGGATACCAGAGCTTGGAATTCACAGTAATTTAGTTGGACATCCTAACGCATGGCTGAGTTGGGTCTTAGGAGAGATGTCTTAGGCAGCCATAATTCTCCTTCACCCACTTTTCTCCTAAATGTGCAGCAAGACACACATTTGTTTTGTTTTGTTTTGTTTTGGTCTGGGTGATTTTGTCAGTCCTAGATTTGCTGCAGGCATGATCCACAAAGCAAATAAAACTTATCCACTGAGTAAGCTGGCTGTCTCCCTGGTCCATCACACAAATCAGATTTGGGGTCCATGGAAAGATAGCTGAAGAAACGGTTGTATCAGGAGGAGGTCTTTTGCAAAACCAGCGGCTCATCATCACCCATTCATGGCTAAAGTGCTTTCAAGTTCTTTGCGTGAAAACAGAAAGAGCTAGCGATATGGGGCTGGTCCTCAGAAAACCCACTTATCTCTCCTCTCCAGCAGTATGAGGGTTGCAGCTAAGCTTGGGGGCAACAGGTAAGCCCGAGAGGTGTCGCAAAGCAAATATAGTCCTTGCTAATCGGAAAACTACGTAGGTTCGTCGTTGTGCTGCCGATCCCATGTGGATCCCATGTGGGGGTGGAAACCAAGCATGTGGATCTGCTCTTGGCTTCTCCGAGACCAAATTTCCCACATTCCTGGTGCCTCTGCTTTAATGTGTCTTTAATAATTCCCCAAACTATCAGAGCGCGGGCCGTTCTTGTGCCAGCAGCAACGGACGCATAGCGAGTGCAATAAAGCATTCCAGCCTGTCTTCGTATTTTCTATCAGTTCATATCAGACGTGTTGACTGAATATCTGGTCCCCGTATGTGAAATACACCCTCTGTTTGAAGGAACTTGACTTGATGGAAAAAAGAAGAAGAAATCATCAAGATGTTGGGTTGATTGCATGCAGGCTTTAGGAACTGGTGGAGGCCATCTTGGGTGGAAGCCACTTTTGGAAAGGTGGCCGAGGGGTCCAAACCAACATTTTCCATCTTTCTGCTCCTGGAGAGGTTGCACTCCGCGGGGAAACAGACGCAGGCTGTCCGAAGGTCTCCGCGATTGATAGTCGTGGTGCAGCCAAGAGCCGATGGCCTTCTTGATTTGTTGGTGTGTGCAAAAGATGTCATCCAAAGCGGAAAGGGTGTGCTTTGTTAGTGTAGGCACCTTGCGTGGAAGTTCCGGTTTGTCCTCCCCCAGACCCACTCGGAATTTGGCCAGTGGATGTCTAATTTTGTATCTATATGAATCAGATGCAAATTTTGGACCCTGTTTATTTGGTTTTGGCACCAGGGTTCTCCATGATTCCCTGTAAAGTCTGAGATGCCACTGTATAGCGGCATGGCCTGCCAGGGGAAAAAAGAATTAGGGTGGTGGTTAACGCATGATGTGAACATGCTCCAGATAACAAAGAAAACGGTTTAGGGCGCCCCCTTCCATAAATGTCTGTCTGATGCTTTGAATGTACCGATGAAACCTTAAAGGTGATTTTTATCATTTAAACAGCATTATGAAATGTGTGATAGTTCCATGGGTTAGGCGTCTGGCTGTGGAACCAGAGGCTGGGAGTTCAAGTCCCTTACTGTGTCTCCTTGCCTGGGGCCTCTCACTGGCAGGGGGAGTAAATGTGACCAGGCTGCATGGGTGCCCACACAATCTGGGGTTTCCAAGTACAGCTCCCGTCGGATGGGCATCTCCAAGATTTTTCAATCCGGTTTCACCTGACCACCTTTTTTTCAGCCAAGGAAACTTCAAAAAGGAGATAGTCATCTGGCCAACTTTTAAACTGGAAGACTATCCTTCCAAAATTACGTTGATGCTGCTCTCAGTAGAAAATGCCCCCAGGTTATGCTTTGATATGTAACTTGCCGCAGAGTCTTGTGTCCCGATCTGATTGGCAGCCCCAGATCTGGTTCCCGTTAGCAGCTGATAAGCCTCATTGGAGAACAGGTGCTTTTTCCATTATAAAAGAAGCCCAGATGTGAGACGATGCTGGTTTCTGGAATGTCAGCCTGGAGCTTCTTTGGCTTTGACCCTCCAAACCCCTGCTATGAGGCTTAAATTAATTTTTTTTTTTTACAATAATACTTGAATTCCATTGCTATTGTGGATAACTACTTAACCATCCTGGCTGAGACTGTGGGATTTGATTCCGAAAGAAAGAAAGAAAGAAAGAAAGAAAGAAAGAAAGAAAGAAAGAAAGAAAGAAAGAAAGAAAGAAGGAAGGAAGGAAGGAAGGAAGGAAGGAAGGAAGGAAGGAAGGAAGGAAGGAAGGAAGAAAGAAAGAAAGAAAGAAAGAAAGAAAGAAAGAAAGAAAGAAAGAAAGAAAGAGAAAGAGAAAGAAAGGAAGGAAGGAAATGATAGAGTCACTGTTGATCTTGTGGTTTCACTGGCAAGGAAAAAAGTCCCTTTCTTTGTGTGTGTGTTTGAAAGGTTTTCAGTAGCAACTGGAGGCAGGCAGCGGTAGGGACTTGGATGGGCCAAAGTCCATGGCTGCTTCTGGTAAGTGTGTGGTTTCTGCTCCATTGATCACAACACCAGTCTGGTTGCCAGCACTTGGCTTTCGAAGACGCTCCTCTCTCATTCTGGGGAACGGAGGAAAACAGCTCAATTGGAGCCTTCCAGAAGGTTCTCGGTTCGGTTTCCAGGTAGGGCAAGTCAAGAAGCCGTTGGCGAATCCTAGAGAGTCAATAGAAGTCAGGGTTGGCAATGGTAAGCAAGGGGTCAAGCCATGGACTGGATGAAAAGCCAGTTCTTATGCTGCTGTACCAGGGGTGGGGGCTCCAACTGTGAGACTCACCATCAAGTCCGAACCAAGTCGCACCAGGAACTGAACTTGGACTTGGCCTGGATTCCCCCACCCCACCCCACCCCATGACTCGGGCTCAACTCGTGAGTCAGAATCCACCCACTCCTCCCTTTTTATTCCTGTTTAAAAAACCTTGCTTTTAATCGGGGCTCAGGTTTGGGCTTAGGACTTGGGACTTGGTACAGGAGATTCAGTCTCAAACTTGACACTTGGTACCAAATGAATAATGAATGCCATTACAGAAGCTCTTAAAGGTGGCATTAGAGATGGGCACGAATTTAAAAAAATGGTGTTTCGTTTGTCGTTTGTTGTTTAGGGGGTCCGTTTTGGTTCGTTTCCGTTTTTTGCAAATTTTTGAAAAAAATTCATTTTCATTTTCATTCGTTTCGATACCGTTTCGTTACCATTTATTTCAATTTTTTGTGATTTTTTTTTAGCATTTAAAGCAGTTCAATGTATTGCCATAACGAAAACGAAACGGACGACAAAATTTCTGGTGTTTCTCTTCGTTTCGTTTCATTTTAGAGACAAAATTCATTTGTCGTTTCATTGCGTTATGGTCAGCACTTTGAATTGTGCTGCAGATGGTTTCTGATAAAAAGGTTTAGAGTTAGGGGAGGAAAAAAACTCTGACAAAGATAAAGGATGCTTTGGTTGCAGAGAAAAGCTGGCTGTCAGCAAGAAGCAAACTTCACAACTATTAGATATAATCTGCCAATGGGGGAAAAATTAAGGATTACTTTGTACCCCATTGCTTGGAACAAAAATGTGTATATTTTATAAATGAGGGGCACCGAAGATGTGTGAAAAACCATGTGGGCTCGAGGCATATTGTTCTTGGCCCTGTGAAGCAATTAAAACCCGTTGGACGGTTATCGCATGTCCTACAGAATTAATCGGGGGTTATACATTCCCTGAGGATCCGGGGTAGTTCTGTTAAATTACTTGGAGTGGATGATGGAAAATGCTCTCATTAGCTTGATGATGAATTTATTAACGAGGTGGGGGTTGAAGATGCCCATCATTTTGGACCGGAGGAAGATTTTTGCTCCTCTAATTTCAGAGCGGTTGGGTTTTTCCACACAAATAAAGAACATGGCATTCAGCGATTAAAAAAACAAACAATTTATTGCAATCCACCGTTGGGAAGACAATTTGTTGAAAGAAAATGTCACACAGAGATAGGCAATCTTTCCCATATGCTGGACCGGTAACATTACAAGGGAGGTTTCAAGATCGTTTATAGTTCTCTTTGGGTTCTCTAATCAGCAAATTACTTCCTAGGCCTCATTTTCTTTCTTCCTGTTTTCGATAGCATATTAATAGTCCTGAAAGTCCCCTGCAGAGCATTTTTGGCCTGCCTGAGAGGTGAAGCAAAGGAAGGAAGGGAGACCAGTTGGTCACACTCGTTTTGTGTGTGTGTGTGTGTGTGTGTGTGTGTGTGTGTGTGTGTGTGTGTGTGTGTGTGTGTGTGTGTGTGTGTGTGTGTGTGTGTTGTGCATTTCAGGGATAGGTGGTCACCTCCCTGGCAGATGATCATAATTATTTCTTTACGATCCAGGAGTGTTCTTGCTTTGAAATTACATTCCTTCTGCCATAGCGTGATCCTTTTATCCTGTTCCTGGTTGGTCATCGGCATTCCCGTCCAAGAATCAATAAATTTCCGACAAGCACCTTGGTCCTTGGTTCAGGGATAGATAACCCAAAAGGACAGTCAGGATTAAAGGAACAGTTGACACCAAGTCCTACCTGTTGCCACATCTGTTCCTAGATGGAAGGTCCGCAGCCAAAGTCACAACAGTCCAGGGTCCATCAGCTAGCAGAGCAGAGGAAGAGCATGAAAGGACAGCCCTACTGCAAAACAATAGACAGCCCAAGGTCATGCACCACCGAGGCATCACAAGAAAAGTTGGGAAGAGCCCAAATCTAGCCCATGGGTGGCCCCACTTGGGTCTTAGCAGTAGGCTCTTCAGCATCAGATCCCTGTAGGAGGAATCTACTCAAATGCTGCTAGCAGAGGAATGCCAAAGCACACAGTGGACTAGTCTTGGCCAGAAATTGAACATGAGAAGAGCCATGCTAGATCTGGCCAATGCCCATCTAGTCCAGCTTCCTGTATCTCACAGTGGCCCCACCAAATGCCTCTGGGAGCGCACGAGACTAGATCTCTGTCTCCTGATACCACTCCCCTGCATCTGGCCCTTGAAGTACCCCAGTTTTTGGCTTGGAGATGACACATCTCCATCATGGTTTGTAACCTGTGATGGAGTTTTCCTCCAGGAATCAGTCCATTCCCCTTTTGAAGGCATCCAGGCAAGAGGCCATCACCACATCTTGTGGCAGGGAGTTCCACAATGCGCTTGGGTTTTTTGTCTGTTCTCACTCTCCCAACCCTCCCTTTGAGTAGATGTCCCCTAGTTCTGGTATTTTGTGAGGGGGAGAAGAGCGTCCCTCTCACAAAATACCAGGTCAAGATCACCGCTCAGGGCAGGCATGAAGAAACTCTAATAAAAATATGGCACCCTTTCTTGGATTTTTTTCTCTTATGAGAAGAAATGAGGGCAGAGTTTGGATAGGTGAACCCCTGTTTTTTGGGGGAGGGAGGGTGACTCAAATAATAGCCCCTGCCAGCATGGAATTGTAGGTGATATAGTCCTGGTCTAGGAACCAGAAGGCGGCTTAGTGCTTAGACACCCGTTTGGAGTTACAGCCAGGATTCATCAAATGGAAAAAAAAACTTTTCATCAGTTTCTCTTTAACAGAATGCCTCTTGCCTGACACACATTTTCTAAAAATATGACTTTTCGGGAAAGGGATATTTTGGGTGAATTTTTGAAAGCACTTGTGTGTGTGTGTGTGTGTGTGTGTGTGTGTGTGTGTGTGTGTGTGTGTGTGTGTGTGTGTGTGTGTGTGTGTGTGTGTGTGAGAGAGAGAGAGAGAGAGAGAGAGAGAGAGAGAGAATATATATACAGTCTAGAAGAGGCTCCAAATGAGGATGAGATCGTCCAACTGTGTGACTGTAGTGAAAGGATTTGCTTGAAATAACAATGGCACTGATGCCTCTGATGACGCGGAGAAGAGCGCTTGGACGCTGTGAGATCCAAGACATCATTGCTTCTGCAGCTTGCTTGCCAACTCGACTCCAACAGAAACTTGGAAACTTTTTTGCTGTTTTTTCCAAATTTATACTCCTTAATTTGCTTCAAGCAATTGGTCTTCAAAGCTCTGGGGAAACTGGAGCCCTCCGCCTGGCTGAATTCTTGATCCTTCGAGTGACAGAGAATTCCTCGAAAAGGTTCATCCTGGGTGTGAGTTGGCCTGACCCGTCTCTCTTGATGGATGTTCCAGGGCTGAATCTGAACGGTCTAGTTAATAGAGTAGATCCAGTTGCCTCTTTGCTTACTATAGCCAGAGTAGTGGAAGACACAGCAACATTTAAGCCTCAGAAAGAAGAGAGCTGCATAATTTCTGTGGGACGGGAAGTTTTTGAAAGTACACTTGAGCGCCACAACAAAGCACATGCTGCCTGTGCACCTGGTTTCAAAGTAAAATCAGTTGTGACCAATGTTCATCCTTTACAGTCAGCAACCAATAGGTAGGAAGTGGAGTGAGGTGGTGGATTAGGAGATGTCACACACTGGCTACCTGCGACATATATCTTTAAAATGTTGTTTCCGTTTAGTTAAACCGTGGTATCTAATCAACAAGTGCAACTCATCAAAACATGATTTGATGGAGATGTTTAGAACTCTTTGACCAGGATGCCTTGCATTTTACTGAACTCACAACTCTGGCTGATACTTCACCTCCATCTCATCACTGTTCGCCGTCCCGCTTGGGACCGGTACAAAGTAATCTAACCGCACGTCCATTGCGGGATGAGGGGAGTTTGTCCCAACCACACCCCCTGAGCTGTGATTTAAGCGGGATGAGAGATTCCCCTCCCTGGCCTTGGGAATCTGCTCATCATGCTTCCCGTTCCGAGACGAGTGGCTGTGAGGTAGGGCTCGTCACGCAACGTGCCATTCACCATCTAGTGGCAGGAGTACAAAGTGCCATTTGCCAGTACATTCCCTATGGAGTCAGCAATGCAGTGCAGAGAGATTAAAAGACAAATGCCTCAAATTTAGCTCCATAATGCATTGAAGACAAGGCTTCGGAGAATCGAAACATTGAAAAATGGAAGGTCAGGCCAAAAAAAAAAAAAAAAAAAAGAGAACAAAGGCATGGAATTTCACATCTCATCACGGAATGAGGACGTGCAGTAACAGTCATGCCAGTATCATCCATCACACCTGTGCATATGTGGGAACAGGGACAGAACCGGAAGAAGACCATGTGACCACGACCGACGTCAACACGCAATGAACTTCCTCCTGGGATGAAAATGGATGTGAAGTATCTGTCTCTGTCTTGGAAAAAGCCATGGTTGTGCTCTCTCCTTTCTCTTTGGAGGAAGGAGCACGCTTAATTGCTTCCATCTACGGCCTCCCATCCCAGCCATGCTTCCTGAGTTGGATCTGGTCAGGCTGTGTACGTCAAATCAGTCCCCTTCCTGGGTTTTCCATTTCTGTTCACCACAAGGGACAGTATTATTTCATCAATATTAAAAAATGCGCTGATGGAAGAATGAGCCGTCTGCCGCTATAAATTCAGACGACAAGGAATCAACACACACACACACACACACACACACACCTGAAAGTTTTATTGGCGTAAGTCCCATTATTGGTCCCAGGTGGAGCGGACTGACTGAATCCATGGAACACACCACGTTCCACGGAACTGATGCTTCACTAAATCAGTGGAACTGCCCTTTGGCTTATGTGTTTGCCTTTCCATCAATCCAGTGTTGCACTAATTGAGACTACCAAT
>JAPFRF010000014.1:15587084-15697084 GCA_029282475.1 Phrynocephalus forsythii | reverse complement strand
TTGTCTGTTTTTGGACTAAATCTAATTGCGAGTTTCACCCAGAGTGGATCCGTTGACCCAAAGGGATTTGATAAATAAGCACTAATGAGACTGTCATTGACTCAAAGGGTCCACCCTAGAGTTGTTGTCCACCCTAGGCCATGACCCAATGGTTTCTTTTTGCAAGAGTCAGTAATTATCTATCCTTCTGCAGTTCCTTACATTTATTCTTGTGCAAAGCAGGTGGTATATGTTCTATGGGGAAAAAGAAATTCCAGCATAACAAAAATAATGACTTTCATTAAGACTGATTGAAGGGTAATACTGTAAGTAAATTATCCAAATGGTAAGCTAGGTCATTTAAGGACCTGGAAGGAGTTGTGGGCCATAGCGCCTAAACGGTCATCTTTGTAGCACACATCTTTGGAGACTTGAGACTAGCACCATGGCAGATGTTTCTACATCTGGCCTATGTCAACAAGCCCGAGTGGTTGGATAAACTGCAGGTGTGTATGGAAAATAACCTCCTGTCTTTATGTTAGACCAGAAGCATGACAGGGAAATCTAGCCCTCCAGATGTTGGTGAAGAAGTGGAATCTTGTGATCCTTTTGTGTTAGTCCAGGAGCTGGGAGCCTAACTGAACATCTGTCCTAGCCATTACTGACGGTGGGGTGGGGGATGTTAGGTGTTGCACTCCAATGACACCAAGTGGCCCACATGTTCTTTATTCCTCACGTTAGCCCACCGGCAGTGACCACGTAGATGGCTTCTGGGATGACCACCAGAAGCCCATGAAGATGAAACTGCTTCTTCTTGTTTCTTCCTAGTGTCTGGGTATTCAGAAGTAAATTAACTTGATTCATGAGGGCTCCACCATGACTCTACCAATAGTCTATCCTCTATGGGGGGATAGACCAATTCTGCTCTCTTCTGCTGGCCTAAGGTGGCCCTCCTGTTTCCAACAGCACACAGGGAATGGTACCCGTTGGTCTATGGAATATTTCCCCTCCCATCAGCAGCTCAGAAGGGGAACTCACCACCAGAGGAAAGTACGTCTCTCAATGACAGCGCATGGCCACTGCCTCTGTGTAAACACATACGAGCGTGAACTGCACACGCTAGCATCTTGGCTCCAGGCGGTGGCCCTCGGGGACCTTGGTCTAGGTCATGCTCTAATTACGCGGTGATGATAATTGGTTCCATACTCGGACTGGCGTGCTGCTACTGCTGCTGCTTCTCCTCCTTCCCAAAGCAATAACTGTGGATATGTGTGTGTGTGTGTGGCTTTGGAGACCTCGTCCTTCCCCACCGTTCACTAGGAATGACTCATCCTCTGTGGTGCCAACAGAGAAACCTCATGGGCTCCGGCTCGGAACAACTACCATTTCTCTTTCGTTCTCCCGAACAACACGGCCCTTTGTAGGAAAGCTCAATTTTTACACCTCCTGTTTGCCTTGGAACGGTCGGAAGGGCACCCAGCCCATAATTTACAGCCAAGCCCTAATGATGGAGTTTAGAATAATTTTACCACCTTCTCTAAAAGACACACTATTTCTGTGTGTCTATGTACCTATCCCGTTGCATTTTACATCTCCCCTGTTTGCTGGGTTGCAGCTGGAGGTTTAAATCACGTTACATCTGCGACTGGCCCAATGCAAACTCTTTGGCCTTCATTTAATTTTTCTTTATTAAAAGGAAACACAAGCTCTATCCATTTGGAATGCGTAATGAAGAACAGTAGTTTACATTGGAATGGTGGGGCCAACAGGTGGGTTGGCGAGAGAGAAGGTGTGAGCAGGGCGCGGGAAAGTTGACAGGAGGAATTCAATTTTTTTAAGTAGGTTCTTCTAGTGGTTTGATTAAGCAAAGAACTGAGCCAGGGTTGGGGAATCTTGTGTGCCCGCAACCTGTTGAGCAGATCATTAATGGTAGTCCCTGCCAACCTGGGCATCATGGAAGCTACTTGAGTTGCCCAAAAGTATTCTCCACCCTGGTTTGAGGGGGGGGCTCTGCTCTACTCTTGTGTCACGGGGCTACAGTTAACATGAACAAGGGCAGCCCAACATCCATGCATCTGTAAGCACCTTCTGCCTTTTAACAGAGCTGTGTGTTTCAGCCAGATCCGAACAGCTGCCGGCTTTTTTTTTAAAAAGATGCTCCAAACTCCTGAGTGACGTGACCAGAAAGAAAGCTGTTGTTCAAGCCAGTGGCACTCAAACCACATAGGAAAACATGGGGCTGTTGAGACTGTCACTGTTCAGTCGTTCAATCGTGCCTGACTCTTTGTAAATCTTCTGTCTTCCACCGCCTCCTGGAGTTTGATCAAATCCATGTTGATTGCATTGATAACACCACCCAACCATCTCATTCTCTGCTTTCCCCCTTCCTTCCTTCCTTCCTTCCTTCCTTCCTTCCTTCCTTCCTTCCTTCCTTCCTTCCTTCCTTCCTTCCTTCGTTCCTTCCTTCCTTCCTTCCTTTGTTTGTTTGTTTGTTTGTTCATTCGTTCGTTCGTTCACTCGTTCATTCGTTCGTTCATTCGTTCGTTCATTCATTCATTCCTTCCTTCCTTCCTTCCTTCCTTCCATAGAAATGAAGTGGGATGCTAGGTTTAAATACAGAAGAAAATTGACCTAGAGAACTGTAGGGGATCTACAGCACTCAAGTTTTTATTTTCAGAAATGCCAGTAAATTAGGTCATTTTAGTGGTAGGTGAAACAGCTTGCTCAGGTGAACCTTTAAAAGGCACCGAAACTAGAGTGCATCCCCACCGCTGTCAGTCTGAATCTGTGTTCCTTGCGGACTAACACAATGCAGAAACAAATGCTTAACCCGTGGCGTATTGATCAGACCTGCCTTTTCTCCGTTTCGCTTTTCATCGTTTTCTTTCGCGTTGTAAAATTAGAAAGTAATTTCATTTCCTTTTCACCAAAGTAGGGAAATGCATTTGAGTGTGCGTCGCAACCCCCCACCCCAACCCCAAAGTAAGCTATATTTTTGGGTGAAACAATCCAGGGTCTGTGACACTTACGGACTGAACCTGACACAAGGGTGATTTGTTTGATTGCAATTTTTGAGTCAAGATTTTTTTTAAAAAAAATAGTAGCGGTGGTGAGGTATGTTTTTTGTCCTGCTCATTTGGGCGAACCCACATTTGATGGATGTGAGATGTGATCTCATCTCGTTTCGGCACTATGTTACATCAGTTGGCAAACAGCCGGCCCTGATATGAGAGGGGAATTCTGCCTGATTTAGATATAAAATTATGGCTCTCCTGGAGAAAAGCATCTGACAAAAGGCTTTGAAATTTAGCTCGGCTTATTTATTTATTTATTTATTTATTATAAACCGCCTGACCAGGGAACTCTGGGCAGTGAACAAAACAGGAAAAAGAAGAACTGTAAAATATACATAACATTCAAAAAAAGCAGATAGTTCCTCCTCACTTCCTGTTCAGAGAGAAAGCTCCCCGCTAACATTAGGGAAGGAACTGGAGGTCTGCATTAGAGAAGGAACTGGAGGTCTGAGTGGAAGCAGGCATAGCTACACCCTCCAGGTGTATTCTACTTGAAGCGTCTTCTCCCAGGTGAGAGCATGGACACACATCCACAAGGTGCGTGCCCATCCGGTAGAACTCCAGGAAGGCAGAATTGTGGGATTCGTAGTCCAAGAGATCCAAGCATCTCACACCTACAGGTTGGTAGGGTGGGTCCTTCGCCCTGCCAAGTGAAAGCACATCTTGGGCCAAGCCTGCAAATGGTTGTTGCCCCAGCCTCATATAACGCCACAATGGGTTTTCCGCACGGACTTGCGTAGAGCTGGTTACCATCCACACGGGTGCGGCTTTGAAACCTTCAGCTAAATAAAGACGTGGGGGGGGGACCATGGCAAGATGCTGCAGATGGAGGAGGAAGGGAAGAGGGGGGTCACAGATTTATTTATTATTTATTTCTTAATCTTATAAACCGCCTGATTTTCCCATAGGGAACTCTAGGCGGTGTACAAACATGTCACCCCACAGCGACTACTCAACTACAATCACAAAACAAACCCCGACAAAAATAAACAGTGAGGGCCTAACAAAGTGTTCTGCTTATATACCGCCCCATACCACTTTAAGTAGTCTCTGGGCGGGTTTACAATTTTAATTCCAGTGTGCAGGCTACACCTTGCCCCCCCCCAGCAAGCTGGGTACTCATTTTACCGACCTCGGAAGGATGGAAGGCTGAGTGAACAAATACAAATTGACCTGCAAATACCATAGAAAACTACTAAAAGGTATTAACAGAAATAGCAGATAAAATAGCATAACGGCTGTGGCCAAGACAAATCAAGTCAGAGTCATATTCTGCAAGAAAACTGGAGAAACTGATAGAAGCAATGTCTTTCCTGAGGCCGGCACACACACACACACACACACACACACACACACACACACACACACACACACACACACACACACACACACAGAGGTCCCCTTTAAAGCTTGGAATAAATGAAGTCATCTTATTCCCCAGACATATATCCTTCAGAAAGGAGAAGCCACAGACACGGCACATTGGCTTGATTGCACCTTTAATTCTCTCCCCATCTGTAGAGAAAGCGCAGAACGGTAATCCGCGATGGATTCCTCCCAGGGGCTTGTAAATTCTTGGCTCCCAGACCAGGAAAGCCATCTCGAAAGATGGGGGGGCAGGGAAGCACCGGGTCTCAGCTTGCCAAACCTTGGCATCCGCAGCTGGCTCCGCGTGAGACCTATTGATAGCTGGCCTTTGACTCTGCGCAGGAGCGCCGGCACTCCAGGTAACGCCAGGTGGTGGCCAACATCAAGAGCAATGTCCTCATTAGCCGCAATTTACCTGGAATAAACTAATTTGACTTGGTGGCCCAGCAGAGGTTTTGACAATTTGTGTGCTTATCTCAAGAAGTAAACCAGCTGGACTGTTTTTCATCCAGCTGTAAGTTATTACGTTCAACATAGCAGCTGCTTTAAGATGCTCATTCTCATGGCAAAGGGGAACACATTTCTCTCCACTCTTTCCCTCCACCTGTCTTTGTTTGCATGTCGTTTTTGTGGGGGAGAGGGATGGAATTAAGGCTGGTGGAAGTTCCTATTTTTGATTTCTTCCAATGTGTAGCCTGCATACTGTAATTACAAACTGTAAACCGCCCAGAGACTTCTTGAAGTGGTACGGGGCGGTATAGATGCAGAACACTTTAAGCACACACACACACACACACACACACACACACACACACACACACACACACACACACACACACACACACACAGGTGAGTCCATCAAAGCCCCAAAATGGAAAATATATATTTTAAAAAATCACAAATATTACAATAAAAAACAAGAAGATGGAAGATTATTGATTATTAAGGCCTTAAGGTATCAATTAATATCCAAGCATGGCTAATTCGATGTTTCCTTTGGAAGTGTCCTTAACATTTCCCAGCACCCTTGTTACAATAAAAAAAGTAACTTTTCACAGGGAACTCTATTGCACTGAGCTGTGAGATAGAGTTCCAGAAAAGTGATCTCATATTATTCTTATCTACAACGGAGCCCTGGCCTCACAGTCTCCTGTGTGGAAGAAATGAAGCCAGTAAGTGTGTTCAATTTAATTGGTTTCAGTTGGTTAGTGTAGCTTCACATACAACCTACCTTGACAGATAATCAAGAATCCCAGATGACAGAAATTGTATAAGCCACGTATTACTCCATGGCCTTCTGCATTCCATATGTGCCGTATTTCCTGGGATTACACGATTCAGAGGAAGGTGGCTGCGATTTACCATCTTTGCTGTGGGGTTCTGCACAGTTCCATGCTTTTATTTCCACTTTGGTGGCTTTTCCTTCCATTCTTAGTTTCTTTGGCCGCTCACAATGCATTTCCTCGCAAAGACAAATGTTAACAGAGACAGAAAGGCAGTGGAAAGAAAATACAGTGGTACCTTGTATAAAGGAATTAATTTGTTCCAAATGAAATTCCGTTAAGCAAATTTTCCTTTGTACAAATTTCCCATAGGGATGCATTGAAAACGGATTAATCCCTATTCACGACCATTTTTATGTTGTACGGATTCGCCCCATAAGCGATTCTGTTGAGCAAATTCCCCCTATCTGGAATTTTTTATGTTGTGCAGATTTTATGGTATACAAACCGTTTGTTATAAGAGGGTCCACTGAATGGCCCTAGGATTGTGTGGATCTGTCTCTTGATATTTTATTTTGAAATTGGGAAAGCAGTTTTCCTGAGGGGTGCCGAGGGCCACTACATCAGACATGTCCAGACTTCAACCCTCCAGATGTTTTGGACCACACCTCCCACAGTCCTTTGTCAATGGCAATACAGGCTTGGAATTCTGGGAGTTGTGGTCCAAAACCTCAGGAGGGCCGAAGTTTGGACATGCCTGCACTAGATAAGTATCTGATACCCTTGAGAGCTGGGAGTGACCAGCTCTTGCAAACACCCAGAGCTTAGAAGTAATGAGTGGAAAATAACTTTTTAAATTGTTGTAGTAAGTGGATTATTTCCCTCCCCCCCCCCCGAGTAATAGGAAGAATTTTGTTTTTTAAAAAATTAACTAGCTAAGTTCTAATGAGACTTTCCTCTCTTTCTCGGGGTGCAACTTGAAAAGAGGTTTCTTCCCAATCTCTCTGTGTAAGGAAGAAACTGTTTATGATGGGATAGGCAACTGCTCCTCCTGGGGGGGAGGGAATTGGACCCTACGGGCTACCGGAAGGGGGGGACACTCTGGTAATGGCTGCCCATGAGCTCAGGCAGGAGTTGTTGGCCACCACCCAACTGAGGCTCCCAATTCAAGGAGACCCATTGATTCATACGGCTTGACTCCTCATGTTTAGCCAGAACTTCGTCTACTCTTTTCTTAAGAGTACCAACTCCAAGAGAGGCCCGTAGAGTGTCCACCAGGAATCGGGCTTTCTCGGTGGTTGGCCCGGCCTCTTGGAATAAGCTGCCAGTCGAAATCAGGCAAGCAGAGACATTGCCGGTCTTTAGAAGGGCCTTAAAGACCTGGCTCTTCAGGCAATGCTTCAGGGCCCTCTGAGCTACTGTGATACTGTTTGTGTTTTTCTTTTCTGCGGATTAGTTTCTTGCCGGATTTAACTTTGCCATTGATTTTGTATTGGCTAATTGGCGCAATACTGCCTAGATGCCCTAAGCACATCCGATCTTGCCTGATTTTGGAAGCTAAGCAGGGTCGGCCCTGGTTAGTACTTGGACGGGAGACCCCCAGGGAATACCAGGTGCTGTAGGCGTCTGGAGTAGGAACTGGCAAGCCACTCCAGTATTCCTGCCAAGAAAACGCCATGGGCATGGGGTCACAAAGAGTCAGTCACGGCTGTAATGACACAACACACAATTGGCGCAATGCCTACTCTATCAGTTACTGTACGAGTGTTTGTGTAGTATTTTTTTATTATTGTATTTTTGTTAGGTTCTGATTGCGTAGGCTGTGGGGTTATTTTTCTTCTTCTTTGTATTTGGGAGTCACCTTTAGGTGACATTTTAAACCGCCCGGAGTTCCCCACGGGGAAAATCAGGCGGTTAATAAGTGTAATAAACAAACAAACAAACAAACAAACAAATAAATAAATAAATAAATAAATAAATAAATAAATAAATTCTACTTGACTGCTACTCTACTTGGGAGTAATAACCGGATTTGGGCTCTCGTCTGTCCTGCCTGGAGATCTGGGAAGGGTTGGATCTGCATGCCTCTGCCTATGGAGCCTTTCGAAGGTGCCTGTCGAAAAAACGCCCGTGCCACGCTTGCTTTGGCGGCTTCGTCCTTGCTTTCCCCACACGCCTCTTCCTTCTGTCAACACTCCCGATAATGGCACCAACAGAAGGAGAGTCGAATGGGATCCTATTTGCAATACCCCTGAGTTGCAAGAGAGGGTCCTGAGAAATGTCACCGCAAAGTAGCTCCGGCACTTGTGATCTAAGAGCTGAGCCACCTGTCAACGGGGTCCCTGCCTCTCCCCCCCCCCAGACAATAGCTTCTCTTTCTTCTTCTCCTGACATTCTTTGGAAGCAAACCTTGGCTGGCACGCTGAACGAGTGCCTTCAGTCAACAGACCAACGCCGCCGGGCCAGAGCACGGCCAATGAACATTAATCTCCATAAGTGATGTGTAGGTTTCTGCGAAACGGAGGGAGGAAGCCGGTGACGGTTTCATTCACCCTGCACAAAATACTCAGTGGCCTGACTTCACGCTGCTCCAGAAGGCAGGCCCGAATGAATGGAGCCAGATGTGGCCGGTGGTGTTGTCTGATCGATAGTTAGTTACGTTTGTCCTGTGCTCAGCTCCAGAAGCAAACGTGTCATTGCCAAGTGAGATCCCGAATGTTGCACAGTGTGGAAATAGCTGGACTGAGAACTGTACTTCTGCTGGCTGAGGGGGAGAACCTACATATGGAAAGCAACTACAGTAGTTGGAAATAACTAGCTACAACTAATTACATCTGGTAGCTACAAAGTTAACTCGTAGATGGAACACATTATTAAGGTAGTAACGCCTTCTAAAGTTACATTTAAGGAATGTTTTTAGAGTCATAGGAATTTTATCCAGTATGCTATTCCTCAGATCTAAGTGGCTAGGGAACTTGTCATCCTTTTGGTGTTTTGTAGTTTTTTAAAAGTATTTCAAAAGTGCAATAGCAAAGTTGGCCACTAGAGGGAAGCAGAGAGCATTTTTCTGTATTCTTTTCTGCTGGTAATGGCAGCGCAACATATTATGTTGGGAACTGGAGGAACAATAAGGGCAGTAAAGAACACAACGAAAAAGTTTCTTTTAAATATACTGTATAATATCCTGATCTCTTGGAGAACCACCCCTTTTGCCTGTGATCTGTACAGTCTTGTGGTTTAAAGTTGAGAAGCATTTGTTTGTAAACCACCCCCCTCCCCAGTTCTGGATTATCTTCCAATTAAGTCATCAAAGCTGAGATGTCATGTTCGTAACTGCTCTGACTCCCCTCCAGTACAACAATCAAATACAATGACATTTGCAGCCAAAATCATACTCAGATTTCTGGCTGATGTTTGCATTAATTCTCTTAGGTGCTGAAGTGGATGCTTGTTGGCAATAAATCTTCTTTTTCCTTAGTGTTTGTCCCACTTCGTGGTGGGGGCCGCTATTCCCATTGACAATAGATCCATATTTACAATATGATTCACGTCATTTCTAGTGGGACAGGACTGCAACTGTGTGCATTAAGATGAAGTGACAAACGAAACTATGTTGCACCTTAAAGATGGATGCAGAACTGGTCCTAATATTAGGCAGACTGAGATGCTTGCCTCTGACAGCAGAGGCTAGGAGTGGAAATTCTTCCTTTTCCTGGCATGAAGAAGTGTGGCTCGTCCAGGGAAATATATGCATGGAACCACCAACTTGAAGAACTTGACTGGGACTCTATCATCATTATGTCTCACCCACTGATAGTACAAGATGGAGCCCATTCTCAAAGTATCCCTGGTTTTCCCGTATCCGAGTTAAACGTACCTAACCACATCCACCATTCATCAAAGGGGTTGGCTTCCCCTTTCCACGGTCTTGGTCGCAGTGCTCTGCACACATTCCAGTAACCTTTCCTCTATTATGTTCTGAGCTCTCATCGGGCCACCAGCAGTCTTGGTTTTCTTTGTTTTTCTAAGAGCACTCTTAGAGGTCAGAAGACTTCACTTCTTCAATTCGGACCCTTTTCGGGGAAAACGGTGGGATAGAAATGTTATGAATCAAATCAAATCAAATCAAATTGTTTCACTGGAAGCAAAGAAACACATTATTGTTAAATAACTGCTCTGCCAGAATAGACCACAGACCTTGCCTGCAGCGAAAGCACATGGAAGGGTAAAGTCAATCCCAGAACCAAGCCAAACATTCACAGTGTCATTTCTTTGGCACCCAAGGGTCCCGTCCGTTGTCTAGGGCAGGAGGCATGTCAAGTAATAACACAGGAGTATCGGGCACAGTTCCGTCGGTGAGCATTTTGTAGCCAGCCCCTAAGGCTATGACTTGTTCCCTTGTAACATTTTTGTGGTGAAAAAAAAATATGATTTCACTCTCGTTTGGAGCGCATCATGGCAGCCAATGGTGCGTGCATGCCATTGAAATGACAACGGCAATGCATTGGGGTTGTACCGTTAAACTTGGGAGACATTTTGTCAGTTGGATCAGGCACTCGAGGAGCTGAACCTTAGCAAAACATTCGTCAGAGGTAGCATTTGTGTAATGTTTTCGAGACCTCAGAGAAATTGACATTGAGCAATCCCATCCTATTTTTCCAATACGATGGACCATTACTGTGTTTTTAATTTTGTTGTATCGTATCTGGAAGTTGAGTCATGGCCACCAGACCTTCTTTTCTGGGAGATTTTCTGGAAGATCTTGGAAGACTCTCAATCATCCAGGTGAGGTTCTCTGGAAGATGAGTCATGGCAACTGGACTTCTTCAGAGGTACTTCACCGTTGCTTTCTTCTACCCAGCACTGAGCAGAACAAACGTGGATGAACGAAAGATCTCTGCCAGTGCCAGCTCTCATTTCTGCTGCTGTCCAGTGGCTACTCTCCAAGGGTTTCTCCCTGCTTACTGGAGTGGTCCATTAGCTCCCGCTGATGGATCTCTTACTCTTAAATGCATTTGGATGCACCTTCGTTGGTTGTCTCAGCTTTGACCACCCTCCATTGAGCGACGTGGCCGGGCATCCAAGCTTACCAAGGAGCCCAGCCTCCTGACTATTGCTCTTAGCTCCCCCGATGCATTATATAAGTCAAATAAACAATAATATATCAACCCCCCTTCATCACATTATGGGCTGCATCCAAGATTGGAAGGCTAAGCTGAAGCTCTGTATGCTAGTCTTATCACGGGGAGACAAGAGCCGCTGGAAAAAGATGACCATGCTGCGGAGATCAGAAGGCCTCAGGAAAGCAAGAAGAATGAATAGAAGGTAGGTTGACCCGATAAAGGAAGTCCCAGCTCTGAACGCGCAAGAGCTGAGCAGCGCTATGGACTGTAGGACCTTCTGGAGCTCACTAATTAATAGACAGGCCAAAAATTCACAAGTGACATTACAAGAACTAAGACTTTAATTCTTAGCTGATACATCTTTTGTTCTCCTCAATGCAAGGTACATCAACAAGGCTCCCCGATAAGGAATTTTGAAGCCCTACCAGATTTTTATCATCTCTAGACTAAGAGCAGGTCAGGGTTCCCCCATCTGGGAGACCCTCAGTCTCAAACACGAGAGGATGCTTGCATGTTCTCCTCTTGAGACCAATTGCTTTTGAAGGAGCTTCATTTGGGAGGGAATTTTTCCCATTTGATGTCGCATTCTGAACTTCCCCACTTTATGAAGCATGCAAAATTACGACATTCGCTGTGAATTATATATTTCACCTAATATAAAGGAAACATTAGGCTTTCAATGTCTCTTTTATTTATACGATGCTATTGGAATGAAAGGAAACCAGCTTTCTTCAAAAATGACTTTTCCTGCGTTCGGCAGACTGGAAGAGACATACACAGACAACATTTATTTATTTAACCGAAATGGGGTGCCCTGTTTACTAGCCTTAAAAGGCCTTCTCTTTTAATTCTGAACAAATGCTTACCACCCATTCTTTCATAGAAGGCCTGCCCGGCCCTCTCCATTTCGCTGCTATTGGAACCTAAGCCGCTGTTAAGTAAATGTAACACCAACTCTATTTATGTAGTGTAGCTTTGAAAGAGGCCGTAGCATGGATGGCCCAGCAGAAATGTGTCACTGCTATGGACTTAATGAAAGAAAGACAGTGATGGACCCCATATTGGGGGCAGAGAGGGTGGCGGGGGCTAGGGCTGGGGAGGTTTGCATAAGTGAAATGCAAGTACATGAGGCTGTCCGTTCAAACATTGTTGGAAGCATTTAAAAGATGGGTCTTATTTCAGTGATAAGATCGCCTGGAACCGAGGAAAACAAGCTATTTTTTTCCTAAAAACCATTAACATGCGAGTGAAGAAGCCATTAATAGCTTGCTGGAAAGGGGTGGATCAGGACAAAATGAGATGAGATAAGATGAGATGAGAGAGAAAGAGAGAGAGAGAGAGAGAGAGAGAGAGAGAGAGAGAGAGAGAGAGAGGGGCGGTACCTGATTCTTAGAAGTCATTTAACTCTTCCTTTTGTCTGCTGCCAAGAGTTACCGACACACCTCTGTACACTATCAAGTCACTTTTTAAAAATAGAAACAATGAACCGGTCTTTAAGTCTTTAACAACCTGCTCCATGGAGTTCTCGGAATCATCTTTCTGGGTGACCCATGCTTCAGAAACGGAGGAGAAATCTCGGCTCCTTACTGCTCTGGAATGTATTAATCCAATTTTGCAGCTTAAAAGTCGAGCAGAGGCAAAGTACTCCTGGAGGGTTAATCACACCGGTTGACATGGTCGCATGTCAAAAAAATTAAATTAAATTAAATAATAAAAAAAAACACCCAAAGCCAGGCAATTGTTGGGAGCGAGTGAGTAGGTATGGGAGGAAATGAATGACACACCAAGGTGTTTGAAGAGAAAGGGTTCCGTGTTTGGCTTGATGCCAGAGTTCTGCTAAGAGTAGAGCTAGGACAAGTTACATTTTGGGACCGGGGCATCTGGTTGAACGGGAGTCCCTGGGGTTGTTTTCTCCGCTGCCCATGCTCTTCCTTTGATCAAAGGTTTCTGGTGCCATTCTCTTTTGATGACTTGGGCTTGACAGAGGCCAGCCATGGCTTTAGGATAGAGGACATGCTCTGTTGCCAGAAGGTCGCAGATTTCAATAGGATCATGGAGCTGTAACACTCTAGGAGACCTCCAAGGATCATCCAGTCCATCTCCCAGCCAATGCAGGCCACCTGCCACTAGAACATCTCAGATGGCCATCCAACCTCAAGATAGAAACCTTCAGCGAATCCATGGCCATTCCGAGACAGGTCATTCCGTCATCCAAAGGCTGTTACCATCAGAAAGTTCTTGCTAATGCTAGTCAAAATATGGTTGTTATTATTTTAAGGTTATTTGAATCCATTATCTTGGGTCCTACTTTGCTCCATCTCCGATCCTTCATTGCAGACTCTGGAGGACTAGGAAATTCAGGTTTGGGCACAGCTTGGCCCAAATCTGGATTGTTGGAGTACCTTCCTTCCCCATGACACCGCTGTTGAAGGGGAGTCTTGGGTCCTGTAGTCCTACTCTACTAGGTAAAGAAACCACTGACATTTCTCTCCTGAACTTTACTAGTAACATGGGGCCATCAAGTTAATTCTGCCTTACGGTGGCCCTATTTAGAGCTTTCTAGTTCGGGAATTCTCAGAATACAATACAATCTTTATTTGCAGCCACAGGCCCAACCAAAGAATATTCAGAAGTAGTTTGTCATTCCCTTCTTCTGGGGGTGCCCTGGGGCTACTGTGCAGCTCAACCAAGGCTATACGGGTTGGTTCAACTCATAGGAGAGACAGCGGGGAATTGAACTCCCAGATACTTCAAGCACTAAGCTATCCAACCAGCTAAATCTATGTGGCCAAAAGTGGCCTCTGATGCCCCTAAGACATTCCTGTGATGTCCGTCTTTCATTTCTTCAAAAGTGTCAACCTTCTATTTAATATCAGTGATATTATCTTGCAGCTACAATGTGGTTACAGGACCATGTAGGTAAACTATTTATTTATTTATTTATTTATTTATTTATTTATTTATTTATTTATTTATTTTTGCCCTGTCTCTCTCCTCGAAAAAGGACCCAAGGCGGCTTGCAACACTGAAGGACAGGATTTAATGTTGAGGACGATGAGTGTACAATGGTGGTTAACAACATTAAGGACAAGATCTAAAGTTCAGAACAGTGAGCGTGAAGAACATTAAAAAGGGAGCATTAAAACTAAGAACGATACGTAAATACATATAGAAAAAAATGCCACTTTGAGAGAGGGCAAACAGAAAAATGGAAAACACAAGTAGTACAGTAGGGCCCCCGTATCCACTGATTCATTATCCACTGATTCAGTGATCCACGGTTGGCAGAGGAAAATAAATAAATAAATAAATAATTCAGCAGCTGCAAAGCAAGCTACCGTCACAAACAGCAGCTGTAAAGCAAGCTACTGTCATAAAACAGCAGCTCTAAAGCAAGTTACTCTCACAAAACAGCAGTTTGGGGGGGCATTTTGGCGTTCTCTCTTATCAATGGTTTTCATTATCCACGGGAAGGCTTGAAACCAATCCCCAGCGGATACTGGGGTCCTACTGTACTGTACTATGAATCTAGTCCAAGAAGAAATACATAACCCTTCATCTAAAAAAATCACTCAACAGGTAGTTGGTTAGTAAGAGAAGGCTTGCCTGAAGAGGAAGGTCTTTGCCTGGTTGCTGAAGGACAACAAAGCCACAACGTGGCATCTGAGATGCTTCCCTTTCTTTCTTTCTTATTTCTCTGTGTATGTTAGGAGCACAGCCTTATTGAAAAGATTCCACGGGTTCAACAAGGAGGCTAGGAACATATGTTGATAATCCTTGGTGTAATCACTTCCTTGTTTGTTAAGAATTCCCCCAAGTTAATTCTAACATATGGTAAAGTAACTCTAGTGTTTAGGTCTCTTTCACTCTCCCCGTCATACTCCAGATGTTTTCGCTGATCTGTGGAGTTATGCAGAAACCAACAATGTATCGTGAATCTTTGGAACTTTTCTGCCATTTTATTCTGGCAATATTATGGTTTTTCTTCCCTCACCCCCTTTTTTTTTTCTTTTCCGAAAGAGCCAGCTGTACACATCCCTCTGAAACTATAATAACAAGATTATTTTAACTTTCAGCAGTTTGTGGCTCCATTCCCCCCCCCAAGGATGGGGGAAGGAGCCAATCCCTGTTCACTCTATGAAGCTATATGGAAAGTGGAAGCATGTAGGGGCTAGCTTCTGTGGTCATTTATCTAGGTGATGTCAGAAGCACCATAGTACCATTCATAGACATGTCAAAAATTGCCAATAATGGAGACCATCAAGAACATTGATGTTGGATCTTCTGGCATCGTAACTTCCATGGTCCATGCCGGGGAACACGACACAGATGTGAAGTGGCCTCTTCTTCTCCACACTTACAAAGCACTGTGTTGGTACTAATGATGCTAGTACCAAACACAGGCATTGGAGAGCCTCCTTCCACATGTGTGGTTTGGACTCTGACTGGGTCCTTTCTGTGCAGCAGCCCATCTTGTGTTTTGTTGGATTAGAACAGTAGTGGCCTCTAGATGTTTTGGACCACAACTCCCAGAATTCCAAGCCTGTATTGCCAATGACAAAGGAGTGTGGGAGTTGTGGTCCAAAACATCTGGAGGACTGAAGTTTGGCCACCACTGGATTAGAAGGTCTTCTGACAAGTTGTACAGTCCAGAATGGGAGAAATCTCTCTCTCTCTCTCTCTCTGTATGTGTGTACAATGCAACAAGTTTTGAAGTCTTCTGGGAGTTGCAGTCCAAGAGCACCTGGGGACCCAAGGTTAGGAACCACTACTCGAGACAACACCATCCAGAATCTTCCAGACAAGATAGACACCTGTTGACTTAGGGATTCTGGTGGTTGTAATCCAACGAGTCACTTTTCTAAGCTCAGCTTTCTCCTGAGTTCTATTGAGTTCAAGGCTGTGTTGTCACATATCTCCGGAGTGGATCAACATCTGAGGTTGAGTCGTCAAGCTTGCAAACTAAAACAAGGCTAGTTCTGCTCAGCAAATTAGAGAAGCAGAAAATAAAAGCAAAAGAGGCAAGCCAAGTTGTTGATAAATCTTGCAGGCCCCTTATCTTGTGGTTTGATGCATCTGCTCACACCCCGTCCCCACCAAGTAGATTCGGAGGGTTTCCATCAGTGCAAATCCTGGCCATTGGCAGCTTTGTGTTTGGAACCCATTGACAAGTAATGCCTAAGGGTTGTTTTTTCAGTAGGTGAGTGTGGGGCGGGTAGGTGATCTCTAACGGGGCAGTGTGATGCAAGGCTTGAAGGAAGGGCCTTTTTACACGACCCCTAAGATCCGCTGGCCACTTAAATTCGGACCAGAGATCTTAGGGGTTTGTCGCTCTTCCTGTGTCCCCATCCCCCTCCGCACTTCCTGGCTGCTGGCTGCATGAGGGGAGGGAGAAAAAGAGAAAGAAAAGCATGCCACTCACCTCATTCTGCCTCTCGTCTCTGTAAAAGTAGCTCTTAAAGGGGCGGGAGCCAAAAAACAACAAACAGAAGCAAGGAGAGCCGCGCACTCACTATCGTTACACCGGATCAAATTATTTTCACCTCCAAAGAGCAGGTACCTGAAAGGTGCGCTGGGATGCGCCAAAGTGGGCGGGGTTGCACTTAATTTCCTGTAAACTCCGGAGCTGGTGGGTAAACATTTTTAAGCTCCGGAGCTGGGAGCCATTTGCCCCGGAGTTTAGGGGTCGTGTATAAACGCCCGAAGAGAAAGTTATGAGAATCTTTTTGGTGCAGTAATTGCTGCTGAAACAATAATGTGACAGGCCTGGAAAAAGATCACAAAGAACTGTTTGGCTACGTTTGAGCCTCTGCTTTAGATGTCAAGTAGAAAAACAGACGTCAAAGAACAGAGGCTGTTCCCCCCCACCACCTTTGTAGGGAAAGGAATCTTTCTTCTTCTTTTTTTAGACTGGTGACATCACTGGAATTGGAAATAATACATGGCAGAGGTTTTGTTTAATACTATGTTTCTTTAGGCTACCATCCTTGGTAAGAGGGCGACTCCATGGGTGGTAAATACAGTGGTGCACCGATTTAAGAGCAGCTCAACTTAAGAGCAGCTCGACTTCAGAGTGGAAAACTGTTGGCGTTTTAACCACCGCCTTACAAATTTCAGATATGGTCTGCTCAACTTACAATTTTTTTTTCATTTTTAACTTATTTTTTCAATTTTTTAGATAGGGACCCCGACTTAAGAGTAGTTTGATTTAAGAGCTTGCATTTGGAATGGATTCAATTCATAAGTTGGGATACCACTGTACATTATTGCAAAGATGACCCAACTCTTGCATGCCCCCCCGGCTTAGTTTGTAGGCAAACTTGGGGAATTGAATAGGCGCTGAATTTTTGTCCAGAGGGATTTCTGCCCTAGATATGTATTTCAATTTATTTACATATAATTTGGTGGCTCAGCGGACTAAGGCTCCGAAAACTGTTGACTGCAAAGTCGGCAGCTCGGCAGTTCAAATCCCGGGTGCCACGCAGCGGAGCGAGCTCCCGCTGATAACCCTGGCTCCTGCCAACCTAGCAGTTCGAAAGCATGTCAGTGCAAGTAGATAAATAGGTACCAGTGTAAAAAGCGGGAAGGTAAAACAGTGTTTCCTTGCAGCCATGCTGGCCACGTGGCCACGGACTTGCACAACACTGGTTTGTGGGAAGATACAGCACTGTTCAGTTTTTAATGACGCCCCCATAAAGACCCTAATCATTGGGAGCTGCCCCAGTTCTGATCTTGGAAGATTTTTTTCCACATGCTATTGCTCTGCCTCCAGACTGGTCTCAAATGCCGATCTCCTTCCCTCTGACCCATCCTGTGGCTTTCAGGCAAACTCCCAGACTACCACCTTCCTGTTTAGCTTAGAATACCAGCCAATGGCGCACGCTACTGGCTTTTTGGTTCTCAGACCTTCGGGAGCACTGTAAATGAACTGAGAAGGATGTTAATGGCGCACCGGTTCAATGCCTGTCCTGCAGGTAAAACTGTGCTCATGACCTGGGGTTCAATCCCAGGGAGCAGGCTCAAGGTTCACTCAGCCTTCCATCCTTCCCAGGTTGGTAAAATGAGTACCCAGCTTGCTGGTGGTGGTGGGCAATGTGTAGCCTGCATACTGTAATGAAACTGTAAACCGCTCAGAGACTACTTGGAGTGGTACGGAGCGGTATAGAAGCAGAACACCTTTTACTTTTAATAACAGTGGTTGGTTAGTGAGGCTCTCGCCCTTGCCCTATGGTGGTGATGGCTGAGGGGATTCTGAGACCCTTTTTTCAAAAACCTCTAACTCTCCCAGGCTCTTTTTTTCCAAGGGAATGACACATATGGGAGATCTCATTGTACCATACCAACTTTGCTTTTTAAAAAGAGCTATGTACAGGATCGAACCATCAGCGCAGTGTGGGATTGGTGAGTTTAACTGCGTCTCTTCCACGAGCTGTTTTCCCAGTTTCCTCCTCCTTTTGGACTCCCTCTGCCCTGATGTGGGAACAAGGACTGTTGTCATTAAATGCTGAGAAAATCCAGAGATGGCCGTTTCTGGGTTGGTCTTTCTCTCTTCTTTCTCAGTGCCTGCAGAACAAGAGCTTTGTGTGGGAAATGAATGTCTTTGTTGTGCTGTTGGTGTGGGAGAGGAGATCGTTGCAAACTTTTCTCTCTCCCCCCCCCTACATCCCCCCAACCTCCACTATGACTGAAAGCTTGAACATCTGGGAAGGTAAAAGAAACACGTCCCAACGGACTGAGGAAAATGAAATCTTCATTAAGGCTGGAGTTACAACATGGGGATTTCGGGAGAGGAACCTGTGTTGGGAGCCAACCACCCTAGCGAAGTTATGGGGAGGAGAGAGGAGGCCTCTGGACCTATTTCTCATTGCTGCTGCAGAAACACATGCAATGGTTTTTGTCCTTTCTAGATCATACTGTCTCCTGAGCCTTCATTTTGGCCAAGCGAATCAAAGACCTCTTGGTATCTGTCATGGGTTGGCCAGGTTATCAATGACTCTTGATTGAACGGTCCGATTCCCAGCTCCCTCCCCCTCTCTTGAGATGACCAAATGTGCAACTCTGCCTTCTTCAAAATGTGGTCAGTCAGCCCTTTAGGGATGTTCAGGGACTGCTGCATCCTTTTTGTTCATGGTTGTGTGTGTAGAACCTTCCCAAAGTCCTGGTTCCTTATAATGGAAAGGAAGAATGGCTTTTATTGCTTTTAGTTGACTGCAAAAGATGTGGTTCTTGTCATGAATGGCCAACTCAGACTTCCAGACTTACTGTTAAGCCAGACCAAAGGCACATCAGTTACATAATTCATTTTTCCCAACAATTCAGACTTGATTTGTTACTTGGAACCCACTCGCTGTTCCTTTTTTTCAGGGGGTGGGGAGCTTATTTTAAATAGGGTCTTGGACTTAGTGCTTGGGACTTGGGACTTGGCTCCAGTGACTTGGACTTGGATTTGGGACCAAAGATTTGGACTTGGATTTGGGACTTGGTTCCAAAGACTTGCTTTTGGACTTAGACTAGGACCAAAGACTTGGACTTGGACTTGGGACTTGGAACCAAAGACTTGGACTTGGACTTGGGACTTGGTTCTAAAGACTTGCTTTTGGACTTGGACTAGGACCAAAGACTTGGACTTGGACTTGGATTTGGACTTGGGACTTGCTTCCAAAGACTTGCTCTTGGACTTGGGACTTGGGACCAAAAACCCGAACCCTGTCTTTGGATTTGGTACCAAGGATTCACCAACATCCCTGGTTCTTGTCAAGTAAAGATAGGCGGTGCCTACTGCCCCTTCCCTAGCTCTCCAGCAATATCTGCCATTCACAGGTATGATCTATCATGGCCATCTCCCTACTTGTGCTGTGCACATGGCCGTTAGAAGCAGAAAACCATTGTGGCCTAAAGCTGGAGACATAAATGCTGGATGAAGTACAAGTTGCCATGTTAAAAAAGATATTGGGGTTTCTCACCTGAGAAATGAAACAGACCGGACTGGACTGGACTGCGTGTGATGCACAACTAAATTTTGGAAGCCAGAGGTGGCACAGAAGAAGGAAAGCAATAACATTTGCATTTGTTTCTGCTGGTTCATTCTGAACCCCTGCAGCCCTAATTTGTCATGGTCCCATACAGCGCCTAAGCCCAGCATGATAGTTCAAGAGTGAAAATCCCACCAGATTAACCTGGGATACAAAGAGATGGCACGGCAGATGGCACAGCTACTTGCTTAGCCAATTGTGCAGCTGTTCACGTCACATACACATCTACTAGCTTTCACTGCTGCCCAGAAAATGCACAAGTGCTAATGGGATGGACCTTGTGCTGTCCCAACCACATTGTCCCTCTGTGTTCTGGATCTTGGCCTGCCAGAAGCTTCTTCGGTGGTAGCCAGATCCATGGTGGCTGTTCTGAGATCATATATTTTGGCAGCTCCAAAGCTCCGAGGTACGCCTGAAGCCAGGAATAGCATGTGTCGGGAACTTGATTTGCTGTTGCATATTGGGCAGAAGGACTTACTCTCGGCTCTTAATGGGCAAATCAGCGCTGGATTCATTGACAATATTATAAATAATCTGCTATTGGGTTTCCTGAGCCTCAGATGTTTCCAGCGGTTTCGTAATGTGGCGTGCCAGTAATTCCAAAAGAATGGGAGCTGGAATCCATGCCAGTTAAACTTGGATCACAAAAATTACCAACCCACCGACAACCGACAACAAAACCCAACAACCTAAGGAATACGTCCTTAGTTTTGTGTTCGGTTCGGATCAGCGGAGATTGCTTTTTAACAGCCACCAATTTCCAAAGCACTTGTAAAAACAAAACAAAACAGAGAAAGCAATACATTGTATTGTTTGGATTAATTTTCTTCTCTCTCCTTCCCTCACCCCCCACTCCTGAATTGATTTACTGGCATATGGGAATGGGGTTTCTATAATTCCATTTACGTTCACGTTGGCCAAGTGCCCAAATTTCCTCTTCCATACATATTTTTGTATTTGTAGTGCATTTGCCCTAGCTGGAGATGAAGCATGGCAAAATAATCTTTTCAGGCAAAAGGGCTTGGGAGTTGGGACCCTTAATATTCCCCCAAACGGGACCTGTTATCATCACTTTGAAGCAAACAGGGTACAATGGTTGGTGTCGTTGGTCTGTTTTGGTGGGGGCAGTTCACCCTTTGGGTCGTTGTCAACATAGTCATGCCGTCTCCCGAAAAAATGCAGGAAAATATAGTCTACAATTTCTTCTGGGGGCTAGTTTGATGTTGTGCCTTGATATATATTTTTTGAGTGCAAAATATAAAGTGACATTTCCTGCTGGCAGGAGAATGGCATCAAACGTCAAAGCAATCCCTTCCCCATGTGCCTCTAAAAAGCCTTAAGGTAAAAGTAAAGGTTCCCCCGGCACATGCGTGCTAGTCGTGTCCGACTCTAGGGGCGGTGCTCATCTCCATATTCAAGCTAAAGTGCCAGTGTTGTGCAAGTCCGTGGCCACGTGGCCAGCATGGCTGCAACGAAACACTGTTTTACCTTCCTGCTTTTTTACGGCGGTACCTATTTATCTATTTGCATTGACCTGCTTTCAGACTGCTAGGTTGGCAGGAGCTGAGGTGAACAGCAGGAGCTCACTCTGCTGCGCGGCACCATGGATTCAAACTGCCGAGCTGCTGACTTTGTAGCCGACAGTTTCCAGTACTCTAGCCCGCTGAGCCACCACACCCCTTAATTGTTACAAGAAAGCACTTCTCACCACCACTTCCATCTGGAAAGATGATTCCTGATCTAACCACCGCTATCAATAGCAACGCCACCAGCACCAGCACCTTAGAGTTGCAGAGTTGGAAGAGACTCCATTGAATCCAGTCCCTGTACATTTGGGGAATTGAAACTCCAACCTGCATAAACCATTGAGCTGTCCAGCAACTCAGCAATAATTGTCTTAGCGCTGCCAAGCCAGGAGAGACCCTCGAGGTCACTGAGTCTGACCTTTGTCCAGTAGACCCCATAGGGAATGGAACTCCCAAACCTGGATCATAACACTGGAAGAGTGTTGCACATCTCCAGATGCCACCGGGGTGAAACCATCAACAGAGCTCTGCAAAACCCAGGAGAGGAATTACAAGCTGTGAAATAGCATGCCAAAATGTCAAAGAACGTGCAGGAAAATATAAAAGATTTCAAAAGCGTCAGCATGAGCGTCAGAATCCTTTTATTGGCCAAGTGTGGTTGGATGCGCTCGGAATTAGTTTCGGCTCTTAAAATGGAGAAAGAAACTTCTTTCTCATTACGGACATTTCCAAGTTAGCAATTTGGGTTGTAAGTTCTCTTCCCCCTTAAAAAAACAGGAAGCATCCCCCCCCCACTGATAGCATGAGAGATAAACAAGTTTCCCCATCAGATAAACACCTTTCTGTATTTATTCTTCTAGATTCCGCTTGCTTAGGTCTTTAGCCATGTTATTGTTAACTGGGGTTTGGATGTTCAAAGGCCGCTGGAAGCCCCAGCGCGTGGGCCAAACGAGAGGCAAAGAGGAGTTGGAACCTTGGGAGTGTCGTCCTGTTTTGCTTTTAAAGTTACAACTAGGGCAGCCGTGGACTACAAAAGCAGAGGGTCGATATGGAAGTGGGTTATTAATGTGGGTTTTAGGAGGTGTTCAGAATGGGGACTTGGAAAGTGACCAGCCGGAAGAGTTTATCTGCTCACATCAGTATTTTATAATATTCATGGGCTGGTGCTCTGCCTAAAGTTTAGGTCATACCATAAATTCATTTTTTTAATCGTTGTAGGTTAAGAATGCCTTCTTGCCACATCAGGATCTCCTTTCTCATCTCATTCTTCTTCCCTCTCATCTTGCCGTCATGTTTTGTCTTTCAGTGGGTGCAAGGCATATGGAAATAATGTATATGTATATGCATACAGTACTTGGACTCCCTCGTGCATGCCATTTCGCTTATCCTTCCAGCCAAGGAGGACAGAGTTCAACCTGCTTCTCTTGCCCTGACAAAGAATTTCCTAGAGTTCTTGATAGCGGGCTCGCTTGGGCCAGAATGATGGTTTCTGCAGTGTTCCTTGTGCCAAGTTTTGTGCAAAATGGCACAGTGCACATATGTTGTTGGGCCAAACCTAGGATGCCAGCCACTTTATTTAAGATTCTGAAGCACCAGATGGGTTGTTCTCATCTTTGTTAACCAGCACTCAATGCTTCTCTCTCTCTCTCTCCCTCCCTCCCTCCCTCTGTGTGTGTGTGTGTGTGTGTGTGTGTGTGTGTGTGTGTGTGTGTGTGTGTGTGTGTGTGTGTGTTTGTGTGTGTGTGTGCATGCATGCATGCGTGCATGCATGCACTCTCTCTCTCTCTGTGTGTGTAACCACACTTGCACACAAGACACTAAAGACATTTAATGGAAACCGAGGTTTACCTCCTGGAGACTTCAGCTGGTTGTTCTAAGATGTGGCCACCTGCGGACTCCACCCTTTGGTGCTTGACTAAAAGGAACCGAGAGCTGATGGTTACCACATTTCCCCCATCTATAAGACGCTCCCATGTATAAGACGCCGTCTACTTTTCCAACCCAAAATTACAGTTTTGCCATGGCACAGGGCTTACTTCTGTGTATAAGACGACCCTAAATTTTTAGCCTAACAGACTTATACAAAAATATAGACTTAGAGACAGAAAAACATTGCCCATTCCTCTTTCTCAGAAACGGATTAGAAAACCCAAGGATTCCTTCCCTAACATGAAGTCATGGCTTGGAAAACTCCCTCGGCTTCTCTCTCTCTCTCTCTCTCTCTCTCTCTCTCTCTCACACACACACACACACACACACACACACACACACACACACACACACACACACACACACACACACACACACACACTGGGTGTATGTGTGTTAGGGTGGAAGAAGAATGTGAACTATCTCGAGTATGTGTTCCTACATGAAAGGTAGGCAGCCTTGCCAGCAAGGGCAAAGCCAGGATGGTTCTTCTAGGCAAACACGGGGTGAACTTTCCCCTTGCTTGGCCAAAATTCCTCCCGTAAATTCATCTTTTGTATTTCCTTGTCAATATTTGCTCTTCTTGCGGTCGCCGACTCAGCAAGTGTTTACATAAACCCACATTCTTTCTAAAGCGGCATCTCCTGCCTTGGGAATTTTTAAATTATTATTTTAAAGAAACCTCGAATGTCGGGTGGGGGTGGAGGGGAAGCGAGACAAGGTCCCCTCCCCGGGGACGCGTCGCTTGCGTTAAACACGATGATCCAATGTGTAAATTCTGAGCACGACTTGTTATTGTTTTATGTCTTACAGATGTTCATACCAGAACTAGGGGGACATCCACTCAAATTGAGGGCTGGGAGAGTGAGAGCAGACAAAAGGAAATATTTTTACCCAGTGCATTGTTAGTCTGTGGAACTCCCTGCCACAGGATGCCTTCAAAAGGGGATTGTACAGATTCCTGGAGGAAAAGTCCATCACAGGTTACAAACTCTGATGGAGGTGTGTAATCTCCAGGCTTAAAGCTGGGATACTTCAAGGACCAGATGCAGGGGGAGTGGTATCAGGAGACAGAGATCTAGTCTCCTGCGCTCCCAGAGGCATCTGGTGGGGCCACTGTGAGATACAGGAAGCTGGACTAGATGGGCCTTTGGTCTGATCCAACATGGCTCTTCTTATGTTCTTATATTCCTGATAACCTCTCCTCCAGAATCCAAGACAATGGCTGTCAAAGATCTAGTTTTGTTTTAAAAGTCCTAGAAGACAAATAAATTCCAGACCCATGAGCAAACTGGAACACACAGCCTCTCAAAGCCTCTCCACTTTGCAGAGGGAGGCAACGGAGCTGGTGGGGGTACCAACGTGCGTGAAAGTGGGAACACTTGGAGACAGGCATTTGAACACCGAGATGACAGGTTCTGGTCTTTGTAAAAACCAGATATGCAGGAATCACCGCTGAAGATTGTCTCTGCTTGCTTCTAGCCAGGTCAGTGCAATTTTGTGCTAAGCAGATATTGTTAAAAATACATCTCATAAACACACATGCGTGACAAGTTACAGGCAGGCAAGCAGAATATACCAATACATTCTGCATATATTATATTCTAGTTACATTTCTATGATTCCTTTTTTCCAGTGGGCTCAAGATGGCGTATGCATCTATTTCCTCTCTACTTAAGCACAGGATAAACCTGTGAAGTAGACGAGTCTAAAGAGAGAGAGAGAGAAAAAGAGGGCCAGGCCACCCCGATGCGTGTTATGGATTAATACGGACTAGAATCACGTGACTAAACACAAATGATTCAACAGAGGCTGTCCTACTTTGGACACAACTCCAGAAGGTGCCTAAATGAATACCGGTTTTCTTCTCGCTCAGAGACACCAGCTATCAAGATCACTTGCTAGCATCCTTGTATGAAATGTCATCAGGCATAAGCTGAGCCAAAGCGTAGCTGAATGACCCCCCCCAACACCCACCCTCCAAAAAATCCCCAAACAACCTTGGCCCTGAACTATAGGAACTATCATCTGTTTTCCTAGCACGTCCAGTGGAGTAGGGGCTTTTGAATTAACAAAAACAAAACAAAACAAAACCCTGAGCATGCCAATGCTAAGCCTGAATCATGACTACTATAACTTGAACAAGAACTTCCTTGTTCAAGGTAATTTCACCATGGATTTTATTAGTTTTACATGCCCGGGCCACAAACGTATTTCCAGAGAAGCACCTTGAAGGTTCAAGTGGATAAATATACCTTTAAAATAAATAAATAAATAAACAAACAAACAAACAAACAAACAAATAAATAAATAAATTACTTAATCTCTTAACGGCCCCACCGAGTCCTATACTTTCCATGGGAACCGGCTCGAAGTGGGAGATGCATATTAAACAGAAAAACCTTTGAATATGTAGTGTTAGCAATCACAGTCGTCTAAAGAGGAGACCATAGAATAAATTGGTGCCTAGAAGTCCCCCCAACCCAAACCCTTTGCTGATTTCCAGTTTGCATGCACGGTGCAAGGTGTGTTTGGGGTTTGCTTCTTGGGTTTTGATGGCTCTAAGGAAACAAAATTACGTGTAGTATGAAAGAAATGCTGGGATCAATTGTCCTCTTCCAACCAGCATTTCATTTTTTTAAGTGGTTGCTTTTTCTCGTTGGCTTTATTCCTGGTTTTTTAAACATCTTGCATTCTTATTTTTTCCCCACTTTTAATACTGGGAATGGTTATCTCAAAGTTTTCCTTATAATTTTATTGACTTGCTTTGATTTTTATGGTTATGAACCACACTGGGGACATATGCCAGGTTGGCAGACTATTAAAGTAATGAGCAAATGTACAAAGAAGCTCTGTCTTGCCCAGGAAATACACCAATTTCCCAGTGGAGATTTATTTATTTATTTATTTATTTATTTATTTATTTATTTATTTATTTATTTATTTACATTTGAAGACTTGTCAAACAGTCTTCAAAGGAGGTGGATATGGAATCACCTTACGGAAGCCGAGAGTCACCCAAGCCTCAATACTTGTGATGAGAACTTGTTTTCCTAAGGAAGTTGTTCAGAGATGAACCTTGGAACGGGTTAAAAACGATGCGATCACGCAATAAGTTGCCGTCGTAAAAACCCAGCATCCCGAAGATGAGGAGTGAAAACTTATAAACCAGTCTCCTCTGCCATTTCCAAGAGTTCACGAGCACAGTCAGGAACCTTAAAGGAAGGCATCTGTGGGATTGTTAATTGTGGCCTTTGACCATAAATCCTTGTGGAAGGTTTGTGTGTCTAGAGGGCTGGGTTCGTTAAAAAAAAGGTGGCTGGCTTGCATCATAAAATAAGAAATGCTAACACAAACCAGAACCATTTCCCTGGCTTGTGTATCCCGAACAGCCATGGAAAATGCATTTCCAGCATGGGACGGTGGGATTTTTGTTTTGGTTTTTGGTCGGGAGAGGGAGAAAGCCGGTTTGGTTTGCATTTTAATATAAGCCAACCCTACTCGCGCGTCCCAAACGAGTACATGAAGCAGAACAAAAACATGTTCCATTTGAACATCTCCAAATTGTGTGAGGGAGTTTTCGAACCAAAACAAGCAAGCAAGCAAGCAAGCAAGCAAGCAAACAAACAAAAACAGACCAGCCTTATATTGGGCACCGTGTACAGTCTTCTTCCAGAATCTGGACTTTCGCACGCACCCCTGCGAACGCGCATTTGGAAAGAAGCAGATAAGCCTGCAGATTTGCATGCCAGCACAGAACGTTTGAAAAAGGCATGCAAAATGCACGTGTTAAATTTGCACGAACTACCAGGTCCGCTCCAATTTTTCTTTGAAAGGCACATTGATGTGACAAGGGAGCCGAATGGACTTGTTCGTAAAAGTTTGCAAGTTGTAGACATTGAAGCAAAGAGGTTTGCATCTCTCAAGTTCTTAGAACTGCCATTTTTCTTTCTTTTTTCTAACCGCGCCTCACCCACCGCCAAACGTGCTGTCATGACCAGTCGTTTGCTCCAGTTTACTGCAAAGTCGGGCTGTGCTGCTCCACGATCCACCGCAAATGCCTGAAAACCATGGCAAACCCATTTACGACATCCAAGGAGGAAATTCAAAGGTCACTGTGTCCATTGCCTTCTTTGTTGTATATACAGCTGCCATAAACTGCAGATAACGGAAACTTCCTAAATACTGTAAATGTTATGTGTGCAACTCACACATGACCGCCCTTTGGGCTGAGCCAACGGCACTTTTGTTTTGAGCCAACAACACACCTTTGAATGTCCTCTTCCTTTTCTTTGGCTTACATTCATAATGGTCTGCCTGTCGAGAGACTTGGTGGGGATGCATCAGAATTCCCCAAATCTGGCACCCAGAGCCTTGGCAGAGCTGATGAAGGGGCTGGTCCATGGGTGCTACGTCATTATGCCCAAAGGGTGAGAGGAGAACGGCCAGTGTTTTTTGCAACAAGACCTCAGCAGGTACATAAAATAAGTATCAAATCGGTGCATCGAAAACTTGACATTCGGCATGCATACCTGTGTGTATTTTCCAGTTTGAGTTACTGGAAATCTGGGGGAAATGGCTGACATTTGGGTGCTGGAAAAGTTACTTCTGGGGCTGAAACTCCTGGAGTTCCTTGGCAACTCTCGCCATGGGGATAGCCTGGGAATTTTTGTATGCAACTTCTCTAAGCTGTACCCGGTTCCTCGCACACATGAACTGAGCAAACTTTTTGGAAATTATTATTTCCTGGAGCATTGTAGTGCAAATGGCAAGGCTATGCACCTCCCTTGGCTCAGTAAATGTTTCTGTTTACTCCCAATCCTCTTTTAAAAAATGCATGCATATATATGTGTATTTTTCATTGGCGCGCGTAGCGAGAGAATGTTTTCCTTGCTCCCTTTGGAAACCGCCAGACGATGACCCTAAACGTAAACAGATGCCCCTTCTTTGTCGTCTTCCTCTCCTTTGCAGAAAAGCTCTCACTGAAATGTAATATTTTGGGGGAGATCATGGGGAGAAATTTGGTTTCAGGTCATTGCATCTCTTGCTGTCTTGAAAGCAGCAACGGGACTGATCTTTTCCGTGCAATGAAAATTGGGAAAGATTCCAGGGTGATAGTTCCCTGCTGCTGAAATGGGAATAATCACATTCTTTCACAGGCTGAGGGTTTTCCTTGAGGGAGAGAGAAGACTTGATGACATGCAGGTTTATTTCTTTTTCAAACACACACACACACACACACAGACAGACAGACACTCAGAGACATGGTGGAGCTGTTACACACATCTTGAACCTTTTCCTTGGCAAGCATTGTCACAGGAAGCTGGAATCGATCGTGGCTTCCAGCTTGTTACAGACAGTTTAATGGGAAGTCCTCGAGGCATTACCTTGGAGCTGTTTTTTAAATTTAGGGTGGTGGCTAGATTAAGTGTCCGGGCAACTTAAGAGCCACTTCATACAGCCCCCCCTCCCCCGGTTTGGCAGATCCGAGAAAGGAAATATAGCCCTTCTTCATTCCAGAAATATAGAGAAGACGGGGAGCATGGGAAGAAACTGATGCAGACCGATACGGATTTCAAACCAAGAGAGCTTTAAGTCATTTCGCCATCTTTGGATGGCCCCTCCGCTGGTCTTGAGTGCAGCTTGGTGGGCTGGTGCATTTACACCATACCTGCGTCCATGGATCAAGGTGTCCCTTTTGGGGGGTGTTGCTCCAGGGATGTTTAAAATGGCAGGCATTTGGCTTCCTCTTACTAAGTGTTGGGGGGAAATATGACTTGATTGATTGATTGATTGATTGATTGATTGATCGATCGATCAATCAATCAATCAATCAATCAATCAATCAATCAATCAATCAACCAACCAACCAACCAACCAACCAACCAACCAACCAAACAAACAACAAACAAACAAACAAACAACCAATAGTTCATCTCTGATTTTAAGTTGTGTTGTTTGTTGGGAAATATGTCTTGAGAACCAACAATGGAGGTCTTTTCTGTTTCTGAACCTTTCTGTCATTTGGGCGTTCAGAGGGGAAATGGTGACAAAGGAGGCGATCTACTTCAATGGTTCCCAAACGGTGCTCCATGGTGCCCTGGGAATGCCACCAAGCCCAGCCAAGGGTGCTGCGGAATTGTCTTAGTCTTTGTAGCCCATCTTTAGCCCCGTTTTCCCATAACTGAAAGCATCATATGGGGGAGCTACGGGCAGAGGCTTTTAAATCATGAGCCGAAACACAGATCTCCTTCCTTGCTCTCAAACTGGCTTTCCTCCTTTTCCCTGGGGTGGTGGTGGTCACAAATAGTTAAAAAAGATAAGAATTAAAAACAACACATGGACAGCCAGCAAAAAAACATTAAAGTACAGTATAAAACAAATAAAAGCTTTAAAAGAGTGGAAAACACATTGAAGGGGACATACTAGCAGCAAACGTTGAGCAACTTCCTATGTGAGATATTCATCGCCAAACGCCCATTGGAACAAAAAAAAAAAAGGTTTCAGTTGCCACCAAATCTCCTCTGAAAATCTCCCCTGAAAATTGCTACCCCCCTATCCTCCCCTTATTTGGAAGGTGGTACATATCTGAGTGGCTGTCAACAGCATCATTAAAGCAAAGTGTTTTGCTTATATGCCACCCCATACCACTCCAAGTAGTCTCTGGGCAGTTTACAATTTTAATTACAGTGTGCAGGCTACACATTGTCCCCCTCCCAGCAAGCTGGGTACTCATTTTACCGACCTCGGAAGGATGGAAGGCTGAGTCAACCATGAGCCTGCTAGCTGGGATTGAACCCCAGGTCGTGAGCACAGTTTTATCTGCAGGACAGGCATTTAACCACTGTGCCATGGAGCTCTTACAATGTATGCTCAACACCACTACCACCATTCTCCAGAAAAGCATCCTTCTCATGTTCTAAAACTGGAGGCTGCAGGAATGCATGATGTTACGACAACGTCTGATCTATTGTTGCTTAAACCCGGTTTCTAAGGAAAGCAGACCCCTCAAAAGCAATAGCGTTTCAACCTCAGGGTTGATTTACCAAGTTCCGATCGACCCAAGGAGTTAGAATTGGGCCGGGGTCTTTGCTTCCTTCTTTGTTTGAGCGCTTGAAAATAAAACAGTCTTGGAAAAAGAAATTTGTGCAAACCCTTATCGCAGTTGAAATGCTGTCTCTGAGTCACTAGGCTATTAGGGAAGCTATTTGAAAAATGTTGGACGTACTGCACTGCATGGAAATCACTTTAGAAGTCATCACCCGATCAGTTGCCCTTGGGGCATTCCTAGGAACACTGGTTAAAATCCAATTCGAAAGAAGGTCAGATTGCACGCTGTGATAATTTTTGAAACACTGCCCTTGCCTTTTTCTTGTTCAAAACAGCTGCGGAGAGAACGGAGGTACTTTCTGCTCTATACGTAGAATGGAAAGCACTCAAGCAACTTTACTGTCGAGGGTCCTTTGTTTTGGAGGTCACTAAGTACCAGATGCGTGGGTCAACCGTTCATCTGCATACTCCGCAACAGGACTGCAATTTGGGTTTTACACTTGGGAGTACTAAGTAGATTAATCATTGCACAATTTTAGATAGGTGTGTAGTTTTGGATTGTGTCCCATCCCCCCTTTGACCAAGTTCCAGAATTCTCCAGTAATACCCAAAGCAGAATTCCTGTAGTTTTGGACCTCAAGAACACATCTGCAAATACTTTCATTTCTCTCACCTGGACAAGTAAGGACTCTAGACCTTTTTCTAGGCCAGGTGTGTCAAAACTTCGGCCCTCCTGATGTTTTGGACCACAACTCCCAGAATTCTAAGCTTAGATTGCCAATGGCAAAGGACTGTGGGAGTTGCAGCCCAAAACATCTGGAGGGCCGAAGTGTGGACATCTAGGCCTTCGTTTCTGGCTCCCAGGGTAGCGATGGTGGTTCTCCAGGAAGCATGCTATGCAGAGCATCAGCAGCAGCGAAAACCACAACCAGCTTCCACAGAACAATCTAATGGGAAGAAAACATGTCAATTTGTTTGTTAACAGCATTATTCGATCTTTGAAATACACATGGCATTCCTTCCCCCGCTCATGGTTCTGAATTAAATTGCAGGTGTTTGGACCAAGGAAATCAATGCAATAGCTACTGATGTTAGCCAGCCTTTTTAAAAAAATATTCGAGAGTGGTTAATGTTATTTTATCATTTTTTTAAAAAAGTGTTGGTGGTTTCTGTATTTACAGAAGACTGCCACTGATATCAAGCTCTCTCCTTAAAATATTGTGAGAAAGTGGAGGGTGATGGAAAGGAGTAGATATCTATCTGTTCCAACATCAGCTTGTGCTTGTTTTGTGTCAGGCATCTGGAGCACCACATGGGCTTCTTCTGCAAATCTGATGGCTTGGCCGTGGAGCTTTGAAGGCATCACATGCCTTGAGGGAAAACATTGCCCTCTCAGGAAATATGTGTTTCCCTCAATACGTAGCTTGTCTTGGAAGCCCTGTACAGCTAAACCACAATCTTATGCTTGTTCAGAATCAATTGTGCTCTATTTTGTGGGGCATGCTACCCTATAGATACACTTAGGACTATGACCCGAGAAATAAGCGTTGAAATTATGCATACATTTACCATAACATAGCAGGGGTCAATTTTGAATAAACACAGAATGAGCCATACTGTTAACTGCACAGCATTCAGTGCGATATCAGGCTCCTTTCCCTCTTTGTCTTCTCTTCCCCCTTCTTATTGAATCTCAAATATGATTGTTTTTAAAAAATGACTGCTTGTACGAGCCTCGTGGTGCAGTGATTAAACTGCTGCACTGCAGTTAAAACAGTTCTTACGATGACCTGGGGTTCAATCCCAGGTAGCCGGCTCGAGGTTCACTCCGCCTTCCATCCTCCCGAGGTCGGTAAAATGAGTACCCAGCTTGCTGGGAGGGGGCAGTGCATAGCCTATATAATGTGGCGAGTGCATAGAACATAGTAGGGACTGAAGAGTGCACAATGCATTTAGGGGTGGTGATGGTGGAGGACCATCATCTAAGCCAATGTATACACCATTCTCTGATCATTTGTCTGATACGGCCATGGGGACCTCCCTGTTTTGGGTTCTCAAGCCAGCAGTTTGCGTCTGTCAGACCATATAACAGCTTCTGCTCTTGGATAAGGGAGCTCAGCGTTCTTCTCAGCTGGATCTTTAGCCTGATTTTAGAGGCTGACAAGGTCACCAACATATATAGACACAGGCAAAAGCACCTCCTGAGTGACTTCCTTTGGAATGTTCTCTAGTTCAGCTTGGGAAGAGTCTTCCTCTCAGGTGAGGTAAGATGGAAGCATCTCATTTCTTAGACCAGTGGTTCTCAACCTGTGTGTCCCCAGATGTTCCTGGACTGCAACTCCCGGAAACCCCTTCCAGCACAGCTAGGGATGGAGGCTTCTGGGAGTTGCAGTCCAGGAACATCTGGGGACACACAGGTTGAGAACCACTGGTGCACATTGACTTCTTAACTGACTACAGTTTGCCACCAAGTTTTGGCTTGATCATGTTGCGCTCAAGGGCACAACTAGTAGGGATTTGGCCAATGAAAACCAGATGTTGATTTGAAAATCTGCTTCTCCTTTTATTTTTGAGTTTGAAAGATCTCTCCCTCACAGACACACCCTGTTTATCAGAAAACCATTGCTCATAGAGGCTCCCAAGTGTGGAAATTTATATATATATATATTTTCATGTAGTTTTATTTTGGAGGCAGGGCACCCCCAAAAGAGCAGAGCTCCATCCTCTGCCATACTGGCTTTCCAAATTTTAAAATCCCCAGTTTGGAAAGGATTTCCCTGTCTTTTGGCCTTCCTCCTTTCCTCACCTCCCACCCATGTGGCTACCCTCAAGGACCTTGCCTGCTCATATATTTTCATGTCATTCCTGAGCACCCGAGATCAGAAAGCTCCCCGTGGAACGGGAAATACACGGTTTTGATGAATTAGCTCTGCCCTTGGCACAGCAGCTGCCCGATGCCTTTCAATGAAGCCCTGGTTTTGGTTATCTCATTATAACCAAAGGTATTTCTGAAGGACCTTAGAGGGCAGACTGATTAAAAAAAATCAAAATATACCCTGAGCCAAAAGGGAGAGAGAGAGAGAGAAAGAAAGAAAAAGAGAGAGAAAGGGGGAAAAATCCCTGTTAATTGTTTGGGAACAGTGAGCTGGAAAACGCTAAAACCTTGTAACAGTTCCATTATAAGATTAATATGCCACAGTCATGCCTGAGGGGAACGTTCAGTGGGAAGTTTGAAGCCATTGCTGGCAATTATATCCAGGCAATTTAACTTTTATTAATGACCTTTCAGCGACTTAGCTGCTTACATGTTGCCTTGTCTTTTGTGGTAAAAGGGTTTTTGGCCGTCTCCGGCTTGTGAAAATCCCTTTTCAACCATGATGGATGCTGAAGAAGGCATCCCTAGTTTACTGAGCAGGTATCTCTCAAAATAAAGAAAGAAACAGTATTTGATTTTTTTTTAAAAAAAAGAGATTACTTGCATACCCCTTCTCCATTTCAAGAGCTCCAGGTAAAACAGAGACAAAAAAAAAATGCTATTGAGTATTTAGGGTGGGGTGAGGCATTGGGTGAATAACAACCCAGACAGTCTCTGTAAGGGGCAGACATGGGATGCCAAAATGTTTGCCCATTGCTTTGGGCCCATGCGTGCAACAACCTAGAGTTTTGCCCATCAGTGGGAAAGAACCACCACCATGATGTCACCTGGGCGGGTTGCCAGCAAGGTTGGGTCCATGCCGATAAGGAGGAGATCATTCAGGACCCCCGAAGGGGAGGGATTTCAACCACCGAGTGGCACCCCAAAAGGCCCCGCCCCAGCCAATCAGATATCTGATGAGAACAAGGTACTAAGGAAAGCCTCTGATTAATTTCGTATATAGACTTAATCAGGCCACCTCCATCCATCCATCCATCCATCCATCCCTCCCTCCCTCCCTCCCTCCATCCATCCATCCATCCATCTGTCTGCCCGTCCCTCTGCCCGCCCCTCTCTCCATCCATCTGTCAGTCCACCCACCAGTCCCATCAGTCCATTCATACATCCATTCATCGATCCGTCCACCCACCCACCATCCATCCATTTCTTCATCTGTCCATTCATCTGTCCATCTGTCTGTCTGTCTGTTCATCCATCAGTCCACCCAGCCATATCCACCACCTCCTTAATGAGCTATAATTTGTTACCAAGGGTTATCCAATTTGTCTTATGCAAATTCTGGCCATTGTGTCATGTTCTTTCCTTTAGTTTAGCTATGCCTGAAGGCATAGTCTGCCTCTTATGTAATTTTTTTTTAGTGCCTAATTTATTTAAGGTACTTGAATCACTGTGATGATCGTAAATATTAACAAACAGCAGTTACACCCATTCAAAGTATTCAGCACCACTTGAAACCCACTTCCATTGTCTTGTTAGCTGTGTTGCCCATGCTATAATTGCACAAAATCCTTCTCAAATATGCTGGAGCCATGCCATAGACAGCATAACGTTTGATCTTGTCCCCCCCCCTTCCATCCCTTCCCACCCAACCAATGCACAGTGTCGGTTGTCGGCAAGAGTTCTGCCAGCCAATGGGAAATTAAGAATGTTAGCATTCACTTGAGTAACCTGGAAGATGTACCCGAAAGGTAACCTTTGTTGCAAACTGGAGGCTTGTTGGCGTCGAATTGCTCTCACGGGCTTCTAGAGATTTTCGAACGTGGCTCTATTTTAAGCAAAGATGTTCACGACAAGGGTTGTCCAGCGTGCTGTGATGTTGCGTCGTTTCATCTCGTTTCATCTGAAGACCCTCTCAGGAGCTCTTTGATGTGGGGAACATAAATACTGCCCTTGAGTCATTGTTTGGAATGTTCTTTGGCATCCTACAAGCTCCAACTTGATGGCTGCTTCTTTTTCTGCTCCCTCCTCCCCTCCCGAGTTTCTCGATGATACGGCGCGATGTCCTTGTGGGATTGCATTCCACAAAGGAGTACACAAAGCCAACGGCTCTTCCTAATCAGCCAATCTTTCAGAGAAGGATTAAAAACAGCCATGGAAGGTAAATTGAGGCCACCTTGGCACCACCTCTCCACGAAGACGAATTTGTGTGCAGTTCTTTTGCGCCTGCTGCCTCTTCCCTCTGCCTACTCTTCTGGAGTTTGAGATAGTTGGGTTGGGAGGTTTACATCTCAAATGCTTGTGGCAGGTGGCAGTAGATGTTGAATGGAGAACATTCCAAATTGGAAGGTGACCCCCTTTTTTTGAGGGAAGGATAGTGGAGAGTGTTGGAGCAAAGCATCTCCCTGCCGCTGGAAAATGACAAAAATGGCCAATATCAGAGGCCTCCTTTGATGGGATTCCTATGACAGCCTGGCCCTTTTCTCTGGATGGGATTTCCTGGAGTGAGTGGCTTCTGTGGCCCCTTCCATAATAGTGCTGTTCAGTGGATACAGAACTCTTTAGAGAGGTCAACCGAACTTGAAAGGGCCAATAGGACCAAGCATAAACAGCTGCCAATGAGTACCAGAGAGTGACCTGTAGTTTCAGTCTTTTTTTACAGTCTGGGGTTAACTTTGCATGGGGAGGAGTGAAACCCTTCTTCCCTACCAAATACAGGACACCCCACAGTTGGGCCAGGCTGGGGGTGCTGGAAATTGGGTGCTGGATGCAGACAGGGGACTGCCCCTGCCTCCAGGTGGCGACGGCACCTTCCCCTGCTGAACCATCTTGTCCCCCATCAGCTTCATCTGCCCCATAAGTATTGCAGCTCTTAGTAAAAGCTCTGCCAAAGGGGACCTAGATCTGACTGTCTCCACCGGGGTAGACATGGGCAGAGGTGGGGTAGGGAACTTCTCTGGGACCAGCAAAAGAAATCTGTGAAGAGGGAGGCTTTCCCCACCCACCCAGCAATTTTTTCTGATGGCACCACACTGGTTCTTTAACTCCTGGGACTCTTGGTGACAAGCTGTATCATGGCATACCTGGGTAGTCTCCTTGACTGGTACCAGAAAGTTGACCCAGTCCACTGTGTCAGAATCCCTTCTACGGAGCAACTCCCAGCTGTCTCTTGATGGGTCCTAGAGGGACCACCTCTTGAGCCTTGCGCACTTCCCAGTTCACCGCGTCAGCTCTTCCACCACGTCCTGCTCCTCTTATTTATTTATTTTTATATTTATATGCCACACCAATTTCCCCAAAGGGAACTCTGGGCGGTTCACATAAAAACACAAGAAGTCCACAAAATAATAATAGTTAATAAACGGCAATAATAATAAAATAAAGGGGAAAATACCCCACAACCATTAAATGATTGGCAAGAGGTGTAAAACAACTGATGACAAATACAAACCAGAAGAGAAGGAAAAGTAATACACACCCTAGCGGTTGCCGAAGGCATCCCTAAACAGCCCGGTTTTAACGGCTATTTAAAAGGATGCCGAGGAAGGAGCCTGGCGTATCTCGCTCGGTAGTTTATTCCAGAGAGCCGGGCCAGCCACCGAGAAAACCCGATTACGCGTAGCTACCCTACGGGCCTCCCTAGGGGTGGCCACCCGGAGCGAGTAGGAGCCTCACCATTGCCACATCGATGGCTACTGGGGGAATCGCCCACCTCCTCTCCATTGCCCCCCCCCCAAGTCCACTCAGAAGCTACATGTAGGTTGTGCAGCCAAAATTCTTGTTGAAGTAGAAGGCCCATCCTTATAGATCGTAGAAGGAAATAACTTCACCTCCCTTGGCTTCCATCAAGGCAAAGAGCAACTCCGTGTTCTCTGGACCATTTTCAGAACAGAACAGATACCGTATATACTTGAGTATAAGTTGACCCAAGTATAAGCCAGGGCCCCTAATTTAAACCCAAAAACTGGGAAAATTTATTGACTCAAATATAAGCCTAGGGTTGGAAATGCAGCAGGGCCTGGCAACTCCTCCTTTGTGAGCTGGGTGTGTGTGTGATGTTTAAAATGACTTTTAGCCACCGAGGCAAGTGCTTGAGTTGGTGGCTAAAAGTCATTTTAAACATTGTTTTAAAATGACTTTTTTAAAAGTCATTTTAAACATGGGGAGGGGGGTCAGGAGAAGTGGAGCACAATGTTTAAAATGACTTTTAGCCACCGACCCAAACTTGCCTCAGTGGCTAAAAGTATTGACCCGAATATAAGCCGAGTACCCCCTTTTTCAGCCCAAAATTAGGGCTGAAAAACTAGGCTTATATTCGAGTATATACAGTATTTGCAACCTTTCTTGTCCTTTGCACATCGAGACACATCCCACTTAAGACCCAACCACCTACAACTAGATTTATCTGTGTATTTTGGCTCTAGCCCTATAACAAAAATAAAGAATAATTTAAAAGCACCTTTTTGCCATTGTTGCAGCATCAGTAAAGCAAATCCGCCTCTTTTTTAAATGCAAAGAAAGTTGGTATTTCGGTTTGTGGTGGGAGGATCCTTGCACTTGGCCAAAAATTCTGCACAAAACAGCGGGAGGTGAAGTTTTCATTGAGAGGTGCCAAAATGCAAGGTGAGAAATGAAACCTTTGGTCTCTTTCTCAGCAGGGAGAAAATATCTGAAATATTTTCTTTCCTGCTTGCAAAAATAAAAAATAAAAAAAAATGAAATGAACAAAGATTCACATCCCTATGGCCTTAAAGTCGTTCAAAACCGTAGTACACCCCTTGTCTTCAACTTTAAAAATTGTCCTTCAAGTAATAAAATGAAACATATAGTCCATATAGACCATCTTCAGACTGGCAAGACCAGATCAGAAGGTGAAATTTCAACTAACAATACATAATTCCTCAACTCGGAGGTTCCATCTAGCTACCATGACCAACTAGGTCTTCAGTTCCCATCAGTCCTTCCCATGGACCAAGTTGACTCAGGTTGAAGGAAGGAGTCATTCAAAAACATCTGGTGGGCCACCTGTCTTATTCCAGACATCTTCTGGAAAACCTTTGACTTCTATCTTAATGGACTTTTGATTTTCTTTCCCTGTCGACAAATTCACATTTTGTGCAGCTAGGAATGTGGAACGACAAAGATCATCAAAGGACAATTTTTAAAGTTGAAGACAAGGGTTGTACTATGGTTGTGAACAACTTTAAGGGCAATATTTAAAGTTAAGAAAAAAATGAGTGTGAAGGAGCCCTTACATTAATAAAAAGGCAATCTTCAAGCCAGGAACAATAAGTCAACAAATGCAGAAAAAATGACACTGTGAGAACTGGAAAACACACCAAAAAATAGGAAGCACAGGCAGTACTACATGCAGAAATGGATAACAGTCAATTTAAAACTCATATAACAGGTAATTAGTTACTGAGGGAAAAGCTTGCTGGAAGAGGAAGGTCTTTTCCTGCTTGTGGAAGGACTGCAAAGATGGGGCCTGTTGGGCCTCTGGTGGGAGGGAGTTCCAGAGTCTTGGAGCAGCCACAGAGAAGGTCTTCTCCTGTATTCCTGTATTTGGGATGCCCACCATGGTGTAGTGGAAAAAGTGATGGACTAGGTTTCTGTAAAAGAGGCTTCAAATGCCCACATGGCCATGAAAACTCAGGATGGAAGCGGAGCTGATGAAACCACTCCTTATAAATGTCTCGCATATACGGAAAACCCTATTAAGATTGCGATAAACCAGTCCGAACACGATAGCACATAAGAGCAGCAAAATTATATTTCCGACGAGATTACAGTTGTTTGGGCCTCGTGGGGAAAATGTCTGAAGCGTTTTTTTGCTCCTCTGAACATCCGTCCCTACTAAGACATTGTGAATGGATGGAATGTGCTCCAGACCACAGAGTTAATAAAAGGTAATTATTAAAGATATATTTCCACACCGCCTTATTATCTTGAGGAATGCATATGAGCAGAGTGGGTGGATGGAGACCAGTGCCAGGCTGAAGCTCTTCCTTCAGATAAACTATGGGGAAGGTACGTGAAATAAAGATAAGGAATTAAAACCCCTGCGAAACCCATATCTGCCCTGTCACTGGAACCATTCTCTTTAGAGTTGTTTGGGGCAGTGGAGACACCCAGTGGTGGACAGTGGCTCTCAAAAAATATTCTTTTTGTGCTAATGGAAAAGGCTACATCTGGGGGTCTAAATCCTTGATTCATTAGCTCAATAACATGGTGGAGAGTCAACATCACACATCTGGAAGCTCAACCCAGCTTAGTACAACTCACAGGCTAGCATTGACAGTCGGTTGTGTCCGTTAGTGTAGACCACGGATGGTTTAGCTTCTGGTGACAATTCTTCTGAGTTCAGAACTCACGGGAGGGATTTGGGTTGTGTTGCTGAGCCACCATTAACCACCCACGATGGCGACATCATTTCTAGGGCAGGTCTGGCAAAAGTAATATGATTTAGGCCATTATGCAGCCATATTAACCTTTGGGGAGCCCTAGAAGGGTGCTATATGAGAATCTAAGTGCATGGGCTAAGTGGCACGGACATGGGACTGGGCCGCCAACTATGTCCAGAAGCTTTGAAAACATACTCATATATTTATGGCTTGCCGTGATCAGAAACAGGCCCCAGTGTTTACAGTTGTCTCCTATTTTTGAGCCTTTTGTAATGACATGATCTTCGTCTATCTTGGGGTCTGTAGAATGTATTACCACCCCCGTATTAATTGGGCCCTTTTGCAGCGCCCCAGCTGTTAAATGGATTTGTGAAAGAATGGAGCATTTTATAATTCCCCAGTGTTCCTGCTTTTGATCCCTCCTAAAACTGTTTTTATCGGGATTGGCTTGGCCCATTTACTAGAAAATCTGTAAAGAGATGTCTTGTATGTCGGAATCTGTTACCTCTCAGCCAATTTATTCCACGGCGTTCAACAAAAGGAGGACTGCGGATGGCCATTCCCATGGAGGAACTTGCAGACTCATTCCCTTGTGTCTCTAGTGTGCAGGCATGTCCAAACTTCGGCCATCCAGATGTTTTGGACTACAACTCCCACAGCCCTTTGTCATTGGCAAGCTAAGCTTAGAAATCTGGGAGTTGTGGTCCAAAACATCTGGAGGGCTGAAGTTTGGACATGCCTGCTCTAGTGGGTGTCCAGAGAGTTTTAAAAAACAAGTCGTGAAATTACCAATTAGAGATGGGCACGAATAAAAAAAATGGCATTTCGTTTGTCATTTGTCATTTGGAGGGTCTGTTTTGGTTCATTTCCGTTTTCGTGAATTTTTGGAAAAAACTTTGTTTTTGTTTTCGTTTGTTTCGTTACCATCTCGTTACCATTTATTTCATTTTTTGTGATTTTTTTTACGATTTTAAATTTTAAATTTAAATTTTAAATTTACTCATATTGCAGTAATGGAAACGAAACGCACGACAAAATTTCCGGTGTTTCTGTTCGTTTCATTTCATTTTAGAGACAAAATTCGTTTGTCATCTCGTGCCCATCTCTATTACCAATAGTCACCCTCGGGATCTGGGGTAGTCATTTGGACCACGAGACCCATCTCTGCATCCATGTTTTATTTTTTACTTCTGATCTATTTTGGTTGTTGTTGCATAGGCTGGTTCTACTTGCAAGAGGCACAGTGGGCAATGTAGCTCAATGGTTTAGACTCTGGGATGCAGAGACGAAGGCTGGGCATTTAAGTATCCATTGTGCATCACAGAAGAGCCCGCCTGCGTGGCCTTGGGCAAGCTGCACAGTAGAAGAAGGGAAGGGTCACTCACAGCGGAGTCTTCTCTCTGTCTAAAAAAAAAATGGTGGGAAAGGGTCACTGTCAGTCAGAATTGATAACACATGATTATTATGATGATTAGGGTTAGAGAGCTCAGGAGTGACTTGATGGGACATAGTTATTATTACATTATTATCATTTTCTTTCGCACATCCGTGAAGTGTGTTCATTGAAGTACGAAGTCGAAACCCCCCTCCCGCCATTTGACTGTAGCTTTCTCCTCCCGTGGTGACGATCAGTTTCAAATAACATTTACAGAAGACCAAATGATATTCCAGAAACATTCTTGGCCGTTCGGACCGTGTATGCCAGCTGTTTATTTCCTGAAACCATAAAGCTGCCATGTCCCTATCCAAAGGGTGCTATTTATATGTCTTGTAAAAGGAGATCTTTAAAAGCTGTTGAGACCTTCTTTCTTTTTTCAAAAAAATTAAAACAAACAATGGCCTACCCCCTCCCACTTGTAGTAATTCAAGCTGGTAATGTCTCAAATATGCACAGGAAGGTTAAACTAAAATAACAGCTTGTACTAATATAACTAACTTTCCTCGCCCTGTTTTTTTTTTTTTCTAAAGGGGAATCAGATACAGCAGTCATGTTATGATTGGATGTACCTGCCGTCACCCAGAGCAATGGGCTGAGGTGACAGATGAATATTTATGATGGTAAGCGAGATAGTTGGATAATGAAGAAGAATTTTCTGTGCCATTTCAACCAGTCATTTTGAAAGACATTCAATGGCGATCCCAGCAAGGTTAAAATTGCGATGAATAGCAATGCGGATAATGTGAAATGATTGACTTTCACTACTAGCTGTGTTGGTCAGAATTTTTGGGAGTTCTAGTACAGTAACATCTGGGGTCCTAAGGCTGGGAACCAATGCCATAGGGCAGGGGTGGCAAACCTCCAGCACTCCAGATGTTTTGGACCACAACTCCCAGAATTCCAAGCCTGTATTGCCAATGACAAAGGACTGTGGGAATTGTGGTCCAAAACGCCTGGAGTGCCAAAGGTTCGCCACCACTGCCATAGGGGAAAGTGTTGAAACGTTGTCCATTTCACATGCCATTATTTTCCCAGAACCCCTTGCTGCTTCTCAGAATCCCTAGCTGTCAATATTATGTTGATTGATTTAAAATTCCCAAGTTTCTTAAAGGATGGGAGAGCCAAGCTTATATGGGATGGTCAACCCATGAGCTTTTAAAATGCTAGGTAACCTTTTAAATTGCTACTACATGTTTGAAACCACACCACATTCACCAGGGGGAACGCTAGCTGAATCCACCGTGGAAGGACTGCACCCTACCATGGATTGTTTTCCAGTGATGTTCTCCAGGCAAATAAAAGTAAACTTACAGGCCTAATAAGGATAAAAAGTCTCCAAGCGATGAAATAAAAATAGACCAAAAGATGCGAAAAAAATTCTATGATAAAACTTGGTTACATGACTGGTTTAAGCATCCATTTCCAGGGAGCTTGATGTGTACATTTTGTTAGCAGACTTCATGAGGAACGGTTCCTTGGATGGAGACACTGGCATTCCATCAAGGTCATTCCCATAAACTTTTAACAAGCAACCCATGGCAAAATCCTGTTCTCAGTCACGAGTGTGTGAGTGGAATGCATAGGGGGTGGAAGGATGGACCATTGCCACTCAGTTGTCCAGACGAAACTAAAGTGAAAATGATTTTCCAAAGAGTCAGCTCTGGAGATGAATAAGCTACTGAATACTTGGAAGGATGCAAGCTTTCTTCTCAATCACCCTATCCTGTTAGGGGACTGATGACATGTCATAGAGATGGGCACAAAATGCTAAAATAGCATATCATTTCATTTTTCATTCCATTCCATTCTGTTTCGTGTTGTTTCGTTTAAAATATTTTTTTAAAAAAATCTGTTTCGTTTTTTGTTTGCGTACTCTCTCTCTCTCTCTCTCTCTCTCTCTCTCTGTGTGTGTGTGTGTGTGTGTGTGTGTGTGTGTGTGTGTGTGTGTGTGTGTGTGTGTGTGTGTGTGTGTTGCTTGTGTAACATCCTGCACCCAATTGGGTGCTGGAAAAGGTGGAATTTGTAAACAATTTTTTTGTCACCCCCCCAAGCACCGATTAGCTATAGTGTGGGCTTGGGGCTGCAAAAAAATATGTTTAAAAATCCTGCCTTGAGGGACTTTTATTTTTATTTTTATTTTTATATTTTTGCTGAGCCCCAAGCACCAATCAGCTGTAGCGCAGGCTTGGGGTTGGCAAAAAAACCCCCAAAAAACCGAAACAAATAATGAATCGAATAGAGACGTTTAGGTAATGAAACGAATGATGAATAATAAAACAAATAATAAATTTATTTCGTGCCCATCTCTATGGAAGACACAGACCCATAAAATTGAGTCTATTGGAGCAAAAGCCAGTCCCAATTTATTGCTTCACTTCTCTTCTCTTCTCTTCTCTCCTCTCTCCTCTCCTCTCCTCTTCTCCTCTCCTCTCTCTTCTGTTCTGTTCTGTTCTGTTCTCTTCTCTTCTGTTCTCTTCTCTTCTCTTCTCTTCTCTTCTCTTCTCTTCTCTTCTCTTCTCTTCTCTTCTCTTCTCTCCTCTCCTCTCCTCTCCTCTCTTTTCTCTTCTCTTTTCTTTTTGACAAGGGTAGTAGTCAACTAGGTAGCTTCGGAAGTTTGTTTTAGGAACTTATTAGCCACTCACCGTTGCGTAGCCTGTAGCATCTGGTAACCAGAAGGACCGATGCATCCTGCCTCTCACTGATGATCTCACTGCATTCTTTACTGAGCTTGCAAAGTTCACTCCTTTCTCTCCCCTTCACCCCCACCAGCTATCCTCCTTCTTAAAAAACATTTTAGAGTTTTACAGTTGCATTTTAAGGAAGCCTAACTGTAGAAGCGTCTTTCCTTGTTGGAAAAAATGGTGGTTTGCAAGCAAGCTTTAAAAACTCTTCCCTCGTGAACAGCACCCCCCCCCCACCCCCAAATGTGCAAACAGCAGAAGAGCATTGAAAAATGGATGTTTCATGGGTGTCCTCACTGAATATCCTGGACCACCTCCTGCTTCCAGAAGGTTCTTTCCAAGGTTCCCTTTGGGGAATGTGAGGTTATGTGGAAATGAGGCACAAGGATAGAGCTGCCGGTAATGATGGATGATTGTGGCGGAACCCGGCAGCTACCTTTTCCAGTTGCAATTGAGTATGTTGCTTTAGATATGCAATTTTAGACCACAGGTTGAAGTAACTAGTTACAAATGATTGCAGTTGGTTCCTTCTGTTTAATGAATCTATAGCTGACTTGCATCACCCTTGTAACCTAATGGCTGACATAGTGTTTCATTGTGTAGTATGATGCAACTGAAACAGGCTCACAGAATTGGTCAACTTTGGTAAGCTAACTTTTCTGTAAGCTCCATTGATTACAAGGGCCAAGTCTTCCTTCCTTCCCTTTTCTTCCTCTCTTCCTTTCTTCTTTCTTTTATCTTCCTCTCTTCCTTCCTTCTTTTCTGCCTGCCTGCCTGCCTGCCTGCCTGCCTGCCTGTCTGTCTGTCTGTCCATCTCTTTCTTTCTTTCTTTCTTTCTTTCTTTCTTTCTTTCTTTCTTTCTTTCTTTCTTTCTTTCTTTCTTTCTTTCTTTCTTTCTTTCTTTTCTCCTTCCTCCTTCCTCAACTCTTTCCTTCCTCCCTTCCTCCTTCCCTCCTTCCCTCCTTCCCTCCCTCCCTTCCATCTAAAAGGAAGAATGGCACATGTATCAGATGAAGGTCTTGGAACAACCGTTGGAAGAGACAACTGGAATGCGCTCATCTATTTTGCTTGGACCCTTCTTTCTTTCCTCTTTTGGAGAAGAAGGCCAGGCCATCTCTGAGGTCAAGCAGAAAAGCTTGGGAGCAGGCGGTCATTGTTATGCTTAATTAGCATCCATGTCTGGAACAAAGCACAGCTTGAAGAGATGCTAAGCAGACAAGGAACGGACACACGTATGTACACAGGGATAGACCGACACATGAGAAAGGCATCAACACAGGCAGCTAGCTCACTCATGGCGAGAGAAAGCAACCGTTCATCCAAAGCCTGATTTTCTGAATATCCTTGCTTTAATTGCACAGATGATGGGAGGAAGACATGTCTATCGTATGGCCCCAACGGAGCACGTTGGCTAGGATCAGCCAAAGGGAGTGTTCTTGACAGCAACCCCCTCCCAGCCTAGCGGGTGCTGGCAGTGACTGAGGCCACCCCTTGCGCTGGACTAACTTTGGACCAGCATAGCATGCAGGAGAAGGTTAGCATTCCAGGGCATCCTGTCCTTCTTTGTTCTTTTCTCAGCTCCTCCGCCAGAAGATCTAAAGCCAACTGGCCCCCTTTTGCCAGGTAGTAGATCATTCTGCCCACGGATCTCCGAGATCAACTGGCAGGAAGGGATTTCTGCTTTTAAGAAGATGCTTGTTCCTCATCCTAACCTGCAACAGTCAATGCCTCTGTGAGTTAGGGCTGCACGGCCAAATGATGAAAAACACAACCACCCACAATAATATAATGAAAATAAACCACAGAGATGAGCAAAATGATAACACCCATTCCTGTCATTACAGATATAGCTTCCATATCAGGCAAAATCCACAGAAACAACACAAAAGGAAAAAGACCCAAAACATGTGGTGCCTTAAAGACTATTATTTTTTCATCCAGAGGATCACTGGTCTGTGGAACTCCTTGCCAGAAGACATGGGTGACAGCTGTCAGCCTTGACAGCTTTAAGAAAGGATTGGACAAGTTCATGGAGAACAAGGTTTTCCATGGCTATCCTTATGGATGCCTAAGGACAACCTCCGGGTTGGAGAGAGAGGCAGGATCTCTCTCCATGCCATTTGCAGGGAATCGTAAGCAGGTGAAGACATCTGCTTGGGAAGACCCTGAAGCAAATGGTGAGCTGCTGTGTGAGACAGAATGCTGGACTGGATGGGCGGTGGCCTGTTCCTGCAAGGCTGTTCTTAGGCTTGTGTGTTCTTATGTTCTCATTTTAGTCGAGCTTCTGTGGATGATCATCAGACATATGGGGGTCGTGTGGAAATGAAATGCCAGATGAACTACATGGCTACCTCTTCTAAAGCTCCCCTCTTGTACTTACAGAACTGATTAAAATAAGGGAATAAACATGTTTCACTTTGTAATCCTAGGCACATTTACCAGGAAATAGAGGGCATTCGTATCAAGGTCACCGTCCCTCTCGCCCTCCTTGTTTAACTAGAGCCCCACCACACCCCACAGCTGATCTCACCCTGCTCTTGTCTCGAGCTCAGCGGGAAACCCGCAAAGCCCCCAAGCCAAAGGGAAAGGAAGTTTCTAATTATCCACAAGTGCTACTATGTTGCAAGATGTTTGGCGGAGGAAGGAAGAAACCATGCTCTGATTTCAAACAAAACAAGATGTTTCACAAAAGAACTGGATCGGATGTAGGATGGTTAGCAAGAGGGAGATGAATGCTCCCCAGTCTTGCTTTGCAACTCTGTTTTCTTGTATTAGCAAACTAGGCTCATTCTTCTCCTACGATCCAACTGCCTGGCGGATCTCCTTTGATGTGTATTCCTGTATGGAGCAGGGGGTTGGAACTGAGAGCCTTGGAGTCCCCTTCCAACTTCACTCTTCTGTGATTCTCTGGTTCTTATCTTATACCTTGTTGCAACACAGGTGGGTGGGTTCTGAGTCTCGGGTTGAATCCAAGTCACTGAAGACAACAATAACCAGAGTTGAGTCCAAGCCGAGTCACCCGTGTGACTTAAGTCTGACTTGGAAGCAAGTTTTGTGAGCTGCCCCCCCCATCCCTGGTTTGGGGGCACCTTCTAGGCTTTCAGGCCCCTTTCTTAGCTGTACCTGAGATGCTGGGGATTGAACTTGGGACCTTCTGCATACAGTCTTCTCCACACAACTCCAACCATGGTGGAGTTCTCCTGCACCAGAATCAACAATAGGGAGCAGTTGTGGAAATGAGGAGAGATGAGAGTGCTCAGGATAAGTTCTGAGGAAAGAGAGCGCTAAAAGCATTAGCGCTGAACAGGACCATTATGACAAACGGAGGCAGAGTGAATTCAGAGGTCTCGAGGTCTCCCAGTGGCCCAGTCTCCTTCCTTTAGGCCTTGCCTAAATCCATTTTTAAGGACAGCTATTGGAGAGAGTGTTGGCCTAAGGAGCAGAAGACCTGGGTTTGAATCCCTGCTCAACCATAGAAACTCACAGGGGAGCGGAGCGCCTAAAACCATGCCTTAACTATCTCACTTTTCTCAAAAGTCTTACCAAGGTCACTATAAAATGCCTCTGATTTGGCGGCACAGAACCACAACAGGGCACACTTGGGTGCTGCTGGCATGCTAACATGTCACCCTCTCCATGTTGATGGCCGTCTCTTCCTTTCTTCCAGTGAAAGGAAGCCAGAAGTGTGAACTTAACTGCCGAGCAGTGGGCTATCGGTTTTATGTGAGGCAAGCGGAAAAAGTCATCGACGGCACCCCGTGCGATCAGAATGGGACCTCCATCTGCGTGTCTGGGCAATGCAAGGTAGGCATGATGTGAAGTTTTCATTGTCTTTCTATACGAGTTGGACTGTCTTTAAATGAAAAAGAAATGCGTTGTGACTGTTGTGTTTTTCTGGATTTTTATCCCCCCACCCACCCGGAAATTGTAGTCCTTTGCCTTTAAGCAGAAAGGGACACAATCATTTTGCTTCAAAGTTTTCTTGCCATCTGGACAATCTCACAATATCATGTTCCCGAGCTTTATTTTTAGCTATTCAAAGCATAGCCTCAGATTTTCTCCATAGATGATAGATATGTCTGGAGTTCAGCATATTTATAAAGGGATCTCTTGATCTGAAGCCGAAGGTCAAGAGTCCGTGTCTGCTTTGGATCCAAGCGGAGTGTGAGAAGCTGAGATGTGGAACTTTATCATCCAGCATCGGCTCATTTCATGCATGGCTCATTGGTGGGACAAATCGCAGGGATGGGAAGAGGTGCCCTGCATTTCTTTAGCCTTGGGAACAAGATATCTCTCAGAGTCAATACATGCAGGATGATGCTCTGTAATGAGAAAAATGCTCGGGTCTGCATGTACGCAAGTGTATCTATGCAGAAACACATTATGAAAGTGGGGGGAGATAACCATAGGACGTTTCTTCCACTTTTAAGACTGCGATTCCTGGGCATCCCTTACCCCCTCTGTTGAATCAACATTGGTGTTTTAGCAGATCACGCACAGGATCACCGTGATCTATTTTGAGCGTTACATATGTTGGTATTCTATGGGTCACACCTCTCTTGACTTCTCTTTCTGTGTGGTTACTTTGCTGCCTCACCTGTCCATCAATGGGTTCAAGCGGCGTGCCTGGCTTTTGGGTCACCTGCGATCCTCAGAACAACCCTGTATGGTCAAGGTGGGGGAGAATGACCGGTTCCAACCAATTCTTGAGTTTCACAGCACAGTGGGTTCTCAAATCCAGATCGCCTGCGCCCCAGCCCTATCACGCCAACTGCTGTACTGGTCTGGCCCTCATGAAGGTCAGTGGGAAGTTTTGGTTGTGGAAGAGAGGAAGGTTGGGGGAATCGACATAAGAAATAGGTGTCAAGCTCAGCCTTGTCTCCACAGACCAGCAGTAGTGTCCAAAGGCAACTGCTCTATTGAGCGCTCCATATTTCCAACCAAGGTGCTTTCCATAAACTGCTGTTTGATCTGCGAAAACAACCTGCAGCTGTGATCAAAGTTTGGAAAACATCCTTCCTTCCTTCTTTCCTTCTTTCCTTCTTTCCTTCTTTCCTTCTTTCCTTCCTTCCTTCCTTCTTTCCTTCCTTTCCTTCCTTCCTTCCCATGACATCTTCTAGGATGTGCAAGCTTCATGGATCCCAATCTGGCTGCCCAGGGAATTCTGGGAGATGTAGTCCAAAATGTCCAAATTCTATAAAGCATCCACTCTGTTACTAAGTTTTGGTTCTCCCCCCCCTCCTCCTTGATCAGTGAGGTGACCCTAAGAGCATCCCATAGCCTGAACTGATTGTTGGCATACCGGGATGTATTTTGCAGCTTAGGTCTCTCTGGTGTGTGTGTGTGTGTGTGTGTGTGTGTGTGTGTGTGTGTGTGTGTGTGTGTGTGTGTGTGTGTGTGTGTGTGTGTGTGTGTGTATTTGGGGAGTTGAGCTGATAAGAAACATGCAGGATGCAAACAACATATTGATTCTTCCCTCACTCTGTAAAAACGCTTAGCGTACAGTGCCCTCTAGTGTTGATCTGACATAATGTATAATCCACGCAGCTTGGGTCTGGTTGGGTTCAATGGGATTGAGAGGCAGAGTGCCGTATTATGCCCAATACAACATGCCAGCAAGTTTATAAAGAAGGAAGGCTGGAACCCCCCAAACAAGAATAAAATAACTAACATGAATACGTCTGTGAAGATTCTCAGTCATCCAGGTTCGTTTAACTGGGAGTTGAGTCATGGCTACTGGACTTCTTTTTTGAGAGATAGAAACATTTCGCTGTTCATCCAAACAGCTTCATCGGTCTGAATGAACAGCGAAATGTTTCTATCTCTCAAAAAAGAAGTCCAGTAGCCATGACTCAACTCCCAACTAACATGAATAGAAATACACTTAAGCCAATGGTCCACCGTGAGCACAGCTGCTCTGTTTAGAAGAGCCTTAGATAGAAACTAGTTCAGGGTACTGATTGCCAATGTCCTATGAGAACATGGCCCATAAAGAAGAAGAAGAAGAAGAGGAGGAAGAATAGAAATGCCCACTGCCTTTGTTGTGTCACAGTGGTCCTCCTCTAGAATTTTAATTGCCCACCATCATGCCAATGTTGGCTAATCAATACCTTCCCCATGTGTTGTGTCACAATGTTCCTCTTATCGATTTATAATTGCCTACCATCATGCCAATGTTGGCTAATCAATACCTTCCCAAGGTTTTCTGATTCTGCTCACCTATCCCAGTGCCTCCTTCTGGTGGAGTTTTGAGGCCACTGTGCAGCTGGCCCAAGGCCACAGAGTGGACAGAGCATGAGTTTCCATGAGTCATACATACTTCAGGTCCTCTTGGGTGTCCAGAGGGTCCAGCTTTGAACTCCTGGGCCCTATCTCCATCCAACCCACTGAGCATTCCCACCTCCTCAGATGATGACAAATGTACTGTGATATTGCTCTCGACCAAACATAGTTCTGAGGTGCTGGTTTTGAGCCTTTGGCCCATTAGATGGGTTGGGCTTCATCTCAAGAGCCAACATTTCTGAACCTTTCTTGTGTGGACTTCAGAACGAGAAAGGACGGTCATGCTTCCTTGCTCGCCTGGTGCAATTCCTGCACTTCTCTGGACCAGGGTGAGCTGTGGCATGGCAAGAGAATGAGAAGCAGTGGCATTGTCCCATGGCAGGGCAAGCAACCCCTGGAGACACCTTGGTTTTCTTAGAGCCAACTCATTGAGTTTTTGATGGATGGTGATGGGCACTCTTCAGCTTTCTGGATGTCCCAAGAAGTGACTAAGATGGTTACTTCACGTCCATTCTCGTCCTGGGAGGAAGTTCATTGCGTGTTGATGTCTGTCGCGGTCACATGGTCTTCTTGCGGTTCTGTCCCTGTTCCCGTGTATGCACTGGCGTGAGTGATGACACCGGCATGACTGTTTCCGCACGTCCTCATTCCGTGATGAGATGTGAAATTCCATGCCTTTGTTCTCCAATTTTTTTCAGCCTGACCTTCCATTTTTCGATGTTTCAATTCTCCGAAGCCTTGCCTTCAATGTGTTACGGAGCTAAGTTCGGAGCATTTGTCTTTTAATCTCTCTGCACTGCGTTGCTGACTCCATAGGGAGTGTACTGGCAAATGGCACTTCGCACTCCTGCCACTAGATGGAGAATGGCACATCGCGTGACGAGGTTTACCTCACGGGCACTCGTAACGGAACGAGAAGCGAGAAGGAGGAGATTCCCGAGGCCAGGGAGGGGAATCTCTCATCCCGCTTAGATCGCAGTTCAGGGGGCATGGTTGGGACAAACTCCACTTGTCCCACAATGGACGTGCGGTAAGATTACTTCGTACCGGTCCCAAGCGGGATCATGAACAGCAATGAGATGGACGTGAAGTATCAGCCTAAGACAAGTTGAGTTAGCCATTGCTGCCATCTAGTGGAATATTTGTCAGCCTGCCCAAAGCAGCAAAAGGATACAGCTACAGACACATATGTGGGTGCCTTTTTTCCTTAATTGCATGCAAGTTCTAGCTTCTGATGGACCTTCACAGGGTTTCCTAGGTATAGAGCAGCGGTTCCATAGCTTCATAGGTTGGGACTTCAAGTAATGGATTCAATTTGAGACACCATAGCAAAAGTCAGCCTCTTCTGAAACGCCATTTGAAATGGCCTCTGATTACTCTGGGAGCAAGAAATGCAGTCCAAAGCAATACTGAATCACCAGTTTGGAAAAGTTAGCATGGTTTTCTATCTAGCACAAAGACAAAAGTCCCTTTTATAGGAGGACACTCAGATCTTTGAATAGCATGAAAGTGTCTTAATTCCTTCATCCAGCTTATATTTCTCTTCTTCTCTCTTTTTCCCTGTAGACAGACCAGAGAGTGAGAGAGTATCTATCTATCTATCTATCTATCTATCTATCTATCTATCTATCTATCTATCTATCTATCTATCTATCTATCTATCTATCTATCTATCTATCTATCTATCTATCTATCTATCTATCTATCTATCATCTAAGCACCCTAGATGCACACACATATACATATATATCTATTTCTGTCCTTCCTGGGGAAATAACATAAATACAGCATTTTTCTGTGTATAAGACTATTTTTGTAAAAAAACCTGTTAGAATAAAAATTGAGGCCTGTCTTATACACAGAAGTAAGCTGAGGAATGAACTGCACAGTTGCGAAACTATAATTTTGTGTTCGGACACGGGATCATCTTATACACGGGGGCATCTTATAGACGGGGAAAAATGGTAGTTGACTTTCCCCATCTTGTGTGAAAGCAACCTAATATGTCGTTGATACCTTTAAGGGCCACTAATAAAAAAATAAAAATCACTAGTGGCCTATAAAGGTATTACCTATAGCCTAGTCTTGCCTTTGTAGTTTGCAATGGCAACACAGCTCCCCCCCCGCCCTGTTTAATTTCAGTCTTATATGGAATCTCCTTTTATCATGCCATCGTGAACACCCTGCTCTCGAATTTTGCATTGTTTCATTTCATCTCACAAATCCTTGGCCACACTGTGGCGCTCCACTCCAAAAAATGACATTTATTTATGTGTGGACTTCCTACAGTAGGGATGGCGAGGAAAGGCATGTGAACGGAGAGTTTGTAAAGGCAGCCGTGCAGCCAGTAGTCTCTAAGACTTCTAACTCATGTGGATCTGGTCCTTTTGGTTTTCCCCCATCAAAAAGGAACTGCAAATACCCTCTCTGTTGTTTTGTTTTCTATCTCATTTGGAGCTTAGAAACATGCCTTGTTTGGGGGATGACTTCCAGAATGATCCAGCTGGCAGGGACCGTGGGGGAAGGTTGGGCATTGGTAGTCTACGGGAAAAAGGTATGTATCCTAGCCTGGGTCCCTAAACAGCCACTTGCGGTAGTTCACACCAAAAAGTAACTTTTTAAAAATTAAAAGGAAAGAGAAATCAAATGGTTCTTGTTCCCCCATTAAATAAAGACCGCCATTGTTTCATTCAGCTCAGGGTTTACAGAGAAAAACGAAGAGGGTTTTGTAGATGAAGGGTTCTCAGAAATGGTTTGCCATTCTGGGGTGCTCTGGGACTACTGTGCAGCTTGCCCAAGACTAGCTAGGCAGGATGTTCTCCCAGCACACAAGACTGTTTGGTGTCCACATTGGCATTGCCTATTATAGGCCAGTGTTGGTGAACCTATGGCACAGGGGCCAAAGGTGGCCCTCAGGGCCCTTTCTGTGGGCACCCAACATCGCCCCTTCTTCACAGCCCACCTGCATTCAGGTTAAATGGCTGTGTTGGCCCTTTGTGAAAAATTTGTGGGTTTCGAATCGCAGTTTGGGCACTTGGTCTCTACTAACAGGCCATCACTACTAACAGGCCAAGGTTGGCTCCCAATCTTGGCTCCTCAGGTGTTCATAGAATCACAGAATCATAAAATCATAGAGTTGGTCTTGGAATACAACTCCCAGAAGCCTTCACTGCTTGCTGTGTTGGTCAAGAATTCTGGGAGTTGTAGTCGAAGAACATCTGGGGGCCCGAGGTTGGGAAGCATGGTTAGAGGCAATCAGGCATGTTGGTCCAAACAATCAGGCCCTCCTGATGTTTTGGACCACAACTCCCAGAACTCCAAGTCTGTATTTCCAATGGCAAAGGACTGTGGGCGTGGTGGTCCAAAACATTTGGAGGGCTGAAGTTTGGACATGCCTGATGTAAGTGGTAGGGGCTGTTTTCTGGGCTTCCTATAACATTTTGTTGGCATGTGCCTGGTTGTGCAGTCTAGAAAAGTTGACAGGTGTTTGCTTCCAGTCTCTTGCTTGGAATTTGGTCCAAGTTCATAAGTATTTCAGATAACTTTCCCTTTTGGTCTCTCTCTTTGAGAAACCCAAAGCAAGCAACGTAAACGGGGCTTTGCTGTAGAGCTGTTACAAATCAGTCACAAAATACCACCAGTTCCCCTGGATGACTGCGTGCCTGGTGTCATTCAGAAGCAGTGCGTACCTGAGCTGCTGCACTCCCCTGAGCACCCATAACTTAATTTCCACTAAAGAAAGAACCCTTAGTCCGAAGGGGGATACTGGCCGCGCAACCTTGTTTAAAAAAACAACAACAGCAGCCAATCACCCCAAACCCTGGTTCAAAATAAATAAAATAAATAAACCTAAAGCAGAGGGATATATAGATCAAATCCTGAACTCTAAAGAGGTCTTTATAGAAAAGGAACTCAAACGGCCTTTATGACCACAGTGGCTCCCTGTAATCCATGTTCTCTTGGACTCTTGTGCTGAGGGAATGAATCTCCCTCTGCATGCATACACACACTTCAGCCTAAATGTATATATTAGGAAGCTGGCCAAGACACATAAATATATCACAGCCGGGTGTGGGGGAGAGTAACAGCTAACTGGGAGGGGGGAGCCATCAGGTTTTAGGATTATAGCATGGCACAGGCAGGGCCAGGAGGTCATTCTTATAAAGGAAGATATATCTGCCTCCAGGGGATCGTAAGGCTGGAGCACATGGCTTGCTCTGTTTCTAAAGCTGGAATGTTCAAACGGGGGTATGTGGGCTCTGTGTAAAGAAAAGTGCACTTAGGAAGGTGATGTGGTGTATATCCATTCCCAGTCTAGAATGCAAGGTGGAGAAGGATCTCCTCTCTCTCTCTCTCTCTCTCTCTCTCTCTCTCTCTCTCTCTCTCTCTCTCTCTTTCGATGGTGGACTCGATGGTGGCTGAAATGGGAATGAGGCACTTCCCTCCCTGTGCAGCAGCCCCCAAGGTGCACATCATGAGTGCTCCCCTTATCTTCTGCCCACACTTCCAAACATGCATGAAGGAATGGGTGTTCTGCCTTGAGGAAATATCCAAGATAACTGCTGGTCCCAGACCTTGCTGCCAGATGGGCGGTATAAAAATCTTCTTCTTCTTCTTCTTCTTCTTCTTCTTCTTCTTCTTCTTCTTCTTCTTCTTCTTCTTCTTCTTCTTCTTCTTCTTCTTCTTCTTCTTCTTCTTCTTCTTCTTCTTGTTAACCAGACAGCTAACTATGCTGGATTTTGTAATACAAATCACTAGTCGAACGCTTCCCAAGCATTTAGGACTATGTGATGTATCAGCAAATTATGTGAGCAGATCCCAGTAAGGCGGCTTTCTGCAGCTGACTGAGGGTGACTTTGTCAACTCCAATCTCTTCTAAATACTTGCTTAGCTCTTTAGGCACCGCACCCAGTGTGCCAATTACCACTGGGACCACCTGTACCGGTTTATGGCAGTCTCTCAAGTTCAAATTTATTTATTTATTTATTTATTTATAACAACAACAACAACAATCTGCTCTTCCAATGGCATTTTACTCAAAGAGCTACGGCAGTAGCCGAACATTGCAGCCATGCGCTGAGAACTGGCAGCTGTAACCCTTTCTAATAGCCCTTTAATAACATGCCTGCTTTGGGGTTTCTCGCTGTAGAGTATGGAAAACAATACCGTGCCCCTCCATCTTTCACAGCAGATTTTTTTTTGGTAATATTATATATATATATATTTAAATGCCTTTTTTGTCGGCAGTTGTGTTCTGCCCCCCTCCGGCCTGGCAGTCACAGTTGCTCCCTGGCTGCATTTCATTTTAATTAGGGTTGTCTGTAGTTTTTACAGACTCCTGTGTGGCTTAAATTGGAAGCATAAGTGAGCCCCGTATCTCTCTCTCTCTCCTCGCGAGTGAAGGGTGTGTGTGTGTGTGTGTGTGTGTATTTCCGCGGACTTTGTTTCCCGGACTTTGTTTTCCTTTCTTCTTCCTTGCTGGGAGCATGCCAGCATTAGTACGAATAGCTGCAAGTTGGCAGGCTGTTAGAATAATAGAAATTAGAGATGGGAAGGAAAGATGATGAGGTCACATTGACGGTTCCCTTGACAAGGCTGGTCTGTTCTTTATAGTCTAGAAAAGGTGAGCGTTCCCCCGCCTGTTTCCGCCTTTCTGCTCATTCAGTTTAGTCTACATTTGAGTTATGAATAAATACTTGAGCAGGTGGGTTTCTTTTGGGGAGAGGGTTTATTTTCTGGATGCTGGGATTTTCTGCTGTGAAATATATATATATCTTCACATTTTTTAGGTTTTCCAGGATAAGCAGTGGTCAGCGAAGGAATGGACCGGACAAGCATTTGGAAACTTTACTTTCTGTAGACCAGGTTCTTTCAGGCATCACAGCTGCTGTGCTCTTGTGGCTGGTATAGGCAGCAATGGGAAAGGCACTTGTGGGGCACAGAGATATTTTTGTGTGAAATATGTGCTCAACACAAGAGGCTCGGTATCTTTGGGCGCTTTTACACAACCCCTAAGATCCGCTGGCCACTTAAATTCAGACCAGAGATCTTGGGGGTTCATCGCTCTTCCTGTGTTCTCACCCCCTCTGCACTTCCTTGCTCCTGTCTGCATGAAGGGAGGGAGAAAAAAAGGGAGAAAAAACGCAGGCTCACCTCCCTCTGCCGGTGGAAGCCACCCCGAGCCCCGTCGTCGTCATGATTCCTGTCTCTTAAAGGGGCGGCGGGTACAAAAAAATAAACACAAGGCGAGGAGAGCCCGGCACTCACTACTTTACCTCCGCATCAGAAATTTTTCAGCTCCGGAGACCAGGTACTTGAAAAGTGTGCTGGGACGCGCTTAGGTGGGCGTGGTCACACTTAATTTTTTTGTAAACTCCGGAGCTGGTGGGGAAACAATTTTAAGCTCCGGATCTGGGAGCCATTTGCCGCGGAGTTTAGGGGTCGTATGAAAAGGCCCTTTGTTCTCCTCCAGGGAGGAGACCTTTTGTGGGGTTCAAGCAGTCGTGCGCAGGCTGTCTCACCATGGCTAGATGGCCGGACCCAACTAAATGCTTGACAGTTGCACGATTTTCCCTCTCACAACCTGAGAAGCTAACCCAAAGGCGGTGGTTTCTTCTAGGCATGGGATTTTTGGAAGTCGTGGTCCACAGCCTCCAACCTCCCATGCCACAGTCCCTTATCACTTTCAGCTGAAAGTATCTCTTCTCTCAGAGGTGAGAAGTGGCTGGTTCATGGTAGGTGCAAGGCACTACGAACCTGGTAGTCTCCTTGCTCCCAATACATGCTCCCTATGTTCTCACTCCAGAAGTGAGTTTCCCGGAGAGCGTAGCGCTGTCTAAGTACTTCTTCTACCTTCATCACCTCTGAGAGATGCCCTTATAGCTCAGTAGAAAGTGATCAGACACCCCTGAAAGGGATGGCGTTATTTCCCCCCTGCAAATTTCTGGGGTCTGTAGTCCATGAATGAAGACAGCAGGGTATTCTGTGTTCTGACAGATGGCTCCCTTTTGCAGAAGGAAATGTCTGACCGTAGATGGGAAGGAGAACTAACTCACAAGGAGAACAGGCAAGGTCTTAGCAAGAAGGACAGCCAGGGATGGGAAAAGGTTTGCATGGAAGAAGCAACATCTCCCATTGTGTCGGCAAGCGTGTGCATTTGCAGGTCCATGTGTGTGCACGCGCATGCACCGGTTGTACACTTTGATGGACAGCCTGTAAACAGTAGAAACCAGTTTGGACGATGGCGTTTCCATGTGCGATAGGCCCCAACGGTATTTTGGCCATGGTTTCTAACCTTTTTGTGGGGAATGTATGAGGTTTGATTTGAATGAGGGGTTTAATGTCCTCTTCGTGGAAAATTCTCCCTTAAGCCCCCCCCTCCCCCCCCCGCTCTTGGTATGTGCGTCATTTTTTCCAAACATATGTTTCCAAGTAAAATTGAACATTAAAATAAATACCTTTCACTGTTCATGCGAACCTCTGCAGGGGGGTGGTATTCAAGCTAAGCTGTGTTATTATGAGTATTAAAAAAAGAACTTTTCCTTCTTCACTTCAGCTTTAAGAGTGAATAAAAAGCTGACACTTTGGTCACAGGTCTCAGTAATATTCTTGACATCTTTTCACTGGGAAATGTTATTTTTATGGCTACGAGTCCCCGAATTCTTCGGCCAGCAGGGCCACTGAGATCTGAAAATTGTAGGGTTTGGGTTTTTTAAAAAAAAGATTCTGAAGCTCTGCCTTCTCATTTGAGTTACTAAACCTACAACTAAAGGAGTTAGGAATGAACTGGGCCTGTATGCAAGCCTTTGATCCAGCCTGTGGCCAAGTAGGCAGGTTTATTTTGATAAATGCCATACCTGATGGCTTAGAACATAAGATCATAAGAAGAGCCATGCTGGATCAGGCCTAAATCTTGCTCGATTTGGCTTCTTGGTCTCTTCCCTGGTTAGAAATGCCACAAATGCATATCCTCTTGCAGGAGAACAAACTTTTGGTGCCCCAGTCTCACTTGGGAGGACGAGACAAAGAAGGAATTACATCTCTGGTCAAACTAGGCAGTACTTTTCCTTGCCCAAGGAGTTTGCTTGTAGGTGGAAGATGTATGCATCAGCACACGATTTTCCTCTCCTATGAATCTTCCCTTTAGCGTGCTTTGTTTTCTGATTGGCTGTTAGACGAGAATCATGGCCTTGATTTGCATGTCTGACTGTGGAGGCACAGGATCCGGTCCATTCATCAGAATGGGTCGCTGGACTTGAGAAGCACATATTGCATCCTCCAGGTTGCTGATGAACACATTTTAAATGCTGGGAACAGGAGTCCGAAGCAGCTGCAGTGTTTGGTCATAACGGCAGCCCCTCCATGGGTTTCTACAAAGAATCTTGATTTAAGTAGCTCCCTACTCTCCCAAGAAGTATGTACCTGCAGGAAGGGGCTCTTTCGATGTAGCATTTTGAAATGTAGCTCTGAGTCTCAGTGTTTTACAACAGAACGTGTGGGAATCCTTCGGGGTGCCGTTGACCTTCTGCGAAAAGTTTTAGAACTCCCGGATGCCTTAATCTGGGAGGAATTTTCTCGTACACTTGATCCCTCAATGAGGTATACTTTTCCACCGTTTAACATCTTCTACCGTTCCTCAAAGGGCCACAGAGTTCGAAACATGTGTTGGTGGTTAAAGCATGCGACTCTCTGAGATGAGAAAAGTGTGTGTGTGTGTGTGTGTGTGTGTGTGTGTGTGTGTGTGTGTGTGAGAGAGAGAGAGAGAGAGAGAGAGAGAGAGAGAGAGAGAGAGAGAGAGAGAGAGAGAGAGAGAGAGAGAGAGAGAGAGAGAGAGAGATTTTGAAGCTTCTGTAGCACTTCCAAAACTCTTTGAACAGTTTATTAGAAGGAAATTGAGAACCCTGTATTGGTTTGGATTACAAATGAATAATTTTACAGGCAGTTGCTGTTAGGGCAGTAAAATCCAAATATGAGAACTCTCCCTTGATTACTTAAAATCAAGGCATGAGTTGAAAAGAAGTAATTGCAGTACGAGATGGAGGAGAAAGCCGATAGATTTGAGGCATGTCATCTTCAGCTCTCCTTCATTCATTTCTTGTCCCAAATGCTTACAATTCAACCTCGTGTCTCATCCTACCTGTGTGAGTCTTTGTCGTACAGGGGGAAACAACAGTTCTTTCATAGTGGCATGGCTGACTGCATTTGAAAAATGAAATATGGAATCCCACTGGGAAATATTTGTGGTCTCTTTTTGGTTCTCCTTGAAAATCTTTGCCTGAGGAAGTATCTTCAAATATTCTCTGGAGGTAGCCCAAGAACAGGCAAAACTGCTTTATATGGGAAAAGGTCAAACTTGATGGCATCATTTGAAGTGGAGCTGAGTGCATCATTAAAAACCGAGCTATCTTACAATGTAAAAGATGTTTGCTTATCTTTGTGTGAGCGTGTCTTAGTTTTGCTCCTTTGTATTCAGCTTTTGAAACTCACTGTTAAGATAGAGAGAACAATGCATCAAGAAATTAATGACTTTTAATCTCACTAATGCAGATGGGAAAGTATCACTGATCTTTAAGTTTGGTTGCATTAGGGGAAATGAACATATAAGTAATGAAGTCACATGCTCTCCACTGTGGCAAATTGTAACCCATCCTGAGTTTGTTCTTTGTCTTCTTCTGTATGCAGAAGAGTATTTAAGACTGGACATTCCTTACAGGAAGTTGTCCCTGTGTTCAGGCACCCCTTGTGCACAAGGTATTCCGAAAGGATCATCTGAAAATAAATCTACACTCCCAGGAGTCCAGTTTGTCTGTCGTCCATTTTTTAGTGATTCTCATTGAGGATCAGCTGCATTCAAATGTGTGGTGACACCCCTTCATAAGAACATAAGAACATAAGAAGAGCCCTGCTGGATCAGGCCAAAGGTTACAAACCATGATGGAGATGTGTCACCTCCAGGCTTAAAACCAGGGTCCTTCAAGGGCCAGATGCAGGGGAGTGGTCTCAGGAGACAGAGATCTAGTCTCATGCACTCCCAGAGGCATTTGGTGGGGCCACTGTGAGATACAGGAAGCTGGACTAGATGGGCCTATGGCCTCCTCCAGCATGGCTCTTCTTATGCTCTTATGTTCTTATGTTCAATTTTAACAGAAATATTTCAAAGGATAAAATACATCCAGTTATCTGATGAGTTTCAGCCCAGACCTGAATCTTCCACTGGAAATTACTAGCTAGAAAGGACATTCTCCTAGTGTTTCCACAGCCAGACATTCTGTGTATTTATCTTACAAATACTCCCAGAAATGTCCTGTAGCACAAAAGATATTGAGTCTTAAAGCTTTGGAAAAGCATGTCTCGTTAAATATCTGATCTAGACAGTGGCTCCTTCTGTTACTTACGTTACGGCTTGGGTCCGACACTGCCCTTGCCTTGGATAAATTTCCCCCCTCTTAGGGTGTACTTCATTGGAGGCGCTGAAGACTGAGGTTTTGGGGTGGGTGGGTGGAAGTTATCCATAAAAGGGGCTGTTTTAGTTATATGCATTTTCGGCGCAGCCTTCCTCAAATCCCAGCTGGTAGTTTGGATCTCTCTTCCCTGTCGCTTGTCTTTCTGCATCTGTCCAAGAGGTTGGGCTTTCCTCTAAAGCAGGGTTGGCAAACCTATGGCACGGGTGCCCAAGGTGGCCCTCGGAGCCCTTTCTGCGGCTCCCCGACATCGCCCCTTCACAACCACCTGTATTCAGGTTCAATGGCTGTTAGGGGCACATTGTGAAAAATGAGTGGGTTTTGAATCCCAATTTGGGCACTCGGTCTCTAAAAGGTTCGCCATCACTGCTCTAAAGGATGGTCTTCTCTCTCCTTGGCACTATAAATAGTGGACTCAGCCTGTGCTCTTGCTCCTGGCTGGGAGATTAGCCAAAGAGGTAGAAAAAGTAAGCACGCGGGGCCTGATGTTTGGGTGATCAGCTGAGGAGCTGGGGTTGGAAGCAGCACCTCCGGTGCAACCACCTTTATGAACTGGCATGAACCTCTGAACTGGGGTTTGTGCCCGTGTCTAAACTGAACTTAATGGCCTCACGCAAAAGCTTGGGCCAGCCACTCGGCATATCTCAGCAAGGATCCAGGGCTCTGTGTAGAAGCGCCCTGTTGAACTCCCTTTCCTTGACATGTTGAAAGACTTCCATGGAATCAAGGGAACCTTCGAAAGGTACCACCGAGCTGAAGACGAGTTCTTTGTGGCCTCTCTCTGTGCGTCAAAGAGATGGGACTTGAGTTCAGCCTTGGCAAGTACGTTGTTTGCTCTGGAGCTGTCCAAGGTCCTGCCCATCATTATACGGATGTTGCTTCATCCCACTATCTGCTGTGTACTGCTGTGTGTTCTCTCTCGTCCACCCCAGTGTTTGCCACACATGAGCCTGTCCTTTCTTCTACCTTTTCTCTAAACCTTTGGGAATCTTGGCTTCTTTAGCAGAATCCGACCGACCTGATGAAGAACTCAACACAGAGGAATCCTACTTTTGGTTACCCTTCCATTTCTCAGTTACGAAAGAAGAACTCAACCTACTTTTGGTTGCACACACCCTTTTTCAAGACATAAAGCATCCTCTGTCACTCATGAATGCATAGCTCCATTCAGATAAGATTTTCATTGAACTCTCAGGGAATCAAATTTACAGAAGAGACCAACACTCACACCTATGATGATGTCCATCCTCAGCCATTCTTACTTTATGTAAATTGAGAGCAGAGAAGGAAGGAAGGAAGGAAGGAAGGAAGGAAGGAAGGAAGGAAGGAAGGAAGGAAGGAAGGAAGGAAGGAAGGAAGGAAGGAAGGAAAGACTATGACAGAAGGAAAGAGCCAAAGCCTTAAAATATTACTGGATACAGTGAAAATAATCAACCTGTCCAGGAGAGGACTGCCAACTTCCAAAAGGGTCAGTTTCAGAGTGTGGGAACCTAGGCCAGACTATGAACCACTGGGGTTAAAAACAGCTGTTTCTTCATTTGGAATTTGGCAGCTGAAGAATTATTTTGAAACATTCTCAGTCCAGTTTCTCATGCACGTTTACGGTGAGGATTTAGCATGATGTCCTGTTTTATTTTCATGGTTTACTTATGCATTGTTTAAGCCATGCTTGTTCATCGGACCATGCTGGATGCTTCCCGAAAGCCCACTTACACAAGATGGAGACGACACAGTTAATGTTTCTCTGATAAAGGATGCAGTGTTTGGATAACTCGGTCCAAATCTCCAAAGAATGTACCCTGGTCTTTGAAACCAAAACTATGCTGAGGATCAGCTGAGGCCCTGAACAATCTAACAAATGCATTCTATTATTTTGTGGTTTCTTGTAGAAGAATCGCTTTTGTCCTTGAAGCAGGCAACTAGTGCAAGATCTTAATTTGTTGCTCAAAGGGGGAAAAGATCAGTGAGAGGTGTTGAAATCTTTTGTTCTCACTCGCAAGGGTGAAACAAGTAACAGCTTACATTCCTAGTTTGTCCTGCTAAAAGGCCAGACCTCAGCCAAAAAGCAGCAGCGTGAACTTAAAGCAAAGTGTGAACTTAAAGCAAAGCAGAACACTTTGCTTTAAATGGCAGACAGATTTGTGAGAAATGCACACATGCGTGAGAGCCAGACTTTGGGAGGAACTGGCTTAGGTGTCAGCTGCAAAATCAGGGTTCGGGAGACCACAGTAGACAGGATTGTGGCAGGTGATGGACGTCAGAGGTGTTCATCACATGGACGCCAAATTCTGCCAGCTATGGAAATTGGTGCATAGCTCAACACCAAGCACCATTAGGCTGTGCAGGTGACCGTCCGTCCATCTTGTTTTGCTTGACTTTCCCAGAATCTCAGCAACCTTATCCCATCCCAGTTTCACATCCTTCTCATCCTGCACACAAAAGGAGAAAGTTCCAGATACATACCTTATTGGACATACTTTCCAATGATTGCATTATTAAGGCTATGGTTCCTTCTGCAGAATAAACCTGTAGCACATCACCATGCCTTTGACTGGTTCCACAGTAGTGCTATGAGATGAGATGCCATCATTAAGAGGTCAACTGGACTACTGGTGTCGACTAGTTTCCGGGGAAACTCTTCCTTATCAGGACCATGATAGCACAAAGCAGGAACCAAGAGGGTGAGCAGGAAGGCGGTTTCATGGCACCTAATTTAGACTTAATTACCTGAGAAATCATTCAGTGCTGCTTTAGGCAGGTGGGACCAGCTCGAGGTCTGTCCAAGTCTCCATGCCAAGAATTTTGAGATCGTCTTCCAACTTGAGTTTCCTCCATCACTCTGTGTCTCAACAGTCCTGCACCTTTGACTCTCCAGATGTTTTAACACACAACTCACAGAATCCCTGAGTGTTACTCCTGTCGACTGGATCTCCTGGGCATGGGCCTCATCAACGTTCAGAAACTTTGTTGTCAAGAGAAACAACCCCCCTGGCTCCTCGACAACTAAGCTCTACACCGTTGCCCCTTTCGAAATTTCCCCCACATGCCATAGGGACTGAGAGAAGGGGAAAGTACCTTAATTGTAGCCTGAAGCTGTTATTCAGTTCCCACCACCACCATCACCACAATGCTCTCCCATCCGTTTGTGCGACCTGAACAGCTGACATATTCAATGGTCCTGCAAGCCTGTCATATGTCTCATTCGTACGAACACCATTTCGGGTGCATCTGCGTGAGACCTGCAGTAAATCTCTTTGTGGGAGAAGAAGCCAAGTTGGAACGGCGGACAGATTTTAAAATAACTACAGCAGATTTCTTGCTCCATCCTGACGGTGGGGAATGGGTTTGAAACCACTGGAGGGGCTTCTTAAGTCTTGAAATGGGCCTTTTTTGAGGTATATAAGAGACAGACCAAAAGGCCACATTGCCCTCAGGGTTGTCTATACAAACCTGCTAAGTGGGAAACAAAGCCATACTGGGTAAGAAGGTGGTAGTGGTGGGGGAAACGAGCTCTTTTGGAACATTTAATTTCCGTCCTGTCACTGGGAGATTCGTTTCCACGGTTCGGCCATCTCTCTCTCTCCCCCCCCACCTCCCCCCCATTTTTTTGAATAGATACCTTATGTGAAATCTGGCTTCTAGGCAATACATACAGAGTTTTGGTCTGGGTGCCAAGCGAGAAATGGAGAACATTTGCGAGCAGAGCTGATGAAATGAAACAAAATACCTCGGGCCCCTTGTGAAGCATGTATGCCTAACACACGCAGCACAACACACATCGAGTCTAAACAAATAAGGGCCCGGGGCCTGCTTTTTGTCGGAATGGACAAGTTGGGCAATGAGGAAGGGGGTCAACATGTCTTCCTTTGCCCTTAACGGGAAGAGATGTGTTGTGGGGGGTTGTCTTCATGGGGGGGGGGAAATAACATACGACGAGGTGTAACTGATCCTGCCACTAAAACACTGCGTTTCTGAAGAGTCCTGGCCTAGAGAACTGTGAAGCAAATATACAAGGTTTTCCCCCTTTGTTCTGCTTCTGGACTCCTTGGGGAAATTTTCTTGGCTCTTGTAGGAAAGAGGATGTTAGGATAGGTGGACCATTTTGTCTGCTCCATTCATCTCTTGTAATTTTTTTTTGGCTTTCTCCTTTTTTCTGCAAGGAAGATGGGGTTCAGATTAGGAAAAAGCTCTCTCACGGGTTCAAGATTTCCTCTCACATTGGGATATTCCAAGCCTCCAAGTTCTGACCATCCTGAAGACAACGCATTTGGGGGTTTTCATTAACTACGTCTAAAAATGAAAAGCAAACTGTGTTGTCCTCCATTTGCACTGGCCAAATTCAGGAGGCTTCCGGCAATTTCCAGCATGGAGAGTCTTGTGGTCTGCCTGTCACATGACTATCAAAGATGACCAGCTTCCTGAACACAAATGAAATAAAAGCACTTTTCTGCTCCCCCCCCTTCTAATTCTAGGGTTCTAAAACTGGATCATGCTAAGTATGTGGGTGGAGAGTTCTCTCCAGTTTGTGTGTTTTTGTCTCCAGATTCTGCTAAGTTTTAGAACAGGCCTCCTCCTGTTGCTGGCCAGACGAAGATCTCTGGAGGTCCATGCAGAAGGAAAGGACAGGTTAAGAACATAAGAACATAAGAAGAGCCCTGTTGGATCAGGCCAATGGCCCATCTAGTCCAGCTTCCTGTATCTCACAGGGGGCCCACCAGATGTATCCGGGAGCGTGCGAGACTAGATCTCTGTCTCCTGATACCAATCCCCTGCATCTGGTCCTTGAAGTACCCTGGTTTTAAGCCTGGAGATGACACATCTCCATCATGGTTTGTAACCTGGGATGGACTTTTCCTCCAGGAATCTGTCCAATCCCCTTTTGAAGGCATCCAGGCCAGAGGCCATCAGCACCTCCTGTGGCAGGGAGTTTCACAGACTAACAACGCGCTGGGTGAAAAATTATTGATTATGCTTTACCGATGGTCCATGTGCATGGCATTTAGGCATGTGCTGCTTCTGGACATCCTTTGGTCCTTCCGCACCCATGGATAATACACACGATGATAGCTCTTCCGTTCTGTCTGCATCCCTACCTGTCCAGTTTCAGATTGCAAGCTCTTTGGGGCAAAAACCTGGTATTTCACTACCCTGTAAGAACCCATCGTTTTTCTCAAGGACTGGAGGGCTGCTATCTTTCTGTGTCGTAGAGATGGTGCTTAAGTCCTGTTTAATAGCTATGTTCCTAAATCGATCGGGTTTTTTTTTTGAAGCGTAAAAAATGGATACCTTCCACACCACATGGCCCATTAAAACACCTTAACGTTCAAGAACTGCATTAGAGACACAAGGGCCTTTCTAAGTATCACTTGTGAAAACAGTCCTAAATACATCTTTGAGGCCCATATTAATAACCTAATAGGTGCAATGGCTTTTTTTTCATGCTCCAAGGCCAGGTTCCTCACATACGTCACCGTGTCTTTCCAAATGCCCGGTGTAATTTTGGGAGAATTAAGATTTACACCTAATAAAATCCAAGGCCCATGTTTTATAGGAAACTATGAGGCTTAAAAAAAAAACCCATCAGGTAGTATCTGCATTTATTCATCTCCGGATAACCATGTTAGCTAAATCTTGGCCTGCTGTGCAGTTATTGCTTACCTTGCAAGATTTCCAAGTGGTTAAGTTGAGCACCCTGGAGTAATGACTAACTGGAAAGTTTCTGCTGCAATTCCATCCATTTAATGGCACTCAGATTTGTCAGCCTTTAGCTCCAGAAGCCCTAGCTTGTATGGCCAGCAGGGAAGGATTCCATGAGTTCATGTCAAAAACATCTGGAGGGCCAAAGGTTGAGGAACCTCTCATGAGAAGTTCACAGGATATTCCATCGGCTGATTAAAAATTAAGGGTACGCCTCATTTAGGAATAGAAACCCTTGCTTCTCTCAAATGGCGATGACAAAGGAAGAGAGTCAGCCATCTTCTGCCCATTCTGTAAGATGAGGTAATTCCCATTGCTGTCAAGTTAGGAAGGGCTACCCAAACACACAGCTTGTATGTTTTGTGCAAATTTGGCAACCACGGTTTTCCCAGTTCAGATTCTGAAGCCTTGGATGGGTTGTTTGTGTCTTTTAAAAACAATTAGTCAGCATTCGGCTTTTCCTATGTCTGGCATGTTTCAGTTCTCTGCCTTTAGCCATTTTAGAGGAACGATACTCAAGTATCCCTTAAAACCAACAATTTTGTCCCTGTGGGTCACTGTAGAACATGTTCCGATTGTACAGCGCAGTTGGTAAAAAAGATTCACACAACCCCCCTACACAGGTAGTTTGTACAAAACGGAACAATCTTGCAGAAGAACCAAACCAAAGGGGGGACATGGATGAAGGGAATATTCTTCAAATACTGTCTCTGTGCTTGATAAATAAGCTCCTGGTTCATTGTTGCAAGGCCACCACTTATGTAGGAATGGAGAAAGAACCTCCATTGGAAATCAGCAGAGAAGGCTCCATGTTTTTTCATCTCTCCAGGTAGGGTGAAATCCAGACTGAGACCTCACTGACCTCCTTCTAGCCAGAGCTGGTAGTACTGGGCTAGATGGACCGTGCAATCCATACAGAATAAGACAACTCCTTTTGTTCCTATAAACCAGCCCAGAGCTGCAGGATGTGCCACGCGGATTTCGATATAGGCTTTCCTTTTTAATACATTCAAAATCTGTATTATCTTTTAAGAACTTTGGGTGTGGCAGTGTATCCAGGGCAGACATCACTGTTTTCACTATAGTCAGTTGGACTGGTTTTTAATGGGGCGGGCTACCATTTTTGTAGAGTTTCACGGTAGGTTTGGGTTGGTTTCAATCCAAGTCAGGATGAACGATATATCCTTTCCAGAGAATTCGGAACACGGCTGGCTTGCAGATAGACCCTACATTGAAAAGTGATTGGGGCCAAGTCTCAAGCTCTCAGAGGGCCGATTGTGTTTAAGAATGAACCTTCAGTTCACCTTTTGCAACGGAGAGTTGGTGACCGTGTTATTTCAAAATGCCTTGGCTTGGGTTCTCGGGGTTTGTGAAATCTCTGATGTGATCTTTCTCAATGGTGAATTGAAGCTGAAGGCAATGTGCCCAAGGCAATGCTGATGCCACATTTCTCTGCAGAGTGGGCTGGAGAGAACACATTGTGTGACCCTAGACACAGGACAGAGCTTCTTCATGATCCCAGCTTTTCTCTTCTTTCATTTGTAGCTGGCAGTTTGTCCAGTAAATGAGAAACAGGAAAAAAATTGTCCTCAACATAAGAAGGTGTGTAGGAAAAGCAACTAAGCTAAGCTTCCTTTGCTTCCAATGGAACTCTCCTTCAGTTTGAGGGGATAATAAAGTTCTTCTCTTATTCTAGACCAAGGGTGTGGTCTGGAATAAGACCAAGGGTGACCAGAGGACTGCAAGGACATGCACCTGATCACACCAGAAAGGGTTGCTTTTGTCAACCCACAAACAATTCTAGATTGTAATGGGTAAAAGCCTTTGCAGGCTTTAGAGACAGATTGACAGGTAGGCTGACACCGGGTTGTCAGGTTTTGAGAAAGGTTTGTTCACGAATGTACATCTGGGTCTGTCTGTGCAGAAAGACAAATTTCAAGATAGATCTTAGCCTTCTTATACCTTGCGAAGACTAAGGACACGATAGCATTCCAGACTAGAGATGGGCATGACTAAAAAAAAATGGTGTTTCGTTTGTCGTTTGTCGTTTAGGGGGTCCGTTTCGGTTCGTTTTCATTTTTCGTGAATTGTTTGCAAAAAAAATCGTTATGTAATGAAACAAAAAATGAAAACGAAAACGAAAAATTGCTGGTTTGTTAGCATTCATTACAGTTCAATGTATTTGCCGCGATGAAAATGAAACGCATGACAAAATTTCTGTTGTTTCGGTTCGTTTCGTTTCCTTTTGGAGACAAAATTCATTTTTCGTTTCGTGACGTAACGAAATGAAAAAATGAAAACGAAAACGAAAAATTGCTCGTTTCGTGCCCATCTCTATTCCAGACTGTTCATGTGAAAATTAGATGTTTTCCAGTTAACAAACACTTCCTCTCTACCTGACATATTTGCACATATTCTTAATGAAGAATGCAGAAAACAGTTATGTTCAAACTTATTGGAAGAAAGGATGTCTGTGGTGAGCTAGGGAAGTTACTTCAATAGTTTACGAGAAAAGCCTTCTCTCTCTTGACACACATCTCAGTGCAGAGAAATGTAAGCTTAATAAGATATATATGAGATATAATGAATTATAAATTTCTTATTGCCACTGTTACACTTTGTAGGGGGTGATCCCCTTTATGGTGACCCTTCTGTCTGACGCGGAATCACCCCTCTTCGCTTAGGTGAGTTCCTCCTTACCTTTCTGCATCATTCTCTGAACCCAGGCTGACCAGAATACATCCAGAATCGTTATGATGGTGAAGCTGACGAGAGACCTTTGTGGAGGAGCTGAACAAGAGTGGCACAATCCCAGCTTGCTCTCAAGATCATCAGGCGGGGAGGAAGAGACAGCCGGCGGACTAATTAGATGTTAAGCTTGGCCCTGTTAAATGAATGGGCTAATTTATAAGCAACGAAAAGTGGCTACTTCTGCCTCCGTCTCCTTTTCATTTACTTTTTTTTAAATGCTGGCACCTTGCCACATGCTTCATAGTCCCCCCCCATCCACCAAACACCAACCTTTCTTAATATGTGCCATGAGGAAGCCAGGCAGCCATTTTGGGTTCCTAAGGAAACGGAACGAAATGGCTTTCTCGTCAGCATTTTTTTTCTCTCGCTGTGTCCCTGGGCAGCTGAAATGCTGTCACTTCAAAGCCTGTAATGTTTCCCTCCCCTCTTATCCCCCCCTTTCTCTTTTGAATGAAAAACTTCAACTGAAGCAGTTGAGAGCTACAGTCCCGTTAAAACAGGCACACCGGCCAAAGTTTCAGCCTAGAAATGTTTCACTATGCTCTTAACTGTCCTGTTACAGATAGCCCCTATTTATTTGTATTTTTTTAAAAAAAAAAAAACCTTAGTAGGATGAGAACTGATCTCTGAGTTGGGAAGAGTTACTTTTTTTGGATTGTAATGCAATCATGGGTATTTTAAGACAAAGACATGTGTCTCGTGCTCTCGTGAGATATAGAGCAGGCATATCCAAACTTGCCCCTCCTGATGTTTTGGACCACAGCTCCCAGAATTCTAAGCTTAGACTGCCAATAGCAAAGGACTGTGGGATTTGCGGTCCAAAACAGCTGGAGGGCCGAAGTTTGGACGTGCCTGATATAGAGTCATGAAGTTGGAAGGGGCATCTAAGGCAGAGGCCCAGTTCAAAGCAGATCAGACTGATGGTTGTCCATTCTTTAGAAGAATTCATTCTGTTTATCTGTTCCATTTCATATGTAGTCACAGTGTTTTTACTGTATGTTGTTGTAAACCATCCAGAAGAGTGCCTTGCACTAGTGGGGTGGCATACAAAGTTAAGAACCAACCAACCCATTTCTTTAAGTGGGGCGTGGTGGCTCAGTGGGCTAGAGCGCTGAAACTGTCGGCTGCACGGTCGTCAGCTCGGCGCTCGTCAGCTCCGGGTGCCTCGTAGTGGAGTGAGCGCCTGCGGTTAACCCCAGCTCCCACCAAACCTAGCAGTTCGAAAGCATGTACATGCAAGTAGATAAACAGGTAGCACCATAAAAAGTGGGATGGTGAAACAGTGTTCCGTGCAGCCATGCTGGCCACATGGCCATGGACTTGCACAACACTTGCTCTTTGGCTTGGAAATGGAGATGAGCACCGCCCCTAGAGTTGGACACAACTAGCACGCAGGTGCGGGGGGAACCTTTAACCCGTCTCCTTAGAACAGAGGTGTAATGGGGGCCGAGTTCACACACTCTCTGCTGGCCAGGATATCTGGGAGTTGTAGTCCAAGGACAGCTGAAGACCCAGGATTGGGAACTTCTTCTACAGAGCCAAAAATCCCCAGCTCTAGCATGCCATCCAACCCTTGTTCAAAAATCTCCAGTGAAGGAGAACCAACTCTCTTCTGAACTAGATGTTCTACTGCTGAACGGCTCTTCTTATCGGGTAGTTCTTCCGCGCTTGGAACAGTGGTGGGCAGCCATGGTCTTTCAAATGGACCATAGCTCCCATAATCCCTCACCCATGCTCGGCTAGTGGTCTTCCCAAAGAAAACGGGAACAGCTAAAGTGATCTGTATCCGAAATTAGAAGTAGCTGGGGTTCGTTGTGTTGAATTATTCGGACAAAGGGAAGCAATCTTCCTGAACGAAAAAGGAATGGTGGGGCAACAACTCAAGGCACGATTCCTTTGGACCTCGAAAATAACTAAGCAGATGCTTTGGTTGTTCATGGCCATATTTCAACGGCTCTCCCATCAGTTCTAAACAGAGGTGAGCTCTTCTTCAGCCCTGCCTTTGAAAGGGCCATTTGCAGAGCGTGTGGGAATTATTGGCTCTCCGGGGCTATCGGAGATCCTTCCCTCTCCGACATGTTTGGAGATGGGGCTTCCCACCTGCACGACATGAATGCCAAGTCTGAGGCAACAAAGCCTCAGTGCGACACGTCAGACCCGGGTGTTCCAGAGGGCCTTAAGACGACCGCCCGGCTTTACAAGTGCGTGTGGGAAAACAAACATGGCTGGCATTGTTCTGCGATTAGCAGGCTCCTCTGATGAATCTGGTAGCAGCTGCCGAGATGTCTCCCCGGTGAAGAGCGACACCATTCATGGAAAATGTCGGTGGAAGAAACACGGCCCACCTGTGCACGTCTGGGGTTGTCTGTGCAAACACCAGCGAAGGTCAAGGGGTTTGGGTTTCTGTGAAAAAACGGCAAGCCGGCCATGAGAAACTGGGGTGATCTCAGGCAAACAGAGATCTGAGATGTAGAGACCAAAGGACTCTCTCTCTCTCTCTCTCTCTCTCTCTCTCTCTCTCTCTCTCTCTCTTCAATGGGTTTTGACTGAGATTGTTCGGGCTGAGAAGTAACTAATTATCCTGCATGTGTCCCTCAATAGACCGGGTAATTAGAAGTTTCATTAGGCAGCCGTAAGGGCTGTGGCTGGGGGAGACATCTCGTCTTGATGGCGTGTGGGAACGTCCCTGGATGTCAAGGTGGAGACTGTTTTTGGCTGGAACTCAAGGGTTTTGTCTGTATGCAACAGGTGCCTGGTGAGTTGGTGTTGCTGAAAAGAAGGGATGTCTTTTCAGAGAAGTAGCTCTCGCTAGTCTCCAACTTTTCAGTCAAACTTCTGGTCCACCCCCCACACCCCACCACACCCCGTGCTATTAGTCAGGGTTTTCAGTCCCAATTTTGGGACATTTAAGGGTCACATCCTATCCTGAGAACTAGTCCCAAAGTTTTTGCAGTGTCAAACAGTCCCTAGGAAATCAGGGACCCTGAGTTGGAAGCACAACCAGTAACCATTTAGTGAAAGATAAAAGGGTGCAGCCATACCAGTGCAGATCTGCCTTGACTGAATCCTGGCCTATATGTATAGATGGATGGATGAAGCATTGCAGTTATTATAGAATTTGGATCAAAGTGATATACGGTATAGACGAATGTGTGTAAAATGGCTCTTAAAGAGCCTACGATGGAATGCGTTTCATTCCATAATGTGACTTCCAGAAAAAGGAAGTGACTTTTGCAAGGGTAGCACCCTAGCTACTACATTCCAAGACTTGTTGCAGCACAACAGTTTGTGATGGGTGACTTCAGTTCTGTCTCCTTTCCTCTCCCACTGTAATTGGTTTGTCTGGGAATGTCAAGCTGTTGCCCAAGTGGGAAGTAGTTGGGTTTATTAAGGACTCTTAGACTGGATCCTATCGTGCATCTTGAAGGACCGCCTCCTTCCATATGAACCTACCCAGCAGTTAAGATCTAGCCAGGGAGCCCTCCTGAAAGAGCCATCCCTCGAGGAGGTGAAAGGGATGGCTTGCAGGTATAGGGCCTTTCTGGCAACTGCCCCCAGACTATGGAATGCCCTCCCAAGAGAGACCCGCCTGGTGCCGACGTTGATAACATTACCAGGTTTCTGTGCCAGGTTTTTAACTAATGACCTTCCTGATTGCAAATTTAGTGCTGTTTTTAACTGATGATTGTATTTATATGTTTTTATTGTTCTAATTTTATTGTAATTTTGATGTGTTAATTGTTTATTTTGATTGTGAGCCACCCAGAGACCTTTGGGTAGTAGGCGGCATATAATCTATATAAGTAAGTAGAGGATGGGCACGAATAGAAAAATGGAGTTTTGTTTGTCGTTTCTCATTTGGAGGGTCCATTTCGGTTCGTTTCCATTTTTCGCGATGTTTTTGCAAAAAAATCGTTTTCATTTTTGTTCGTTTCGTTACCGTTTTGTTACCATTTATTTCAATTTTTTAATTTTTTTAAGCATTTAAAGCAGTTCACTGTATTGCAGTAATGGAAACGAAACGGACGACAAAATTTCTGGTGTTTCTGTTCGTTTCGTTTCATTTTGGAGACAAAATTTGTTTGTCGTTTTGTTACGTAACGAAATGAAAAAACAAAAACGGAAACGAAAAATTGTTCATTTTGTGCCCATCTCTATAAGTAAGTAAGTAAGTAAGTAAGTAAGTAAGTAAGTAAGTAAGTAAGTAAGTAAGTAATGATGGCGATTTTGGGAAATTCTGACTTATGGCAACTTTTTTCGGGGTTTTCAGAAGTGTTTTACCCTTCTCTACCTCCAGGGGGTGCCCTGGGACTGTGCAGATCACCCCAGGCTACCCAGGCTGACTCTTCTGGGATAAACATTGGGAGCTCCACATAGAGACAATGTGCATTTTGTCTCCCATAAGCCAGTCAATAGTGAGCAAATTCCATCCTTCATTTTCATCAGGGTTCTCTCAGCCAATAATCCGTTCTGCAAAAGTGCTTGGGCATTTCTACTGTTTTGCATCCAGGCAGAACCAATTTAATGTGTGGCATTTACAGGCTGGGCATTTTTGAGTTCACCACTTTTAATGGCCTGTTTTGGAGGAGGGTTTTTTTAAAGACGCTTTTCATTTTGGTTGGCTTTCCACCCCTAACTATTTCCCCTCTAAACCATATGTTTCTGCACTGTACCCACGGTTGCCCATGAAATATTGCCTCTTGGTCAGAGTTCGGCTCACCGCTATGGAGTTTTATAGCCGCGGTTGTGGTTTAATTAAAACGCGAGAGCTGCAGCAACGGCAGAGGCCCAGCAGGAAAGGGAGGGTGGGAAGAAGGCAAAATATAATCGGAAATAGTGTGATAAATGGATTCAGACCCCCACATCTGATGTTATTGCTTCCCTCGCAAGCACAGCTGGCGCGCAAAAATGCAAAATATTCAAAAATATTTTTAATGGCACTCTTTAAACAGTGGGAATGTTATTGGGAGCCTGCTTTGGCCACGAGCTAATCAAAATTTGGCATTTTAATTAGTTGTGATCTAATCTGCCAACACTGCTCTAGAGGCGAGGGACATATTTCCCTTGTTGAAATCCACGGCATAATTAACGGTGTTTGAGAAACGTTTCCATCATCTGCCTGTCTATTTCTTTTTCTTCCATTTTCTCACACACAGGCGTGCTCACTCTTACTCAGGTTCATCCATTCTCTCTTGAAGCGAATGGTCTGAAACCATCAGAAAATATTGCCTAACTAACCAGCTGCAGTCTGAACCCCTCTTTCAAAGGGCGTCTGTGCAGCTCATCAAGTTGATCCTAAATTAATCCCCCCCTAGCACTCAACACCCAGTGCTCCCACCGGGGCGTAGGGAACCTTTGTGATTTTTAAGAACAATGTAGATCGTGCTAACATTTTTTTAGGTGTGGCAATGCTGTCATTTCAAGCCATACATCCTTACTTGAGATGGTTGATTAACGGTATCTAAAGGCAACCATTTGCAACACCGATGACAACATTGGTTACGTCTTACGTCATGTCAAGTGGTTCATTGTTTGTCCGACATGAACCTGCCAAGGCTCTCTTGCTATCCCGCATCTGGTTCCCAAGAAAACATCTGTAAGCCTTTTGGTGTTACTGTATGTAGCCATTCAAGGTTTTGCTCTGAAATTTAAGCCAACCCCATCAGAAAATCTTCCTTGAACAACTCACAGACAGCTGTCTTCCTAAGCAATTTAGTTGATTATCTAGAGATCTATGCTGTCTTTGGATAATGCATGTATATGGATAAAAACAGAGCAATGTGCATAAAATGTGGATAAAATTAGCATGCTTCTGAGATGATCACAGGACAGGATAAAGAGCCCAGAGGCATTTACTGATTCCCCCTCCTCCCGGTGTGGATCCCATGTGTCCAATTAATTGATAACATCATTCTCAAAGCCATCAATTAAATCAGGCCTACACAACAGGTAGACCGTGGGCTACCAGTAGCCCACAAAAGGTTCAAAAGTAGCCCAGCGGTTATCAATTTAAAAAGTGAGGGGATAAGTTCTCTACCCACACTCCCCCATCCCAAGGACCACCACTGCCCCAGCAAAGTTCTGCGTCTGCCAGCCCACTGTCTCAGCTGAGTGGGGCAGTTCAAGGGCCATGGGGCATTGAAATCGGTTCCTTCCAGAATGGGTTAATTGATTTCCAATGCATTCCTATGGGAAACTGCTGCTCTACTTACAGTATGTGCTTGGAACGGATAAAATTTGTAAGTGGAGGTTTTAGTGTAGTAGCCCTCAGGCACTTTGGGCTGGAAAAAGTAGACCTCAGCCTGTTCAAAGTTGGACAGCCCCGAATTAAACGGTGTACACTGTGTAAGGAATTGTGCCCTTTATCCTGTACCGTTGGAGACACCAAACTGCAGCCAGAAGCAACAAGCTAGTTTGAGAACCGAGAAACATGTGACAGAGGAAACGGGGAAAGAGAAAGCACAGGTAGTGTACAGGTGAAACATCTTTAGACTTTCTTTTTCAGCAGAAATAATTTTTCCCCTTGTCGTAACCTGTTTGCTGTTCGCTACTCAGATATAGACGCTGGAAGGGTTTCTGCTTTAGACTCCTGCTCTTAGAATCGCCGACCCAACTCAGCTGTGGAAGATTATGGGAGTTGCAGTTCACCAAAAATTAACTTCTAATTAACTTTTGGGATGCAAAGATTACAATAAGAGAAAATATAACAATAGTAATCTAAGAACAGTAGAGCTGGGAGAGCCCAATCCCTGCCAGGCAGGCCCAGTGGGGGATTTATTTATTTATTTATTTATTTATTTATTTATTTATTTATTTATATAGCTTGTATGCCACCCAATACCCAAAGGTCTCCGGGTGGCTCACAATCAAAACAATTAAAACATCAAAATACAATAAAATTAGAACAATAAAAACCAGTAAATACAATAAATACAGTACATTAAAAGCACACCACTAAAAATTGCCATCAGGACCCACAATCATTAGTTAAAAAACTTTTGGAATAGGAAGGTTTTTACCTGGCACCGAAATGATATCAACGTCGGTGCCAGGCGAGTCTCATTTGGGAGGGCATTCCAAAGTCTGGGGGCAGTTGCTGAAAAATGGGATATGGTCAAGTACCATTGATTTGATTCATTTCTCATTTGGGAGTTCGAAAAGTCTGTCTTGGATGAAGGCGCCTCTTCTCTGCAGCCATTCTATCATCTCCCAAGCCTGGGAAAGAGGAAACCTTATGCCGGTGGCCAGTTGCCCAAAAGAGGGATCACGCTCAGAAAATCTAGGCAATGTTTATGTATTCTGTTTACGGGAGAGGTGTAAAAGAAATCTCCAAGACGTGTCAGGATCTGCCAGATCTCTGTGGGTGCATCCAACTTTTGTGCAGCTCCTGTGTCACGGGGAATAATTTATCCGGTCGGAGGCTAAACAGGCAGCCAAGCAGACTTTCAGGGTGACGGAGAAAGAGCTGACCGAGGACAAGCACCAGTTCCAACAGTCACTGCATGTAATTAATCCCAGATAGAGATTTATCTCAGGAATCCATGTATTTTCTCCTGCACATTCCCCAAGATTTGCTCCAAGATTGAGATAATTAGGGAACCGCCAAATACAGCCAAGACGATGGATATTCTGGCTGTACAATCTTATATTTTTAAGCAAAGAAAACACTGTCTTCTTTTCTGGGCCAGTGGTGTAGTTTTATTTATATATTTATATTTATTTTCAAATTTATATACCACTCCTTCTTCCCAAGCAGGAATAGATAATAGATAACCTTTCCATTTCATCTCCCCTCCCATGCCAAGGACTGTTGATGGCTGGGCAGAAATGAGGGCATTTGATGGTGCAGAAGGCCAAACGGGCATGGGGATTGGTGGGATGAGTGATTGTGGATGGTAGCCAGATGCACCCATGCATTATTTGTTATGGAAATGCACTAGTGAATAGGCGCTGCGTGCAGATCCCCCAGTTTGGTTTGGAAGCGGATTTGGGACTTTTGAACATATTCAATCCGGAGAGCGTTTTGCCCCATCCAATTTGATCTACTTCTCAGCTCTAAGCTGAGTTGCAAATCTGTGTCCAATGAAACTTGGGGCTATAGAAACCCTAAAGAAAGGTCTATATATTTTGGACAGTGGGCGGGAAGGTTTTCCTTACAAGGTCTATTTAAAGATTGCTTAAAAGACCACCTGGCAGGCTGAAGTAGTGTGCAAACCATCTGATTCAGTTTGTGCTCCAGATTTGAATCTGTTCTTTAAGTAGATGTCATTTCACTCTAGCCTGAAGCCCTCATGAACTCTTCCAGTAAGAAACCAGCATCATCATCACATTTCCCTCCTCCTAACTGCATGGTAGGTCACAGGTACCTGGCCTCTGGCCACTAATCACAGATCAGCACCCAGGTACTAAGGGCCAGACCACTGGCTATCCTTTTAAGGTTCTACACTCAGCAATCGACTGAAGGATCTAGAAGAAGGGTGAGGAACCTTCAGCCTTCCAAATGTCTTGGACAACAATTCCCAAAGCCCTTCATCATTGGCCTTATAACCTTGGAATTCTGGGAGTTACAGTCCAAAACATCAGGAGGGGTGAAGGTTCCCCACCACTAATCTAGAATAAAAAGAGGAAAGCCTGCCTGTGGGAACCAACTCAGTTGCTCCTTGGCTTCTGTCCAAGGTCCTGAAAGTGCAGCCTGAGGACCAGAGGGTGCTTCTTTACACTGATCCATATTATTGGTCCAGCTGGCCCAGGACTGTCAAACTGGACCACTAGCAGCTTGCCAGGTTTCAGTTAGGATAATTTCTGAGACTTGCCTGGGGATGCTGAGGGCAGAAACTGGGGCATCCTGGGTTTAAAAATATGCTCTTCCACTACACCATGGTCCCTCCTGATTCACCAGGAGTTGGTATCACATTGGTTTATCTGAAGAGGATAAACTTCCTTCCTTCCTTCCTTCCTTCCTTCCTTCCTTCCTTCCTTCCTTCCTTCCTTCCTTCCTTCCTTCCTTACATCCATCCATCCATCCATCACCAGTTCCTTCCTTCCCTCCCTCCCTCCCTCCCTCCTTCCTTCCTTCCTTCCCTTTTTCCTTCCTTCCTTCCTTTCCTTCCTTCCTTCCTTCCTTCCTTCCTTCCAGCCATCCAGCTCCAGCTCCTTCCTTCCTTCCTTCCTTCCTTCCTTCCTTCCTTCCTTCCTTCCTTCCTTCCTTCCTTCCTTCCTTCCTTCCTTCCTTCCTTCCATCCAGCTTCCTTCCTTCCTTCCTTCCTTCCTTCCTTCCTTCCTTCCTTCCATAACCACCATGCTTTGGAGATGTTACTCCCTCTTAGATCACCCCCTGTTTGACCCCTACCTGAGATCTTAGTGGACTAATATTTAAAGTACATCCAAAAAAAGGCATTTGAGAAGAATCTCAGAGCCTAGCGTGGTTTACATGACACTAGATGGTCATCTAAGATAAATAATATTGCGAGGGCCTTGACCTCCCCCATATTCAGGCTTCCTGAAAAACTCAGAAGCCACTTATTGCAGTGTTCCTCTCCCTTAGGAGATGGTTTTGAACAAAAGCAAGTGAGGCTTAATCCTCTTTCAAGACCAAGGCTCTCTCCACCCAGAAACGCTGCGTACAGAAGGCTGTGCTCACCGCCGTCTATTTCTGCTGTGAAATTCTATCTCTTCCCCCATTTATTATGGGACTTGCCACTAATCTCAGCGGGAACACAAATATTTGCCAGCCAAAGACAAGGAGGGAGGAGGAGGAGGAGGAGGAGGAGGAGGAGGAGGAGGAGGAAGAAGAAGAAGAAGAAGAAGAGGAGGAGGAGGAGGAGGAGGAGGAGGAGGAGGAGGAGGAGGAGGAGGAGGAGGCAGTGGATGATGTAATTGTTCTTGCTCACCAACCTGTCCCTCCCTCTTCGATTTCCCAATCTCTAGCTCGACACCTGCATTGGTCATGATGATTCTTGGTTTGGCATGGCTTTTTTCTTGAAACCCTAAGCCCATCCATCTTGCCTCTAAGATCTTGGAAATGAAATTAGGTATTGTGTTATAGGAAGGAGAGGGTGATGTGTTGAGGGAGGCAGCGGAGGGGGGGAGGGAATTGTCCACCTCCCTGTGAAACTGAGTAGGACTCCATGTAGACGTTGAACAGATGTTTAAGGCATTGTGTGGAAGCCCCGTCTAGCCTTGTAAAGCTGCCCCTCCAGCCGGTTTCAAAAGCAACTTGTGTGGGCGACCTGAGGCGAGGTGGGGGTGGAGCAGAGGTCTTATTTTAAAAACCCATTCTGGTTTGTGGTGTGTGTGTGCGTGTCACTCTGTGTGAGATTGCAATGCTGCAAATTCAAAATACTGTGGTTGGATTTCCCATGGTTACACAGAGTAGGCAATACATTTGCTTCGCAGAAAACCTTCTTATGTTGCACACACATTGTGTCTATTTGAATGTTGTGTCTTTTCTTCGACATTGCTGGGCTCACGAGGGACCTCTAACAAGGTGCATGGAGATCAGATGGCATCAATCTGATACCCTATGTGGCGTTTACCTTCTGTATTGGTCTGCACGTGACATAAATCCCCATTATATGTGCTTCCTGTCCTTTTTCTTCTTCCTTGCTCACAGGTCTATTTTCAAAATGCTTCTTGTTTGCTTGGGGCCCATGGTGTTTCCAGCAAACAGCACTAGCCTCAGGACATTTTTTTTTTTAAGTTGACAAGATTTCTCAACGCGACACTCCTCAAACTAACCATGGCTACAGGGAATTTCATTCCTCGCAGCACGTAACGTTACTTACAAGCTCGCTTAATTCATAACTTCTTGCCTGCCCTTCCTGACACCTTGCCCTAACATCGCAACTGCTGAAACTCCTCTGGGCATAAATTGGGTCACATCTCCAGGGTAATCATGCCATGTTCCAGAGGGTAAGGTATTCTGGTGCGGGGTGAAGATTGGGGAGGCAGATATAAATGAGAGCAAATGTTGTTTCTTGTATGTGATGGTTGCAGTTCAAAACATCTCCACAATCCCAGGTCGGGGACAGTTCTTGCAAGAGAACGTTCAAGTCTGCTTTTAAAAAAAAAGTAGGCAGAATCAATCTGTGCACCGTCCAATTTAATCTCTGCTCTTGATCCAAATCAATTCATACATTTGCTTCGCATTTCCCTGGAACCCGATCTGGTTCTAATGCTTTCAGTCTGGACACCGTACCAATCAGTTCAAATCGGGTTCGGAATTTGTGATTTGTCCAAATCCAAGGCAAGTCCAGGCTCAAAAGTCATCTTCTGGGCTACAGGTTGACCACCTCAGTGGCAAACTCCCTTAAAGTTTCTTTGGGGATGTCAACAAAGGCAGAGCCAGAATCGCCGGGGGTGGGTGGGTGTGTGGGTGTGTGGAATGTTGTCCAGATTTTAAAAATCCATGCATGAATTTGATCTGAGCAGCTGTCCGCTTGAGTCACCCTCTGGCTGCTGAGTAATATAGATGGAGAGGAAATTGCTTCCAGAATATGGCAGAATCCGACCGGTTGCGCATTTGCACAACTGAAAGGATTACAACAATGTGTGGGGCAAAAAGATGAAGAAAATTTAGTCTGGAATGGGACAGAAAAAAAATCCCAAAAACCCTGACGGTCCGTATTATGGTCTGGACAACTCCTGCTCTGACGGGGAGGGGTTGGGTTTGTGTCGTCCTGGGGAGAAGGGATCTTAAGTCTTCAGCTGGCCCCCAGATCCTGGGAAGCACTTAAACACATGTATCTTTCCTTTTAAAGTGCATGAGTAATCCATTTGCTAAGCTATTCACCTTTGGCTTGCCTGAAGTAAACTGAGACCTGATTGGGTCGAGGGGGGGGGCAAATGCCCCAGTGACAGGGTTCCCCACTCTGCCCCACCCTGTGCATTCTTGGGAAGGCTGTGCGCTCGTGTGTCCACACCTGGCTATTCAGCCAAAGAGGGTGGGATGGTGATTTTGCATGAATAGAAAATATGCAGCAGAGATTTTTAAAAAAGTTTTTTTTTTAAAGAAACTCATCCGGATGACTTTTGTTGGTTTAAACGGCCCAGCTCTGAGGTGTGAGTTGACAAACGATGACAGGATGGCTAAAATCTTGCTGGGGGTGGGTGGGGTTTACCTGCGCAGCAGGAAGGGCATGGTCAGAACCGTAAGATCGCTGCTGGTGTCAGGCATCCTTTTTGCAGTTTCAGGCAGCATGTGGCTAGGCCGCAGTTGTGGGTGCACCCCAAAATGGCAAAGGAAAAGGTGGGAACCTGCTAGCTTTCTTGTAGTGCCCGTAGAGCTGCGCAGGAGGATCTCAGTCAATATGTAGTCACTCCAGATAGGATCTCAAGAAAGACATAGTGGAACTAGGAAAGGTGCAAAGGAGAGTGACTAAAATGATTACTGGGCTGGGGGACCTCCCTTATGAGGTAAGGTTAAAACATTTGGGGCTCTTTAGTCTGGAAAAAAGGTGCCTGAGGGGGGATATGATTGAGACCTACAAAATTATGCAGGGCATGAGTCAAGTGGATAGAGGGACACTCTTCTCCTTCTTACAAAGTACCAGAACTAGGGGACATCCAGTCAAAGTGAGGGCTGGGAGAGTGAGAGAAGACAAAAGAAAATATTTTTTTCACGCAACATGTTGTTAGTCTCTGGAACTCCCTGCCACAGGATGTAGTGATGGCATCTGGCTTGGATGTCTTCAAAATGGGACAGATTCCTGGAGGACAAGTCCATCAAAGGTGACAAACCATGATGGAGATGTGTCATCGCCAGGCTTAAAGCCAGGGTCTTCAAAGGCCAGATGAAGGGGAGTGGTATCAGGAGACAGAGATCTAGTCTTGTGCACTCCCAAACGCATCTGGTGAGGCCACTGTGAGATACAGGAAGCTGGACTAGATGGGCCTTTGGCCTGATCCAGCAGGATGGCTCTTCTTATGTCCTTATGTTTTTATGTAAACCTGTTGCCAGCTCCCTGCCTGGCGTTCATGTCCCACGATGTCCCTGTTTTTGTATTTCTGGGGAGGACGACCTTTGATGAGAGGGTGAGCCCCTGGGACAGTTGTTTTACACTGGGGTTGACCTTCCAAGCTCCACCTGAGACACAAATCCATCTGCCCGGACACATCCTTAGAAAGGTTTTCTGCAACTTTCAATTTTCCTGAAGACCCGGTGATTTGTAAACAGCGGAGTCGTTCACGTCATGGTCAACGGTGTTGGCCTATTTTCTGGAAAGAGCCAGACGGGAAGCCGTTGAATGGGAGCGCAACATACCCAACGTGGTTGTGTTTCCTCGTCTAGAGGCACCCTCAGCCTCGGAGTGTCCAGTCATGCTTGCTTAAGTTAATAAGGCACTGGCGAGACTCCTTGCACAGAGGGTGGGGGGGGGAGAAGAAGAAAAGTTGGTGTAATGTCTTAAAGTTGCATAAATCAGAGCAGATGCCAGACTTGTCATTGCTAATTTTCCAGTCCCTCCCCTTCTTTACTTAATACCAGTCACACACAACACAACACAACACAACACAACACAACACAACACAACACACACACACACACACACACACACACACACACACACACACACACACACACACACACACACACACACACACACACACACACCACTACCTCTCCCCCTCCTTGCTTGTCGTGTGTGTGCCCCCCCTCTCTCTGGGAGCCGGGAGAATTCATTGCGTGAACAGATCAGCTTACTTACCAGTTGTCTTCAGAGCGGGGCGGGTGGCGGAGCCTGGAAGCTCCTGCTACTTAGCACGCAGAACGCTGGCAGCTTCGGAGGACTGGGCAACGTTGAAAGCACCGTCAACATCTGTTGCTTGTTAACCCCTTGGCACGGAGTGGGTCGACCTCTTGCCGAGACCGGCCATCATGTTTGCCCGCTACCTGTTGTTCACCTTGCTCTACTCCGAAGCCTTTGCACAGCCTGAAGATGAGGTGAGTTGAACGTTTGATCCCTCGGCCAAAACTCTATTCTTTGCAGTGTTCTCTCCTGTCCCACCTGGGCTGTCAACAAAGAGACTGGCAGACTCAGTTTGTACTGTCCGTGCTAAGAGAAGATAGAGGAGGGAAGAACTGAGAAATGAGTACAGTTAGCACTGTGGGTGCATTGTGTGGTGTGTTTTTCTCTCCCCCCCCTTCCCCCATGAAACTAGATGTTACAATATTGAAACAAGCAATTATTGTAAGCCTCGAACTGTTTGTGGCACTGGGCAAGATTAGAGGGCTTCAAGATCTCTGTGCCTGATAACTTGTTGTTCCTTCGTTTTCTTGTCTTCCTAGGGGAATGACTTTCTCTTTCCTAGCCAGGAGTGCTGAGTCCTGAACATAGGTTTTGATTGAACCCATCTCAGATTCACTAGCCCAAGAACTGTGAAAACTTACATAGTGCCTTGAAGTGTCCTTCGGTGGTTTTGTTTTGGGATGCATTTGGTTAAATCTGTACCACAATAGTTGAAATTGGATGCTTGGTCTCTTTGAACACTGAAGGTGTCCGGTTGAAGGCAGGCGGCTTGGAAAGGGTTTATGATCAACGTTTTCCAAGCGGGACTGTATGCGGCCCCATTGTTAGCCCAGACATTTCTGAAAGGCATATCTAGTTGTTGATACAGAACTGGAAGGACCTCGAGGGAAAGGAACAGCTTAATTGTTGTCACGGGTGTAGATAACTTTTCTCCTTGCCATTACCTGCAGTCTCAGACTAAGGTTACATGCCTTCAGCTCTGTTTGTAAGAGATAAACCTTCAGCGTGCCAATGGTCTAATTTAAAAACTGCAACAGCCATGCTCTGGGATGGGCAGAGATTCTGTTTGGAAGCTGTGCCTTCTCTCTTCTTCTTCTTTGCCCATTAAAACACCCCCAAGAGGTTTTAGGCAACTCAAAATCCTGACCTTGCACGAGCTGAGTTTGCATCTGTGCCTCCGGGCTGCCAGGCGGACGCTTTGGATGACTTTTGCGATGTGTGCGCAGCTCTCGGGTTTTCAGGAGATCCGGGACTAATTGGCTTGCCCGTGTCTGAAACCAAAAATCTTGATGTGGAAGTCACTCCAGGGTGGGGAATGCCTTGGCCGAAATAATTGCGCCAAAGCCCAGGTTGCCGCGGAGTGAAGTCTGGACTAATTTTGAATGCTTTGATGATCACAGAGCCTGGAGGCCGGCCACTGCGTGTCTTTCGCTTTCCTGTTGATTGTTATTCAAGCGAGCAGCTAGACAGCACACGGGACGCTTGCCTTATATGAAGCGAAAGCATCTGGCTGAGTCGTGTCCAAGGCAGGGCTTAGGAAAGTTACATTTTGAGGGATGGCGATGGCTTGGAGGTGGAAGGCCAGCCTAAGAATGCTTTGGAGCGCCGGTCTCATGTCCTCACCATCTGGCAGAAGGGAAGCCAGGGTGAGGAGCCGATTCCGTACAAGGGCTTAAGGTAGTTCCTTTTGTCCCCCTGAGAGTAGAAACTCCCAAGCTGTGCTGACTATGTCATTATCAGAGCTGTGGGGCCCAACCAGAGCTTTTCAAAAATGTCAGGATTGGAAGCGGGGATCTCTGGCATGTAAACACGTGGTCTTTAATGATGGTAACGGCCATTTGTCCGGAATTTACCTCGCCTCGGCCAGAGAAGCTGGAGCAGCTCATATGGAAATTATTTCTGATACCACAGAGTGCCCATGTGGGGCTTGAGGGAGACCCGGTAAGCTCAAATCCAGAATGGCCAGACGAGTCTTTGGATACCACAACCATGATGCCTGGAAGTTGACTCATGGCAAGGGGACATCTTTTCTCGAGAGATTGAAATGTTTTGCTGCTCATCCAAGCAGCTTCGTCAGCCTGACTGATGAAGCTGTTGGGATGAGCAGCGCAACGTTTCAATATCTCAAGAAAAAGAAGTCCCGTTGCCATGACTCATCTTCCAGATAAACTCACCTGGATGAGTCACAGAGACTACCATGATGAACCAGGAAAGGCGGGCTAGATTCTTAATTGGAAAAGAGTTCCCGTAGGAGAAGGTGCGACATCTTATCATTGATCATCTAGATTTCCCCACCTGTGGCCAAACCCCTGGAAGGCGACTGGGACTTGGCGATGGTCAACTCCTCTTGGAACACTTCATATACTTTCAAAACTTCAACCACTGGGCAAGCAAATGATAGGGGCTTGAACTGTTTGGTGGAAGGAGATCCAAGGAGGTGAACAGGGCACATAAGCCCCAAATCTGGATGCCACCCTGGAAAATGGACTCCAGCGCTTCAGCTTTTTAGGGCCAAGGCTTCAGAGTTGGCTACCACAATGTCTTGGCACCTGAAATACTTTTTCACTTGCTCCGCTATCAACTACATGTATCCGGAACCAAATCCGGATGATTCTTGAGCCTTCTTTGGTGTCTTGAAAAGGATACATTTCCTGCTTCCACCCTTTCCCCCATCTCTTTTCATTTTAAAGATGGCATTTCTGATGTTTCCTCTACCTAGGTCTGGAAATGCTTTCTACCCAGCTCGTGGGGACTGTAGGAAGTAATGAGCCATGCAAATGGCTTCCTAGCCTCATAAAACAGTTTAATTACAGGCCAGGAAAAATTCTTATGCAACCACGGCCTAGCCTTTCCCTACAAAATCCCCTCCACTGCCTTTTATTTTTATAAAACAAACAAACAAACAAACAAACAGGTTGCATCTGTAAAGATGATGGGTTTGTCAACACACGGCCAGATTCTGGTCCCTTCCCTTTCCTCCACCTCCTCCTCTTCCTCCTCTGATTCTTACAAGCCTTCACAGCTCTGGGACAGAGGAATGTTTTAATGGAACCATGGTATCTTTTGCACCAAAACCCCATCTGGAAACCAGCCCAGCCATCTCTGCATGAGAGAAGTCCATTGGGAAGCTGTTCAAACTCCCTGCTGTTCATATCAGGGTTTGCTTTGTATATATATACACACACATTTCCCTGAGCCTTCCTTAAGCAGGAATGGCCTGGATTACATGTGATGCTAACTGGGCTGTAGATCAGAGTTCTCGTAGATCATGGAAATCATAGTGATCAGGAATTTGCAAGAGAGGTTTATTTGCTAGGGCAAAGATGGCCCGCGATGGCAGAGGCAGACGGAGATGAAGAAGCAAATGCAGAATGCCTGCCCTAATTGAGTTTAGCCCAGGAATTTAAAAAATCTACAAGTCTCTCCTTCTTGTCCTGGGCAGTAACTCGTCCCATACAGTAACAATGATGTTTGTAAAAATGTGCTTCCCTTTCATGGCGTGAGATGAGATTTTCTGACTGCCAGTGCTGCCTCACTCTGCCTAATAGTAGAGCCGGCCCCAGGTGGTGGAAAAATATGAGATCCATGATGCATTATTGTGCAAACTGACTTATGCCACAGGAGGCGTCCTGCATGGAGTTAAGCTTCCAAGTGGCTTGGGCCCCATCTGGTAGCCCAACAGCTGTTGTTGCAACGTCCGTGGGGAAGGATCATGGGATCTGTTATTTGACAACATCCAGGGGGAAAACAGTCTCAGCCTTTGGCCTTCTAGGGCGTTGACTCCCAGAGGTCAATAGCTGCTCTTCCATTTCGGCTGGGACTTCTGTGAATGTGAAAGTCCAAAAACATGTGCCAAGTTGAGATTCCGTAGGCCTGAGAGGATGGTTGTCCATCTCTGCCTAGGCCAATGGTGGCCACCACGGGCCCCAGATGTTCTTGGAGTAGAACTCCCAGAAGCTTTTTCCACCCGCTGTGCTGGCCAGGATTTCTGGGAGTTGTAGTCTAAGATCATCTGGAGACTCCTGGTTGGGAAGCCCTGGTTTAGCAGAGTCGTATTTTTTTGGCTGATTCATATTAAGTGGATATTCTACCATCATTGTTAAGCTTTATGCATGATGTGTCTTGTATTAATGCCAGAGATGTGCTATATTTCTATGCATTGCAGTGTTTAAAACCTTCAGGCCACCGAGATGAGCAGACAAACCTTGTGTTGCCGATTTATGATTAAACCCTTCTAAGACATGTTGACTGCAAATTCTTCATATGGCCAGGGTGACTCCAGTTTGAGAGCCTCTCATTTTGTTACCTGTCTACAGGCATCTTACAGCTGGGGAATCCTTCATGTATATCATTATTTGACAATCTCTCTCTCTCTCTCTCTCTCTCTCTCTCTCTCTCTCTCTCTCTCTCTCTCTCTCTCTCTCTCTCCTGTTCTCATTCTGGACTCCAGCAATAGGTGGGCTCTTTCAGCTGTTTGTTTAAAAGTGTATTTTATGTCTGGTGACTGTGGGCTATGAAGCAGCTGGATGCGGTCGCAAATGACTCAGGTTTAAATGTTGCCGAAAGATTTATGGGGAGAAATAACAGTGCTGGGGAGAGTTGAAGGCAGACCTGCTCGGAAGCCTTGTGTTTCAATGGCATGTCGTAACCATGACGCCTTCCCGTTGTACCGCTTTTAATTTGCCCTTGATCCACTCGGTATGATCACGAAGGACCCATGCAAAGTATTTCACAGAGGTGAACGAGTGGGTGTTGCCTTTTGTTGGACCACTGTGTGGGGAAATGAAACAATTTGCAAGCTTTCGTGGAGAAAAACCACTTCGGCAGGCTAAGGACAACCCGTACGTGGAAAAAAAGTTGTTGTAATTCCACAGAGATCTCATCATTTCTGTTCTGCTCCTAGTGGCCAGAACTTAGGAAACTGCATTGTACAGAGTCCTTGTCAGCCCTTTACCCCTTCTCTCCGGGTGGCACATATCGGAGCCTCGTAGTGCAATGGTTTAACTGTGGTACTGCAGTGAAGACACTGCTCATCACTTAGTTCAATCCTGACAGGGTTAGGTAGGTGGCTCAATCCAACTCAACCTTCCATCTATTCAGGGTTGGTAAATTTAGTGCCCAGCTTGTTGGTGTATGTGTGGGGGCAATGTGTAGCCTGCATGATTAAATTGCAAACCTCCCAGAGAGAGCTATGAGCGCTATGGGTTTTTTTTTTGTAAGCTTCACACTTTGCTTTGGCTTTTCACTGTTTTATAGATGTAAGGTACAACACTAGCTACTGGTTGAATGCAATAGAATTAAAAGCACTGGATAGGTTGCTTGTTTCTTTTTGATCAACTAGCCACTCCTTCTCTGCTTTCTTTGGCCCATTCTCCATGTATGCTTTGGTTTGTAAAGGGAAAACAAATTACGTTTGTGCTGATACAATTTAGTGCAAGTGGCAGAAATCATGACCAAAAAGCAATGGAGGAGAAGGGAAGGAAGGAAGGAAGGAAGGAAGGAAGGAAGGAAGGAATAACAGAAAGCTGTTTATTATTTAAGAAGGTTGAATCAGGAGATAAAAGGATCCTAAGCTTAAATAGCTAAGCCTTTAGTGCTGGCTTCCATGTGTTTAAGGAATATCAAGATTACCAATCTACACGTAGATCTAGAAAAGATAGCAGCGGACACTCATTCAGTCTCTCCACCTCCCAACACTTCCCTCCCACCTGTAACAAGTTCTGCTCTCATTCATGTCCCCTGGTTTCTCTTAGCAAAGCCGGAAAATCTTCTGCCCGGTGTCCCCTTTTCTGATATCAAGGGACAAATCCTGTAGGCAGGAGAAAAGCATATTTCAATTTCCCTTCACTAAACAGCATCTCTCTGTGCAATTGTTACTACAAGAATGGTTTCCAAAGAAAAAGAGGAGGAGGAAGTGTAGAAGAGTGTAGTTGACATGAACTGGAACGATCCCTCTCCACTCCAGAAGGGCAGGTGTGAGAGTCCTGGTGACAGGTCTAAGATGCCTCCCTACAACCCCCACACCACCACCACCTCAAGGCTTCCATCATTCATTTCTCTCTCTGTACTCTTTCGTGGTGTCTCTGGTGAAGACTGCCCATCCAAATCCGAGGACTCGTCTCGCCTCTGTCGGAGCTCAGCCAATATCTCCTCGGGGCACGTGCGTCGGAAGAATGCCAAACAAAAATTGCCTTGATCGGAGCCATGCAGACAGATCAACTTCAGGAATTTCAGCCATGCTGACATTTCCTACAGGGGAGTTAGACATTCCCAAAGTTGTTTCATTTCAGGGAGCTTTAGAGGCACCAGACTTTTCAGAGGATCTCTCTATTCTACCATCATCATCATCATCATCATCATCATCATCATCATCATCATCATCATCATCATCATCATCATCATCCAAAGACACACATTATGGTTTGTCCATTTTGATCCGTGATCCCAAGCAATACTGTTATGGACTGCTCAGAGTCTGAAAAGGGTGCTGTTTTGAACTACAAAGCCCAATCTCTCCCAGACTTACCGTTCTGAACTACAAAGCCCACCCTCTCCCAGACTCACCTCCCATGGTTAGACTGCAAGGTTTCTTTGGACGTCAAGCCTTGTCCTTTAGTAGAAAGGAGGCAAGGAAGGGTGTTTTATGAGTATCAGCGTTGGCTCCAGGTTTGATGGGGCTCTAACTAAGATTTTTCTGGCTATGCCCATCTTCTACTAGCTGACCCAAGTGGGCTGTCCTCCTAGCCAGGTTTGTCACCTAACATAACATAAATAGAGCAGTTCATTTCCTGCCCCTTCTTTTTGTCTTCTTCTTCTTGGAAAAACAAAAAACACTGCCCTTTGCTTGAAATTGGAAGTTTGGAGTTCGCCAACATTTTTAAACTTGCTGACATCTGGTGTCTTTCAGTGCTGGCTGTATCACTGTTTGAACCGGTTGTTTTCAGCTGGCTTAAACTTACTTTATCATGCTCTCTAAAATGCCTTGTGGTCCTGATGCAGGCGTGTGTTAACTCAGCTTTCGTTGGCCACCGGAGCCATGGGAGAATATAGTGAGGAGGAGGAGATTCGTCCTGGAGACTTCGAATCAGCAGCATTTGCCCCTCCCCTTCACTTCTCGGACTAATATATTGGTTTGAAGATCAATTCTACTTCACCTTGGTTGACACATGATCCCATGCAGTATCATTTAAACTCCACAACCCAGTCTTTATGCACAGGGAAAGGAGACCGAAAGGTATCAAAGTAGGTAATTCAAGTCTCTCTCTTTCTCTCCCTTTCATTCTCTCTCTCTCTCTCTCTCTCTCTCTCTCTCTCTCTCTCTCACACACACACACACACACACACACACACACACACACACACACACACACACACACACACACACACACACACACACACACACACACACACACACACACACACACACACCCAAAACATGGGTGGCTTTTTCTTTGAAGGAAGAGAATTGACTCTGGTATTTTGCAAAGCCTTGAAACTTTAGGCTAATACAAAACACATGAAGAGGAGGAACGAGGGCGGTCCCGTTCCAAAATCCGTTGGCCTTGCCTCAGCAAGATTCAGTGGGTTTGGATCACAACCCTAAAACTATTTCTGGTGCTCCCAGGGAACAATGTGGATTATTTGGACCGTGTCACTTTCTTTTGAAAGAGATGAAAGGGCTCGAGGAACACATCTCACTCCCATATAGGTTACCTTGAGAACACTTGAATTGCCCTTGGAGATATCGGTCACTCCCGGTCTGGTTCCTTTAAGGGTCCGCAGTTGTGTGTAAAAATAAGGCATCACAGATCAGACATCCAGGACGGAGCTTTATGTTTTGATGCAGTCTCTGTGGCTTTTGCTTGGATCCGTACATTCAGTTGACTAATAAACTTGTCGAAATACATTGTTGATAATTTGGGGCATTTCTCTCATGTGGATGCTGCAACATTCTAAATGATTGCATAAATAAAAGTCATGATGGGCTGTCTGAGACCTTCCAACATCCATCTCCCTTCACTATTACCTGTGCTGACTGGAGTTTACGGGATGCCTCAGATTTGAAACCAGGAGAACCCTAGTTGTTTAACGCTGGCACACACCATGACTTTTCTAGACCTTTGTGGTGCATTGGTTAAAATGTGGTGGTTCAATCCCAGGTAGCCAACTCAAGGTTCACTCAGCCTTCCATCTTTCCAAGGTTGGTACAATGAGTATCCAGCTCCGTGTGTGTGTGTGTGTGTGTGTGCGCAATGTATAGCCTGCATAATTACTTGTAAATTACCCGGAGAGTGCTTTAAGTGCTATGAGACAGTATATAAACAGCGAGCTTTCTATCCTTCCCCCTCCCCCCAATGGCCACACAGATTAGATTGAAATGTGATTTTTGAGCTGTTTATTCTGTTGATTCTGTTGTAAAGATCCATGCCCTGTACTTCAGTTGGGAATTTCCAGGCTGGGTTGCGAAAACAAGATGAAACACTCCATGCTGATAGAACAAAGAAGAGAAACATGTTTTGTTTTGTTTTTGGAAAAAGACATATTTATAATAAATGGGTGGGGGTATAGAGAGAATAACAACATCTTTGACTGGCATTGAATAATAGTAGTCATTATTATTCAACCTCCTGGGAGGGAACAAATTCCACAGATTCCCCAGAACCTTTCGACAGAGCAGCATAAATCCCCAGCTGAGGCATGAGTTGTTCTTCTTTCTACCGTTTCATGGAGCCACACTTTGCTTTTTTGCTTCCCTTAGCTCAGAAAACAAGAGCAGGTCTGGGTCTCTCCAGCAACGGGGAATAAATAAGAAACTGAAACATAAACAAGTGAAAAAGAAAGCAAGAAAATGATTGAAAAGTCCTTGGTGCCACCGCCCGTCTCTCCATTTTATGCCCCAAATCCACGTTGATCCCAAAATGATGTAGGTACCGAATGGTTCATCAACGTGCGTGTAAACTCCACTGATCTACTGGGTCTACTCCACTTGGCATAAACAACGGATTTAGGCCTGTCACTCTCGCTAAGCAGTATGGAACTTAGAGGCTAATCGGGGGAGAGAGGGGCAGCTTTTCCTTGTCCATATATGATTGTTAAAATTGCGCTGTTACGAACCCCCTATTAGAGGAACCCTCTTGTTCTCTTTCAAGTGGATCCATTGGTTGAGGTCATATATAACTCGTCAAGTCTGTGTCTGAAGCATCTTTGTTAGCTGAGCTGCAGATATTCGTACAGATTAATCCCAGGGGTATAATTTTTAAAAAATATGCATAGCCACACAAATTTATTTCGAGGCCGGGCTACGAATACAAGTGGTTTAAAATTCCACTCTGGCATGGTGTCTACAGATAAACTCAACTGCGAGGGCCAGATTTCTAGACAGATTGGTTCTACCGATGAAGTTAAACTGCCAGACAGCCTTGGTGAAAGACTGGGAGACATGTTCTTGGTGAATTGGTAGCATTTATAGACAAGGGAGCAGTATATCTAAAGCCTCCAGCTGTTTCCAGAGCAACCTTTTAAAGACTGGCAGAATGCAAGGCCCACGAGCAGACTTTTTCCGATGCTGAAAAGCCTCACTTGCCCGATGGGAAGGGAGTACAAGGCTCTCTGAGCACCCCACTGGATGCTTGTAACCTGGAAGAGAACTCCCTTAACAGGTGAAAGAGTATCTGTTCTGCCAGCACGAACTAGCCCCCGCCTGCCTTTTTGCCAATGGACTTGCCTTTGCTTTGCGGCGGGTGCCTGGGAGAGGAGGCGCAGGCCATGTTGGCTTGTCTCGCTGCCCGGGCATGGAGCTTTGAAGGAAATGTGTGTCTGGAGGGAAAATGCAAAAAAGAAGACGGAACAGAGATTTTCCTTAAGGTGGGATCTGATAGAGGGAGCTGAGCCCTCTGCTGCCGCCACCATCTTGGCAGGGATCAGCTGCTATCTGGAGTTCCTTCCTCTCCTCTTAGAGCCGGGGCCACTGGACATGCCGGCCTCATTGGAAGAGGAGAATCAGAAAGTTGAGGCTCATGGACATAGCACGGACATCTTTTGAATCTCCGTTTCCCAGGATTGCTTCTCTCTGTGGCTCTTGCGCCTGGCTGGCTACATGGAAGAGAATACAGTAATGCCCTACCTATCGCAGGGGTTAGGGACCCAGCCTGACCCGCGATAATTGAAAATCCGCGCTATGGGGATGTTTAGTCAGGTCGGGACTGGGGGGGGGGCTCTCTGGGGCCTCCTACATTTACCTGAGGCCTGGCGCTGCCCTGAATGGGTCTCAGTATATTGCGGGGCCGAAGTATACGAAAGGCAAGCCCCCCCCCCGGGTAAGCTGCTTGGGCCTGTTTGAGGCTTACTGCACTTAACCCAAGCCTGACGGTCTGCCCCAAATGAGCCTCCGACGTGCTTCCCGGGCCTGTCAGAGGCCCCAGAAGAAGTTTCCCATGATCCGGAAGTCACTTCTGTTTTTTTGGAAGTCATTTGCCGTTTGTCGGAAACCACTTCTGGGGCCTTTGACAGGCCCGGGAAGCCCGTCGGAGGCTCGTTTGGGGCAGCCCGTCAGGTTTGGGTTAAGTGCAGTAAGCCTCAAACAGGCCCAAGCAGCTTACCGCGGGCTGCACTGTACGAACCGCGAAATGGCAGGGGACCGCTGCGAGAGAGGTTCCTCCCATTGTCCTACTTTGGGATAACAAAGGGCAGTGCTAGAAAGCGCTAAAAAAGTCTTTTTTGGGGTGTGTGGAGGGGATTATATCTCCCAGTTGCTATGCTGGTAGGGGTATTATAGTCTCAAGGTGGAGCTCTCCCTAGCTTTGAAAATGGGATATGAAAAGCCAATGGCAGCAAAGGTCTGTCGCAGCTCACCCGAGGGCATGAAGACCCTCGCTTGGCAATCAAAAGGCAACAAAGCCCTTTCCCTCTAGAGGCACATTCCTTCAAAGCACCCATACCAGGGCATATGGTTTTCCAATGAAGCGAAGGCCACGTCTAAACAAATGCGTTTTCATCCCTTAAGCCAGAGAAGTCGACTTCGAACGAGGGTCTAATTTTATTATCTGTTTTGACCCTCAACTTTCCCATCTGACAGTGACGTTCCCATATTCGGAGGGAAATCCAGCCACATTCCTGTCTGTATCTCTTCTTTGGAGAAGTTTTTATGCTGCTGTTGAACGCCTGGAGATTTTTCTCCTCCGAAAGTTTGTTTGGCCTGCTGGACACAATCAGTAATTGGCGAGGTTCAGCTCATAATGTCACTGGGGACCATAACTCTTCTTCCCCTTTTCCCCACCCCACAAGTGTCTTCCGCCTTTGACACGTCAGCTGTGATGAGTGATGAAGGCCCGAGGACCTTTGCCCTGGCTTTTGACCTCCCATGTTTCCAAAGCTGGTGGAGTGTTTAAATCAACTAGACATTCAGAGCCAGCAGGATGTGCATGGTCTCTGGACTAGGATTCCCCTCTTCAGTATTGCACTTTTGAAAATGTGCTATTCCACAATAAGCACTCTTTAGAAACCACCACCGCCGCTGCCACCACCACCACCACCACCACATCAACAACACATGATGTCTCCAAGGCTCCAAGATCTTGTTTTGTCAATCATTACCGGAGATAGATAGATAGATAGATAGATAGATAGATAGATAGATAGATAGATAGATAGATAGATAGATAGATAGATAGATAGATAGATAGATAATTGTTGTTTATACTGCACAGATATGCTTGGACTAAAATTCCCAGAAGCCTTCGTCACCAGCTGAGCTGGCCAGGATTTATGGGAGTTGCAGTCCAAGAACATCTGGAGACCCAAGGTCAGGAAGGACTGCTCTACCAGGTCCCTACCAGATGTTTTGGGCTTCCAACTCTCATAACCCTCATCTGGCATGTCTGATGATAGGAAGCGATGGGAATTGTCCTTCAAAACATCTGGAGACATCAGGTGAGGAACTGGAGCACCAGAGAAGAATGGCATTGTCTGTTCTCCATTTTTCTCTCTCATTTCTTTCTTGCCTGTCGTTTTGCCAGTTTCCCATGCCGTTGAGGGCCACACAGCCCACTTTTGTTTCTCAGACATCTGCGTCAAACCCTTCACCTGTTTCCCCGTGTGCTCCCAGGAATTAATGCAAGGGTGTGGGTGTGGGTGTTCGGCGGGCAGCAGTTGCGTTCTGCTTTCTGCAGAACTTGGCAGGCAGTCCAGCCTTTGGCCAGCCTGCTTATTCAGTAGGTCTGAAAACACTTTTTAATTCTTTTAATTTGTAAAAGAAAAAAAAACAATCAAAGCAAAACACACAAAGACTGGCATTTTTCAGAAACAGTCGGGGAACCGCCTTTAGGGTCCTTGTACATACCTGCCCTACGAAAATTCAGTTGGAGGGAGGCCAGGAACCATGAGGTAGCAACGAACACGTCAACATGGTAGGGAAAAGAAGGGAGGAATTTGATTTTTAAAATCTTTGATGGAGAGATGTTGTGGGGGAAATCCTGATGGTCCAGGACCTCTTTCAGAAGCCAAGAATGCTCTCTTCATTTCATTGCATCCCCCCTTTTTCTTTTGTTTACCTTCGTTTTTCAATTTTTTTCTTGTCACCTTCTCTCTTTGTCTCTCACACCCACACCTGCATGTTCTCGCAACAACAAAACAAGAACTTGCGTTTCCACCCTCAGACTCTCCAGGAAGTTTTCCGTACCTCAAAGGAAGGGTGCCCCGGGGAGATTTTCTTAGGAGGTGACCAAAAAGCTGTATCTCCCTCTGTGTTTCTTTAGGTAATAAAGATTGTGGCTGGTCATCTTTGCAACCTAGAACCCATGGAGTTCTTACAGTGTATCCAAGTAGCCACAGGGGCCACAGTGGTAGGGCTGGCAGCACTCACCCATGGTCCTAGCCCCCTCTGATTTCAGGTGGGAATACATCTTGGGAAAGCAATGACCAGGAACAAAGGGAGAAAAAGGATTAGACCTGTAGAGAAAGACAGGCTCCCTGCATGGCCCTTTGAAGTGGGACCCAAAGGGTACCCGTTGCCCTTTTAAAAGTCCTTCCTTACTCCCTTCCCTGCGACTGCCCTAGGAAACACATGGTGCTGTTTCTCTCTCTCTCTCTCTCTCTCTCTCTCTCTCTCTCTCTCTCTCTCTCTCTCTCTCTCTCTGTGGTGATAAAAAGGGAAGGGAAAACTACAAATAAAACGCAACACCCACCTCTGCAGAGATCCATTGACTAGCCAGGTAGGCAATACTTGGAAGGAGTTTGCCATTCCCTTTTTTTCTGGGGGCATCCAGGGATTGTGCATCTTACCAAAGACCACCCAGGGTGGTACTCTACTCATAGGAGGCTATACTAGCAAAGAAAGAAAGAAAGAAAGAAAGAAAAGAAAGAGAAAGACAGACAGACAGACAGACAGACAGACAGACAGACAGACAGACAGACAGACAGACAGACAGGAAATATGAAAGGAAGATAGGAAGGAAGGAAGGGAGAGAGAGAGAGAGAGAGAGAGAGACGGACAGACAGAAACGAAGAAAGGAAGAGAGGAAGAAAGAAAAAAGAAAGAAAGAGAGACAGACAGACAGACAGACAGACAGAAAAGAAGAAAGGAAGGAATGAAGGAACGAAGAAAGAAAGAAAGAAAGAAAGAAAGAAAGAAAGAAAGAAAGAAAGAAAGAAAGAAAGAAAGAAAGAGATGGACAGACAGACAGAAAAGAAGAAAGGAAGAGAGGAAGGAAGAAAGAAAGAAAGAAAGAAAGAAAGAAAGAAAGAATATACTACTCAGAACTGAGCACTCTGGCCAAAATTATTACACTGCCTCAGATGAAAATCTCCTCCTTTTTCCTCCTCTTTCTCAAAGTGGGAGATTAATTGTCCACTCCGAAAAAATCCAAACAAGCCTTGATTTTCCCATGCCAGCCGGGGATATATTTTTCTGAAAGTTTTCTTATATCCTTTGGCTATTTTTCTTAAATGAAGTGGGGGAGGGCAAAAATAAATACCTAGCTGGGGCCCAGAGAAATTTATAGCCACCCTGCTATAAATCCAAAAGTCTGTTGTGGTTGCTCGGGTTTTTTTTTTTTTTTGGTCCCACTCTCTGCTGGAGAAAAATAAAACTTAATTTGCTGGTCTCTGCCTTGCCAGGTTATTACGGGCACATGGTTGAGCTTGGAAGAGGAAATGACTCAGGGAATTTTTTTCTTCTACCCCTGTCCCTCACCTTGTATGCATTAGTTGCGAGTAGACCATGGACCTTCCCTCTTGCTTTTACATGAGTTATTTATTAAGTGGTTATGAAACCCATGGGCAAGAGGCCACGTAGAGCCCAGCTGAAGAAAACATCAGATCTGGCGAGCAAATAAGCCATACCAATATAAACCAAGAAGTCCAAAGCTTGGGCTGCCAACTCTACTCACCCTTCCAACTACCAGTGTATATGACTAGAGATCTCAACAAGTGTCCCATGTGCCCCCCCAAGTTATCTTTAGTTGCACTTAATATTCCACCTTTCCTCAAGGCCACTCAGAGCAGGATACGAGACTCCAGAACTGGTAGATAGCTCATTGTCTGAGGTCTCTGGCTTCAGATCCAAAGGTTAGGAGTTTGGTTCCCCATGGTGCCTTCTTGACAGAGGCTCTCTTCAGTTTGAGAGGATGATGACCATGAAGATGATTTTGTTGTCACAACAATCCTGTGGGATGAGACTGGGACTGGCTAAATGGTGCCTCCCTCTCCCCACTCTCTGCAAATGCTACTCTCAACACATTGTTTTTAGAGTAATGGGCTTCGTAATATCTGCAGAGGTAGTTTCATTCCCTGAATACCACAGCGGAAATGCTAGTCATTTCGGGAGTAGCAGAACCAAGAACAAGGACTTCTCTGTGGTTGCACCATGCCTCTGGACCAGGCATGTCCAAAGTTCAGCCCTACAGATGTTTTGCACCACAACTCCCACAGTCCTTTGTCATTGGCAATCTAAGCTTAGAATTTTGGGAGTTTTGGTCCAAAACATCAGGAGGGCCAAAGTTTGGACATGCCTATGCTAGATGGTCCTCCCTTCTATGGGTTTTGGGCAGTTCCCAACATCCATCTGGTTGCATGGTTTGTTTACGAGCTGTGCAGGGCCTCTGGCAGGAAGCCACTCAGAGGTCATACCCTGACATCCTGGTGACCTGGTTTCTGAGGGACACCAGGGATTAGTATGCCAAACTGCAGAACAGCTGTGGGGCTACGAAATGAACCACAGCCTGAATCATCAGACCGGCGCTTCATGCCCATCTGTTGATCAAATGAATGAGAAAGTGGTGACTGAAAGGTCACTGGTGGTGACCTTTCAGAAACGTTTAAACAGCCCGATTATTGAGACAAACCTTCCAAACTATCCCATCAATGGAACAGAGGGAACCTAGCAGTCTCCAAAGTTATTTAATCCCCATGATCTTGAATACTTTTATTAAACGTTTAACGTAAACAGGCTTAAAATGGCAGAACAAGAGGTGGGCTCTCTTTTGGGCCAGATGGCTGAGAGGATGGCAAGCATGAAGACAGGAGAAACTTTAAAAAAACATCCTTCCTCAGTGTCCCAAAAGCTTGTGCGTAAACAATGGTAAGACCACTGAAGACAGGGGAGAGAGTCATCCTTGCCTATCAACGTTCCATGGCCAGGGCAGGAGGCGAAGTCACACAACATACCCAGCATGCATTATTTCTAGCTCTTCTTTCCTCTCCGGTGATCATGCATCCATCTACCTGTTGAACTTGCTCATAGTTCCAACAGTTTGGGGCATGGGAAGTCTCTTTTTAATTTTCATTTCTTTGGGGGCACTGAGAGTTTTTCTTCCATCCTTCATCCGCAGGGAGTGATGGCCCCATCAGAAGATTGGCGGAGAATCCCTCAAGAGGCCACCTAGAGTGGCTGATTCTGGCAGTAGGCACCCAACCCTTTTGACTTGGACCAAGGGAGATCCCACAAACTGCCACCCCCCCCCCAAGCAGGAGACTGGAAGCAGTTTGCTCTGTTCTTCTCCTTTAGACCCTATACTTGATTTACTTTGCTGACAATTTGAAACCATGATTTCACCATCCTTTCCTTGGAGCGCGATAGGAACAGGAGGGATCGTGGCGGCATCGTGCAGGGAAAGGTGCCCCATGGGGCTTGTATCTTGTGCCCACCCTTGCCGTTGGTGCATCGATCAGCTAGCTTCACATGGACGGCACTGGGAATTCTCAGAGCGGTTTCAAACCCTTACAACGCTGGGGGGTGGGGGTGTTTATTGCCTGCCCATGTTCTAGTAATGTTATCTGCCATTACTTGATTCAACAGCTGTCGTTTCTTGGGGTTTTACTACATGAAGCTGTGGTCCTCCCTGCCTCCTCTTTGGAAAGATGCCAAGTCTTTTTCTTCCTTAAACGAGAGAAAGAGAAAGAGAGAGAGAACCAACCTCCCTTGAATCAAAATCAAGCCACGACTCGTTTATTGGCAGCGGCGAAATGTCCCACCTGTCTTTGACTGTCTCTGAAAGGGAGAATAGGACAGCAGGAGACCGGTGGAATCTTGCTCCATGAGCCAGTCCATGCTCGGCAAAAGAAACCATGTTCCAAGCAGTGGCGGACCAGTAACTGGATTGCTTTTTGTCCAAATCAAATTGGTTTCGTGTTTCCAGAGCCCCTGAAATCAGAGAAGCGGTTCGCTAGGTGGCTTGTCCCAAGCTGGCATGTGTTGAACTGTGTCGTCTTACATCAGGACAGGGGAGAATTTTGGCCTCTTTTCTTGAAAGGGTCTCAGTCTTTCGTAGATCTTGGCTGAAATTACCAGGTTGATGGGGAGTCCTAGGGGTGCACAGAACCTGGGGGTGGGAAGGTTAGAATGCCCCTTGAAATGGCCACAACACAACTGGGAATTATGATGTCACACAAGTTACTAGCCAGAACGTTTGCTGTAGGATTTCAGCCATTGTTCGTTAAGTGGCGTCAAGTAGCTTCTGATTTATAACAACTCTCATAAATTTGGGAGATATTTAAGGAACGCTTTTGCTTGTGCTCTGCTGTCTGGTGAGTTTCTGGGGCCAAGTGGAGATTTGAACCCAGATCTCCTGAGTCCTGGTTCAGCAGTCTATGCCCAACCCTACACTGCCTCTCGTCTTTCATAGAAGTATATTAGGTAATGATGAGATGGGCTTCATGCTAGATCAGGCATGTCCAAACTTTGACCCTCCAGATGTTTTGGACCACATCTCCCATAGTCCTTTGTCATTGGCAATACAGGCTTGGAATTCTGGGAGCTGTGGTCCAAATCATCAGGAAGGCCAAAGTTTGGACATGTCTATGCTAGATGGTCCTCCCTTCTATGGGTTTTGGGCAGTTCAGATTAGAGATGGGCACGAACCACTGGTTGCTGGTTCGGCATGGTTTGTTTACGAGCTGTGCAGGTATTCCCCGCTCCTCCTGGCAGGAAGCCACTCAGAGGTCATACCCTGACATCCTGGCTCTCCCTCCTCCTGGTTCTGCCTCTGAGGGACACCAGGGATTAGTATGCCAAACTGCGGAACAGCTGTGGGGCTACGAAATGAACCACCGCCTGAATCATCAGACCGTCGCTTCATGCCCATCTGTTGATCAAATGAATGAGAAAGTGGTTACTTTTTTTTCTTGGTAAGAGTTTACTAACATATATGGATTTATTAATACATATGATGGAAAGACCTTAAAATATACGGTACTGAAGGGCAGGGAAAAGTAAGGACCCGTGATTTCTGTAAAGACCCGTGACCTGTCAATTTAAATCTTTGCTCTACAGATAAAGTGGTAGAGTAACCATTTTTGGTAGTAGAGTAGCCATTCCAGGCAGTAAATTTTGACAGCTGCTCAGTTTTATACCTTGTGTCATTTGTTAGGTTGTGTGTGTTCAGTAATGGTTTCGTGTCCCCAAACTGCTAGAAGTCTAGGGAATGAGTAAGCAAGGAATTAATGTATGCAAGACTGAAAACAGAACAGTCTTCCACTGAATGTCACAATTGGGAAAACAAAGAGACTTATTTGTTTTGTTTTGTTTTCCTGACAAACGAGCTCTTACTAAGCTTTGGCATGCTATGTTGGCCACTTAAAGAGGGCAAGTGACAGGTTAAACCAGAAGAGGTTGGAAGCCTTTGAAAAAGTACATGGCAATTGTTGCTCCGTTTCAGTGCTCACGGTGAAGCGGTGTCGATGTTGACTGTACACAGGAGTCTAAATGCAAGACAAATGGAAAGGTTAAAAATATACTATAATTATGAGATTAGGCCTACGTCAAGCTGCTTGCTTGAGTTCGCTGAGAAAATCCAGTATAATTTCGAACATCCTGCTAAGGTTTTCAATACTCAGCTCAGATTTCACCAGAAAAGCCATCTCCCCTTAACTTTAAAGAGCTTGATGATTAGCAAATGTACAGCCTGAAATTTCCTGGCAGAAGAAAGAGGCATGCAGGATTATTGAAAAACATACTGCGGAGGCATGTAAAATTTGGGGACCAGTTTGGAGTCTATTTCCTCAGCTAAGAGGCACTGCCCTGTGCTTCTTTGGTATTAATGGTACTTGACCACCACCGGAGGTGACCTCTTTTCACTGTCAAATCTCCATGTATAAAACCTGCCCTGTTTTAGGATCCAATGGAAGACTCTGCTCTCTCTGGAGTAGGAATGGATATCCTCATTCTTGTTGTCCGTCCTGTATGAGAAGGGGAATGTTACAACATCGTTCCTCTCACCCAGGGGAGGTATTTTGTGCGATGAAAACCAAAGGGGAACAGGGTCAAGGTTCCGTAAAAATTAAGCACCATTGCACAAATCCTGCTTTGCTCTAACACAAATCCTGCCAATTGCACAAAAAGATGTGTGGCTGCTTTTTAGTGGCAGAGACGTTTAGGGATCGCAAGCACTGGATGGGTGTTTTGCATCTCTTGAACAGTTCGCCAGTGGCTTTGTGCTGGCTCAGCGTGTTTGCTTCTCAAGGACAGGGTGCTTAGTTCACACAGAAGCAGTTTGTTCACATTACAGGGATCTCGATGTTGTGGGGGGGATCTTGCCTTTCTCCCATGTGGTATCTCATGGGTTGAAAATTTCTTGCCCAGATATCTTGGTGAATTGAGACAGCCTAACTCTACAAGAACAAATTATTTAGATGTTTGCCTTTACAATCCTATTGTATAGACTTCTGGCTATCCAGGACAAATGCTGCTGAAATGCTTCTGTCTGTTTCTGATGCTAGTGCTGTGATATAATTAGGTTTATTTCCATTGTTTTAATTTTGAGAGTCACTGCTAGACCCAAGGGAGAAGTGCTGTGCTGCTCAGCTAAAAAGGAGACCCATGGACTCAAGTGTTCATGCAATACTCATACAAATCCCACTGTCTCGGTGAGTATTCTCCATTGGAAGTATTTGGAAAAGTGAAACACTTTCCACTTTCTTGGAGCATAACAAAAGTTGACCAGTCTGAGTCAGAATACACATTGACTGTATATTGCTGTATGCAATGTCATTCGTATGCTGTTTGTATCCCGAAGATGACAGAGTGTGATATCCCGTCAAAAGCTTGAGCTTTTATTGTTTTATGAAAGTTTTTCTTGGGACGCTAAACCCATGATATATTTGGATGCCTTCAGTCTCCTTTGGGATTGGCCAACATTTGGTTGGAGGATACTAGTTTTAGGGCTGAAACAGACAAAACAATTGAGGTACCTATGAAAGAAAACCAAAGAAATTTGAGTTCTTGACATGTACAAGCATGTTTGACATCTGAAAGTCCCATGTAGAATACATCAGGAAATATTGGTGTGGTCCCGAAGTTACGGTTATATTGCAGGCATTGGATTGCTCGTGCCTCATGGGCCATACTGGAGGCCGGAGGGAGATCTTTGGGCCCGGCATTGATGTATATTTCTTTTCAAAATGTGTTTCTGAGACGGAAACCTGGATAGTTAGGGGTGGGGGGAAATGAGCCAATACAATGAAGGCAATGTTGAAAATGGTAGACGGAGCTCTCTTCTTTAGGGGAGGGAGGCATGTCTGTTCTCACTCTCCCAGCCCTCCATTTGAGTGGATGTCCCCTAGTACTGGTATTTTGTGAGAGGGAGAAGAGCATCCCTCTATCTACTTGACACAGGCCCTGCATTATTTTGTAGCTTAGTAGTTTATACGGAGAACATCCAGGAGAGAGGAGATGTTTTAATCGATACTGACAAAGGAAGACTCATCAGGTTTTACGTCATGGTGAGAAACGGCGGCTTCAAGAACCAGAGCACACCCCAACTCCTTCTTTTGATGTGACCTTCTGATTTTACATGATGTTAATCTAAATATTTGCAGGCAGGAACAAAGCAAGAGATCTGCGACTGTAAACATCCATTGGCGGTACTGTACATTGGAATCGCTACAAGGTTTTCCTTTCGTTTCAAGCCTTCTCAGGCTTAAAAATAATAATAATTGGGCCCTGACATCTGCTCTCCAAATGTGGGGTCTGTCATTTTTCTTGTTCGATTTTCCTTCCTGTCCGTGTTTAGGAAGAGCAACCAACTGTGGATGAGAGGAAGACGAGGGTGGGAAGGTGAGCACTCCCCACCTAGGAGACCGTTCAATCCTCCTCGGCTCTCCTTACGCTTGACAATACACAGCATAACAAATTGTTACTCTATCCTCTTGCGAAATGTGTTTTTTCTGAGGTAATTTTGAAAGACAGTTTTGGTTTTATTTTTTTACAGATAGTTGAGCCAATGATTGCTAAGGACCAGGCTCATTTGGAAGGCACCGAGCGTGGTGGGCCAGGAGAGGGAACATGGGGTGGGATGGGGGAGAAATACTCAAAGACAGTCTTATCAAAGGGTTGGGACAAGCGCTCACACGTTTTCTCACCCTCAGGGAGCAAAAAAGTGCCTCAGCCCATTGGCGAAAGTGAAAAACACACAAAAACTCTTGTAAGCTCTTCTGGCAAGGAGAAAACTTTTGGAATTTCGGTGGGGGAGGGGAGAGAGAGAAAAGCAAAACTTAACTCACCTAGTCTTATATACAGTGGTACCTCAACTTATGAATTTAATCCGTTCCGAATGCATGCTTTTAAGTCGAACTACTCTTAAGTCGGGGTACCTATCTAAAAAATTGAAAAAAATAAGTTTGAAAAATAAAAATAAAAAATAATAAAAAAATTAAAAATATATATTTGTAAGTCAAGCAGACCATACCTAAGATTTGTAAGGTGGCAGTTAAAATGCCAACAGTTTCCCTCTCTTAAGTCAAATTGCTCTTAAGTCGAGCTGCTCTTAAGTGGGGGTACCACTGTCTTTAATATCCTACCTACCTCCCATCAAGGATACCTAAGATAGTTGCTCATACTATCAAAAGACAGATGCAGCTGAAATAAGAATAAGTTATAAGATACAGTTAAATTGATGTCTGTCTTGAAGCAATTGCATTTAAAAGGTGGTTTGGGGGAATTATAGCACATGTCCTTCCCAATTAAAGTCCCTCTTTTCAGCAGATAGTTGTTGAAAGTCTCCTTGGATCTCTTGCTTGCTGGCAGAAAGAGAGGAAGGGCAAAGAAGTAAAATGGTTTTTCTGTTACAAATGCATACCCAGAATCCTTTTTAGTGCCCATTGAAATAAAACTGTTAATTTTTTTACATGCCACAATCTTAACATTTTCAGTTTTCACTTCATTTTGTCAACATGGTTCCCTCTAGACATAAAATGGTAAAAATTTTGTTACTAAAATCATCACGTTCAAAGGGATGTTTTTCAATTAAAAAATTTTGTCAACATGGTTCCCTCTGTAAAGACTATTTGCTTTGCAGAATTGCTGAAAGAATGTCATGAAAGGTGCAAAATTCCTGTCCGACGTTCTGCCCGAGTTGCTGCAAAAATAACTTCTGAGACCAGGAGGCATTGAACTGCCACCAATGATCATTTGTTTCCAGTATATTAACACCGAGTGGATTTTGTCTGTGATTTGCTGCCGTTCTTTCAGCCACTGGCAGCAAAGGTGATAACCACACTAGGCAAATTTCTCAGCTTTATGGCACCTATTAACCTGCTCACAAAAATGTCAGAGCAGGCAGTAAAGCGTGATGTGCCGACTGGCCAGGTTCTTCTAACCTCTGAGTTTAGCAGTTTTATCACCAGTGAGAGCGAGGTTCCCTTGCAGAAGACAGAATGAGAGAGAAACAAGTTTTATTTTTAGCATGGTGCTCAAAAACAGCTCTCCTTGTATTCTGCTCAGGAGCAGACCCCTTTCAAAAGGAACATTTTGATGAGAATAATTTTCTGGCTTTTTTGTGATTGCATGTACTATCGGCTTTCACTCTGCTTCCCGCCTCGATCCTTTAGTTCTCCTATGCCACAAATGGGCTGCTATGATGGTCCACAGGTGGTGTTGTAGCGGCATCTGGCAACATTTCCCAACAGCTGTTGGGAGCTGCTGTTGCAAAATATCTAAATCTGTGTGTCTAAACTTCAGCCATCCAGATGTTTTGGACCATAACTCCCAGAATTCCAAATCTAGATTGCCAATGACAAAGGACTGTGGGAGTTGTGGTCCAAAACATCTGGAGGGACAAAGTTTGGACACACTGATCTAAATCAAGGGTTCCCTATCTTGCGCCCCACGTGTTCTTGGACTCAAACTCCCAGAAGCCTTTGCCACTCACTGGGCTGGCCAAGGTTTCTGGGAGTTGCAGTCCGAGAACATCTGGGGGCTCCTGGTTGGGAAGCCCTGATCTAGAAGGTCACCCCTTCACCATTCCTGCAGAACAAGCACGCACACAATGCTACCTAGCCTCGTGCTCTCCTCACTTTTCAGTTGATACTCTCCTTAAACCCTAACCAGCAGGCCTTATGGTTAAGGATGGTTAGGGTTGCTGTCCAAACGATGTGTGTGTGTGACGGACCCTTCATGACTCCATGTCCATGGAGTTTTCTTGGCAGGAATCCTGGAGTGTTTTTTCAGTTCCTACTCCAGGCACCTACAGCACCTGGTATTTCCTGGTGGTCTCCCATCCAAGGACTAAGCAAGGCTGACCCTGCTTAGCTTCCGAAATCAGGCGCGATCGGATGTGCTTAGGGCAGTGATGGTGAACCTATGGCACGGGTGCCAAAGGTGGCACTCGGAGCCCTTTCTGTGGGCACCCAACATCGCCCCTTCATAGCCACCTATATACAGGTTAAATTACTGTATTGGCACTTTGCAAAAAAAAAAAAAGTGGGTTTTGAATTGCAGTTTGGGCACTCGGTCTCTAAAAGGTTCGCCATCACTGGCTGAGGGCATCAAGGCACAGCTGTCCAAGCAATGTAGAACCCTCCCATTTGGCAAAGGCTGTTTTACTGTACAAGAGACTGGGTCCTTTTTTGCCTGCATTTTTTTCTTTTTTTGAGCTTGAAATGTATTTTTTTCTGAACATCGCACACAGCGAGGAAAGAGGCAGGTTTCCTCTGTGTCTCTTCCACAGAGTTCAGTGCTTTTTAAAACATGAGAGCCTCGTTTGGGCAAATCATTGGAGGATTTTCACAGGAACCATGAGATCGTCCCACTTTCTTAGAGCGTCTCTTGAACATCTGTAATGAGCTTAAACACTCATTTAAACCTGCGGGCAATACCGGGAATGAGCTGGAAACCAAAGGCGCGGAGAGGGTCATTTATCTGTGCATGGATTCCCCTGGCTGCCTCTGAAGGGCCCGTAGCCTGCATCAATAACTCTGAAAAGTCCCACCACAACACCATTGTATGTATCTGGGCAGGAAAGCATTTTAAGCCAATGAAGATTTAGTCGCCATTGTGTGCCTGTGAGGCGTGCAGGGCTCATTTCGGAGATCATTTGGGGGCCCACCTGTTTTTCACAGCGGTGGCGAGGGAAGAGAGGGCCCGGCACGAAACGTCTGGGGAAAGAATGTCATCAGGTTCTTAACGGCTGGTCCTATTGGTGGCTGTTTGGGAGAGGGAGGCCCTAATGAGGAATAAATAAATAAATAAATTCCTTTTGTGTGCCCATTGTTGTCGCCACTGAAAGGAGGGCCGAGAGCTTTCGGAAAGGAAAGCAATAGACCCACTTGGGTTGTGATAGGCTTTGGAAGTCAAAAGAAGGCAGCTTAGCCTCCTTGATGGGTCACTGGCTACACCCTTCGCTCTTTTCCCATTGAACCGTTGGCCAAATTGCAAGGTCACCAGTGTTTGCCAGGAGGCCTGGCTTAAAAAAATCTCTGCTTAAGCATGGAAACTCACTGGAGGCGGTGGCGACAGCCATGGTGGTAGACCTTGAACATGCCTTGAAAACCCTTGTGGGTTCGCCATAATGTTGGAAGCAAGTGGATGTCATGTAGGCTGTTTGTGGGGAATAGCTAAGTGTTCTGGAACAGATGAAAGGATGTTGAATGGTGGACCCAGAGAGGACCTGATGTGTGTCTACTGAGATACTTGCAGAAGGTGAAGCCTTAGCTTTGTGGTCAAACCCATGCTCTGTTTGCAGAAGATGACAACAAGAGAAGAAGCTGCCTTGTCCTGTGTGAGACCTTGGGTCCATCCAAGCCTGGTATTGTCCATTATCACCAACTGCACTGACTCTTCAAGATAGCAGGTTGAATATTTCTCCTTCGTGCTATCTGGAAATACTTGATATTGCTGCTGGTAAGATAAGACTTGAGTGTTCAGGACAGTACAGCTACTCTGAATAAGATTAGGAAAGGATCCTTCACAAACCATGGAGAGTCATTGCCAATCTTTTGTTAACAATAGCGGACAAGAATGTTGACGTGTCTAACATTCTGTGTCCATTTTTACCCCAAAATGAAGAGCTGATCTGTGCCGAACCCCCTGGCACAGTGAAACAGAAGTGTGTGGTTAATCCAGCATTTGTTTTTTGTGCTACCCTACAAAGTACACCTAATAATATACTTGCAGGCAATCCTGCTGGGAGTTTTATGGTTCACATTTAAAATTTGGAAACTGCTGAAACTGGACCAAAGTACAGGATGTATTATCGCTAGACAAATCTGAGAATGGTGCCAGAGGTTCAGAGACAAAGAAGCAGCGCTCTGGGGAGATTAGACAAAAATTGAAATGTTTTAGTTATGCAGATTATGCATAACCACCACACCCCACAGCCAGCAAATGGATGACCTTGCACTTTACATAATCCCCCCCCCACTGCATTGTCTAGCCAAGACAATGGCCGTGCATGTCATGAATGGAGCAGACACACGTCTGTGGTGGAGACCAGGAGTGGACAGCAGATCCTGATGAGGGTGTGTTTGTAACTCACCCCCAAATTTTGGTTTTTTTTTCGGGGGGGTGTCTATCCTTTGGCATAATCATGATTTGTCTATGGAGAACACCCAAGTTTGTAATGGCAATTTTTGGGGGGATGTTGGTGTTACATCATATATAGAGGACAAACTAGAAGTCATGCTTGCTTTGGGGAACACCCTCTTGACCATCATGGCCAAATGACTTCTAAAAGAACTATAAAAAGGTACAGGTTCCCCCTCCCCATGCAGGTGTCCTTGTCAGGTCCAACTTTAGGGGCAGTGCTCATCTCTGTATTCAAGCTGAAGAACCAGTTTTGTGCAAGTCCATGGCCACATGGCTGGCATGGCTGCAAGGAAATGCTGTTTTACCTTCCTGCTTTTTACGGCGGTACCTATTTACCTACTTGCATTTACATGCTTTCATCTCTTAAAGCAATTGAGTGAGGAATATAGAAATATTTCTTTTTCTATAGTTGGACTTTATCATGCCGTAATTTTCTTTTGGTCAGTCTACCTGTAATTAGTGGAGGTTTAGATAATCCTCAACATCAGACCAATTATCCCCATTTCATTTTGACCTCCCAAAGTCCTTCTTTCAAAATATTATGCAAAGGTTGCTTAGTATTCTCTCGCTCTCTGTTTTTCTGTTAAAATATGTTGAATAATATTTAATTGAACATGCATAGTAGTCTGAGGTTGACCTGGCAGCTGCAGGATCTCCTGGGATTGCTGAATCCATTTGTTCACCGCATGCCTGGACGCCACACAGGATCTCTAATGTCCAGGATGTATTTTGCAGAGTGACTCAGATCAACTCCTAATGCCATTTGTTCACCTGTAGAGATGAAACATGCCTGGTTATTCCTGCTCATTTCTTCCCATCACCTTTGTTGACTAGGAGATCCAGTTTACTAAAGAGAAATAAGGACATGAATCATAGAGTCATCATAAATCATCCAGGATGTTAACAATTGGATCTTTGTGATGTGTTTTTTGTGTAACCATGAAGTGGGAGACCACCACCAGCTCTTCTCTGTCTCACAAAATACCAGAACTACAGGACATCCACTCAAATTGAGGGCTGGGAAAGAAAGAACAGACAAAAGAAAATATTTTTTCACCCAGCGCGTTGTTAGTCTGTGGAACACCCTGCCACAGGATGTGGTGATGGCATCTGGACTGGATGCCTTCAAAGGGGATTGGACAGATTCCTGGAGGAAAAGTCCATCCCAGGTTACAAACAATGAGGGAGATGTATCATCTCCAGGCTTAAAACCGGGGTCCTTCAAGGGCCAGATGCAAGGGAGTGCTATCAGGAGACAGAGATCTAGTCTCGTGCACTCCCAGAGGCATCTGGTGGGGCCACTGTGAGATACAGGAAGCTGGACTAGATGGGCCTTTGGCCTGATCCAGCATGGCTCTTCTTAGGTTCTTATGTTCTTATGTTCTTACCTAGCAATCTCCTGTGTCACATCCAGTAGCAAAAGGATGGCAGGAGGTGACTATATTTAATGAGGAAGCATTTGGAAGCCACAGGACAGTGTAGTTAATGGTAATTAGCGTAACTGTTTATAAATCCCACCTCCCTCTTCATTATATCTAGAGCAACTCTTTCATTTCCTCAACTTGATTTTAAGGAAATGCAGGTTTTCAAACCCACCTCCCGCCTTCAAATCGTGGCAGCTAAGATGGAGTTTATGCATAATCATGGCTGATTTGCATAATATAGAAGTTGATGTGATGCAGTTATTTACTTCACTTGATGAGCTAGTCTGCATCCAGCCCTCAGTTAGCTTTCAAGGGGTGGGGGGGTGGGGGTGTCGAAAAGAATTTTGCGGAATTCTTCACAAAAGTAGTATTTCTGCACCTCCAGAGACTCCGTTTGAGAAGAATGGAATCTGACCTTATGAATTCACAGATGTTTGAGGACTATAGGATACCTACAAGAAATGAACATTATGGGGTAGGGTACATTTCAGAGGAACCCCCCCCCCCCGACAGCATGGTCAATGGGGAAGATTCTGTCCAAAATGACAGAGATCCCAGCCTTTTATTACATCTGTAAATTTGCGTAAGAATCTTTTGCTGGACATGTCACACAACCATCTCCTGACAAAATCTGTTTCTAACAAAATTTGG
>JAPFRF010000014.1:15377084-15582084 GCA_029282475.1 Phrynocephalus forsythii | reverse complement strand
CCTAGAAATGGACACACAGCCTACCTAGCTGGAAAATGGTTCACTGAGCTTTGGGGGGAGCTTTTACATCGAATATTGGGGTGGAAAAGGCTTAGATCAGTGGTTCCCAACCTTCCTAATGCCACGACCCTTTAATGCAGTTTCTCATGTTGTGGTGATTCCTTGCCCTGCTTGGAAGAGGCCACATGCCCCCTTTGGCAGGCCATTGCCGCAGGGGTCATAGAGAACTTCCCTCTATATAGGCACCCTCAGCCAATCACAGCCTCTGCTGCCATTGACTGACATCCCCTCCAACCTATCAAGCTGTAACTCACTCTTCCCCCCTTACTCCCCCCCTCCTCCAGACCCAAGCTATTTGTGCCTTTTTCTTCACTGGCTCATGGCGACCCCTGTGAAATGGTTGTTCGACCCCCCCCAAAGGGGTCCCTACCCCCAGGTTGAGAACCATTGGCTTTGATAGACCATTAGATCATGAAAACACAGACTCATTGTGAAAACCTGTGGAATCTGGAACAGAAGCCGGGACAGTCTCTGACTTCCGAGTACCCAAAGTACACATTGCAAGTGCTGTTCCTCGCACCCTCAATATTTCTAGGTGTCCCATCCTGTCATCCTTTAGAATGTGATTTATGACCTTGGATCCCCAGAGGTTCTTGGACTACAACTCCAAGAAACCTTCACCACCAGCTGGACTGGCCAGGATTTCTGGGAGTTGTAGTCCAAGAACATCTGGGGCCACAAGGTTAGGAAGCATTGCTATAGATAGAAGAAAGGCGAAGAGATCACCGACACACTCCTCTGATCACAAACAGAGGAGGTTTATTCAGCCTTGGTTCAGAGAGAGAGGAAGTGGTTTTTATGCTAAACCTCCCAGATCCCCTCTCTGGCATCTCCACTCGAAAGTGTCAGGTGACATAAGATGGGAAGTGTGCCTACCTGAGATTCCAGGGTCTGCCAGTCAAAGGGAAAAATATCGAGCTATTTTTCAGACTTGGTGCAAGGCAGCTTCACATAGCTCCACATGTCACATAGATGTGGCATGATAAAAGGCATAGGGGAAAGCGTGAATGAGTGACTCATGTATGCCCTATGAGTTCCCAGTCAAAATCTGACACTAGGTTCCTGATGTGTGAGAAAGGCCGTGCCCAAATTAGCAGCTTCCAGATGTTATGAGCTACAGGTTTCAAAATCCTGTTATTTTGAGGGCACCAGGTGATGGACACCTGGTCCACCCAATTCAGCAGGGTGGGGAAATAACCGAGACTTGCTAAAGCCCTCAATGACTTTATCCCAGCAAGAGGAGGCAACTCGACAAAGAATCCTCAGGTGCAGTGAAATGCCTCTTCTCCAATTTGAGAATGAGAGAAGTAGCTCTCCCCTGACATCAGGCTCTTTCTAAATGGCTCTCTCTGTGTCCTGCTCAAGTGTTTCCTCTGAGAAGCAAAGCCTGTACGCTGGTATCAGAGGAGACTTGGTGATTGCTGGAAAAGATACAAACAACCTATCCAGCGCTTCTGCTTCTTCAAAACCATTTGCACCAAAATAGTTCAGAGAAAGCGGAGAGGCAGAACAGAAAATACCTGCCCCCTTCTTACAGGCAATTAGAAGCATGTCGCAGCCTCTCGTTCTTGGGTGCTGTTCAGGTCTTTTGCCCCTGCTATGTTTCTCCCGGAATGAGGTGTGTCCTTATCCCTTTTCAGCTAATTGCCAACGACTCCTCCTGCGCCAAACCTAACCGGTTGAAATTGGACTCCATCGACGCGTCGTGTCCGTTAGCGCCATTCCTAATCCGGTGCCACTCGACCAGCAAAAGCAAATGATTGTCACGTTGTATTTTGGGGGCCCGCCATCCCCCATGCTTGTTTAAACATGTTCACTTTGCCATGAAATGCTAACATCTGCTTTCCATTTTGGAGGGTCGGCTCTTCATCTGGCGCTGGCCCCATCCTTTTGTGTACACTGCTTGAAATCCTTGTGAAGTCCGCCACCGAAGGCTTCGTCCAGCTCACCCCTTGTTTTCCTCAAGGGGGTTCAGTGAAATTACATTTGGCACACAAGCCTTCAACAATTTCTCGAATGAGAACCTGCAACTCATAAGGGCCCCATCCCCCCCCCTCTTGCAACATGCTGTACCAGAATCTTCAAGATGTTTGGTGTGAAGCATGAGTATTTCAGGGTTTTATTGGGTGCATGGGGGAGTCTGTAGCACAAAACATTGTGTTTCAATATACAGTGGACCCTCATATAACAAACGGTTTGTATAACATAAAATCTGTAGAACCTAAACATTCCGGAGGTAGGGAAAATTTGCTTAACAGAATGGCCTATGGGGCAAATCCGTACAACATAAAAATGGTTACAATTAGAGATCACTCTGTTTTCAATGCATTCCTATGGGAAATTTGTATAAAGGAAAATTTGCTTAACAGAATTTCATTTGGAATGAATTAATTCCTTTATACAAGGCACCACTGTATATTTAAGAGAAACAGATTTATAACTTTTTAATTTGGTGCTCAGAAACAGTGAAATTTTACTGTGGAGTGGGTTGAATTTCTACCTCTACATTTGAATGTTGGTCTTTGACTATACTCAAGACTTGATTGGTTGACGGTGGAGTGAGTGAAATCACATCAGTTGCCACGTCTGCCTGGTTCTACACTCAGGTTTCACGTATGTCCGTTCGCCTGGTTGTGACTGGCAGATGAGGAGGGAGATGATGGATTGGACACCTTAGTTAGTTAGTTATCTTCATTTACAGTCAAAGATCAAACTACGGATTAGACCATTGGCTCCTGCGGTATACATTTCTCTTATCCTGGACTAAAATCCCAGAGAGAAATATATTTATTTTCCCTTCAAAGGATGCAGATTTCTCATCAGCTTAGAAGGGTTGGGATCGGGTTGAATATGCACCTTCTTCAGCTTGGTGGTCCTGGTGAGGCAACTCCAATTCTGAGTTGAATTGTGAAGCCTTTGTGCTTTGGGAAGGATCGAAAAACCAGCCATGATCTGAGATGCTTCCATTTCATTTTTCATTTTTAAATAGAGAGAGCTACGCAACAAAATAGATAAGATGGCATTGAATTTGCTAAAAAAATCACAAAAATTTTTAAGGCTTCGGGGTCGAATGAAAATGAAAACAAAATTTTTGCACCTGCAACTGAAACGGATGTTTGACAAACGAAATGCCATTTTTTTTTATTTGTGCCCATCTCTAATACGTATGTTTGTTCCAAGGTTGCCAGTACAGCAGTAAATCAGCGCCTGAGATTTCAGGGCTAAAACCTGACATGGTTGGAAGGGATCCCTTCTTGATTCACCTGAAGGTTTGCAGCATGGAAAAACTGCCACTTCCTCACAAAAGTGCAGCAATATTATGTCAGGATGAAGCGCATGTTGTTAGGATGATGAAACACCTAGTGGTATGGCATGTCCCATTCCTGTTTATCAGCTATGACTGTTCTAAAGCCTCCCTGCCACTGCCTCATTTCCCCTAGTGTTGAATGCTTTAAACCAGTGGTCCCAACCCTTGTGTCTCCAGATGTCCTAGGACTACAACTCCCAGAAATCCTGGCCAGCCCAGCTAGTGGTGAAGGCTTCTGGGAGTTTCAGTCCAAGAGCATCTGGGAACCGAAGGTTGGGGACCCTGGCTTTAAACCCCAGAAAAATCCTGTGGAAAACCTCCTGAGTCTTCTCATTTTTTTTTAAATCTTGGCCTTCATCCCTTTCTTCTTATTGAGTTCTAATATTCTCCCCACAACCATCTGGCTGCAGACCAACCCAATGAAAGATGGAACAAAAAGAGGCCTTCTACAAGTCAACTCTGCTGGCCATCAATAGCTTACCTTCTCTGCTGAGATGTAGACTGACATGTTTCTGCATCGTGCGTGAGCCATGCTTCTCCATGGAGCATGCCAACTTGGCTGCGGTGGAGAAGCTGCCCTTAAAACAAATACCCAGAGGGGGAAAAGAGGGGGAGGAATCAACCTGTCAAAGAAATTGCTTTCTTCTTCATCCCAAAAATTAGGTTGGCTCAAGGCCCAAGACCAGTAACATTCAGTTTTGGACCAATTATAGGTGTCTGGTCCAATATGCCATAACTCGTCAGTGCTTAAAAAATATTTGCTTCATGCCATTGAAAGGAGGAGACTCAGAGATGTCTAGCAGAAAACAGAGGTCCACTGTGTCATTATGTCTGCTGAATATTGATGCCCCCCTTCCAGTAAGATATAGGAACCTATTCAACAGGGACTAAAGCAGGCATTCCAAACTTCAGCCCTCCAGATGTTTTGGACCACAACTCCCACAGTCCTTTGCCTTTGGGAATACAGGCTTGGAATTCTGGGAGCTGTGGTCCAAAACATCAGGAGGGCCGAAGTTTGGTCATGCCTGGACTAAGGTAATGGGGATAACTGTCAAGTTGGGTTTAAGTTGCACTGGTGACTCAACTCAGACTTGACTTGGGTCCCCAAGTTATTTATTTATTTATTATTTATCTATATATTTCTATACCACTCGTCTTCCCAAAGGAACTCTGGGCGGTTAACAACAAAAAGAACAAAGAAAACAAAATCAAATGCATAATAAAACAAAGAACAAAAATAGAAATAAGTACTTGGCAAGATGGCGGCGGGGGGGAAATCCCAAAAACTAAAGGTCGCCCAATGTCTTTCTAAAAAGCAAGGTCTTAAGCGCTTTTTTTGAAGGCCGGCAGGGACGGTGCTAGGCGCATCTCACATGTCAGATGGTTCCAGTGCGAGGGGCCAGCCACAGAGAAGGCTCGGTTTCGAGTGATCGGTTTCCCAGCCTCCCTGGGCATGGCCACCCGAAGGGAGATGGCCTGCGATGTTCTGGTCGGTCGAGCCTCAGCTGATCTTTGGAAGATCCGCTCCGCCAGCTCTTCAGATTTGTTTGCAATGACTTCCTTTTCTTTTTGGTAACAGAATATCGGCTGCGATGACTATCTGGGTTCCGACAAGGTGGTGGACAAGTGTGGAATATGTGGAGGTGACAACACAGCTTGCAAAGTGGTCTCAGGGGTCTTCAAGCACACGTTGACCAACCTTGGCTACCATAAGATAGTCGAAATACCGGAGGGGGCTACCAAGATCAACATTACGGAGATGTCCAAGAGTAACAACTACTTAGGTAAGTTGTGTTTTTTTTTGTTTTTTATTTAAAAGTAGTCTTGAGAATTCAGGGACAACAAGAGGCCGGGATGAGTCTCTCTCTCTCTCTCTCTCTCTCTCTCTCTCTCTCTCTCTCTCTCTCTCTCTCTCTCTCTCTCTCTCTCTCTCTCTCTCTCATCCATACTTTTGGTCTGTCATCTCTCTAACTGGTGTGGTCCTTTTCAAAATGTCTACACAGCATTCTGTTTCCCTGACAATTCATTTTTGTTCTAGGCATTTCCCCCAAATGTGTATCCTCTTCTACATCATAGGAACACAAGGGTCCTAGGCAGAGAAAAGGGACACCAAAATACCTTTCAGTGCACATTTCAGAACAAATGACTTTTGAAAATTGCAAAAGGGATGCAGAAATGTGGTAAAACTGGAGATCTAAAGCCTTGCTCGTGCCTGCAAATGCAAACCTGTAAGCCATTTCTGCTTGGTGTGGGAACGGCAACATATTTTTCTCTCAGCCTCAGTGAGAGATTTGGGGTTTGTGAGAACTCTCTTTGTGCCTATAAAAGAAACAGGGCCCATTTGAAAAACTAGTGAAAGCTGCTTTATTGTTTCATGACCCCCCCCCCCGGATGCATTTTAAAAGCATTGGATGGATTGGGTGCATATTTTTGAACTGCTTCTGGGCTTTTAGTGTTTGTGTCATTTTCTTTTCCAAGGGGGAGGGGGAAAGATTTCATTTTTGCACAGAGGCAGTATGTGCAAATTTGACATATGTTAATGAGTATTCCTTGTTCCTCTCTCCAGTTGGAGGCAAGGAATTTCATGAGGACTGAAAACTCTTCCTTACAGTGTCTCATTCTGTTGGGGGCAGTCAGAGAGATGAAATAATTTTAGTGAGCATTTGCATTGTTAGGCAGGCAGCATAGATTTGTGAGTGAACACATGGAGAAATGAAATGGACTGGAACAGCCTAGTCTGGATGCTTCTCAAGGGCTCAGAAAGGTTTATGGGATCTTGCTGAAAGCGGTTAAAAAATCCAAAAGATGGACTCTCCATACGTCCTCCTGACTCCTGGCTCCGTCCACTTTGTGTCTGAAAGACAGATGTGGCCGTTCGGAGAACTGAGTTTTCATCAGCATATTCACAACTTGTGAAAACAGGAAACATGCTCCGGTTTTATGGTGGAAGCAGAGCGTCTGGATAGTTGGCTGGACGGGGCAGCATCTATGGGAACTGCCGGTGTCAGAAGACAGGGGTGATGACGGTTGGGGGAGAGAAAGATTGATTTGATCCGTTGATTGGTCGGGCAGCCAGACTGTCAGTATTAAAGGGAACCATATGTGACAGGTTTTTCCCTTTAAGAAAGCCCATGTCCACCTTGGGGTTGGCAAAAGCAGAAGCGGTAAGAAACCCCAGGGACAGCGCAAGGCCTGGGAAATTAGAAGCGTTGTCGGTTCCCATACCGGCCAGTGGCCCTGATTCTTTTTTAGAACAGAAATGTTTCTGTTTTTCTGCATTCCTGGCTGTCCAAGGAATGCCGCTCCATCGACGAAAAACCCCCAAACAACCTGGGTGCTTGCTAGATGGCTTCTCCTCCTCGTTTATCTGAAAATGTGGGTTTCTAATTCCTTGCCTCTTGAGCCTGGGGGTGGACATTCAGCACAGTCATCACCAGGCCCCTATTGATGCTCAGGAGGTTTGGTGAAAGCTTAGAGAATTGGGAGGGAGGGAGCCAGGAATCATTTGCCTGCCCTGCAAAACTAAAAACCGACAGGAACTTTCTTTCTTTCTCATTTTTGGCCAATTCGTGTTTATATCTACAGTGTTTATGAAGCCCTGTATCCCCGGGGGTATGTTGTCCACAAATCAACCCAAGTGACATTTTATCTTTAAATAAGCCTAACTGTTGTATCTGTATACTGTATATTAGCCCAGGGAAGGTCACAACAAATTAGGCAGACCTCTTTTAATTGCTCCTTCAGCAAATGGAAGGAACATTGTGTTTTGGCGGCTGCCGGCACAGTATTAATAACTTTGTTTTCAGCATTTTTTTCTTTCTGGCCTGCGTTTGGGAGAAGATTGGATGTGATGTTTTAATCTGGTTCAGATTTTGTGGTTTGTTTGATCTCAGTGTATCTGTAGGTCATGTTGTTATTGCTGGTTGGGTATTTCAAGCATGCAAACCCACCTAGAGGGTGGAGCAGGATTTAAAAAAACACAAAATACGGTAATTGCCGGGCAAAGTTGGCCCCCTGCGCGTGGAAGCACACTTTGCTTGTGCCTGTTGCGTTCGAACAGAAACGGTTGATTTAAATGCCTGAGACAACACCATGGAATTGGTCCAGTTAAGGCTTCATTAACTGTAAATAGACCATAAAATTAACATGTAGGAATGTATTTCCCCCCCCAAATGTTAAATCCATCTCCTTGTCTGGCCAAATTGTTGTTCCGAAGCAAACTATCCCTCCCTCTTTGAGCAGGAGTCGAGGCTGACTTCTCAGTTTTGAGCATTTTCAGCTTTGGTTTGGAAGAAGGTTTTTTTTTTTTTTTAAAAAAATGTATTTGGGATGGGAGACCAGCTTGGATCATGGGTTACATAAGAACATAAGAACATAAGAAGAGCCCTGCTGGATCAGGCCAAAGGCCCATCTAGTCCAGCTTCCTGTATCTCACAGCGGCCCCACCAGATGCGTTTGGGAGCGCATGAGACTAGATATCTGTCTCCTGATACCAGCATCTGGCCCTTGAAGGACCCTTTTCTCCATCTCCATCATGGTTTGTAATCTGATGGACTTTTCCTCTAGGAATCTGTTTTGGAAATCCAGGCCAGATGTCACCACATCCTTGGCAGGGAGAGATATTAAAAAATAAATCTACCAGCACTCAATTTGAGTGGATGTCCCCTAGTTCTGGTATTTTGAGAGAGGTCAGTGCACGTAATAGCATTCCACGTTATTTATCTGGGCTGATGCTGGTTTATTATAGCGAGGACTTTTCTCCATCGACTTTTCTTGCATTGCCTCAGTTTTAAACTCAATGGTATTGGAAGGAATATTAATAAAAATCTGAACACGTATATGCATTCTAATTTGCATACACACAAGCAGCAGAACGAACTGCTGCATAGCTCAGTGGTTTACACAGCTGGCTGTGTAGCCAGAGCTGGATTGTCCCTCTGCCACTTTCCAGTCCCCCGCCCCCATGAACCATTTCATTAGTGGTTCATTACATAATTTTTTTTTTAAAAAAATAAAATCATATGAAACAAAACAAAAAAAAGTATTGGGGGAGGAAAGGAAACGAAACAAAACATATTTTTTTTGTTTCGCACCCAATAAAGCTATTTATTGATTTAAAATATTGCTATTCTGACTTTATTCCCCAAAGGGCCAAAGGCAGCGATTGTTTTGAGTTATCCTGCATGCCTCTTGCAAGGATACAACCAAGAGCAGCCTCCATTTTGCTCCCTGAAGTAACGGGGGGGGGAGTCCAACCCAGAAACCCTTCTTGCTTCTACCATCAGCAACTCTCACATGTCTGGACTGGACTGGATTTTCATCCAGTGATCTCTTTTCTCCTATTACACACGTTAAAAGGAAAGTACTTGGAACGCACAACACACCTTGTGGGGAGGCATGGGTGCATTCCAAGCTAATAATGGGATAGTCACTTTTTAATCCCTGAACCTCTTCCCAACTACTTTTTAATCACCCACATTTTTAAGAGCTGCTTTAAGAACTACCCCCTGTGGCTCAGCGAATAGAGTGATGGATGGGAACTCAAGAGACGTGGGTTCAAATCTTGATGGGCCATGGAAAGCCACCAGGGTGCTTGTGCGGAATGCATGGAACCACCTCTTAAATATTTCACCTGCTTCCAAAACCATATTAGGACATTGATAAGTCGGTTTCAACATGGTGGCCTGGAACACATAACCACATGCCTTTAAAATTATTTTAAGACAGCTCTGTAAGCTGGTCTTCAGGCACAGATCACTCAGGGGCCATGAAGGATTTGTAAATCAGTTTTTAGAGCTGGTGCATTTTTTTTGCTGCTCTCCCTCCGTTGCCCTTGTTTTGACTGGTTGCTTTACAGTCTTAAAAAGAGCCCTTTCTGCCCTTTCTTCGTTCTGTAACAAGAGGCAAGTTGTGTTTTGTTTGCTTCCAGTGTTGTGGTTGAGACGAAGCAGGTTGGAGCATGGCTGCTCAATTTGGGGAGTGGGGGAAGTGGAAAAGTCCCCTGTAAAATTTTTCCAATGTACTTTAAAAGCAGTTTTGGTTTATTTTATCATCTGTCTCCCAGGTTTTGACAGTTTTTTTGTGCGGTGTGGAGTATAATTCATATTAAGAGAGAGCAGATGAACCTTCCAGGGGAGGGGCTCTTGAGTGTTGAACCTTTGAGAACCAATTCTCCAAAGAGCTGAATGAAAATACAACTGGCAAAGGTCTGTGGTCCAGTTGCAGTCACCCCCAAAACGGAACAAGAGTCCTGGACCTTGTGTCCCCAAAGGCTCGCCACTGCTGTTCTAGGCTTTGGATAAAAGAAGGACACTACAATTGGGGATATTAAAACCCATAGAAGTCACCTTTTAAAAACTGCATCTTCCAAAATCCCTGGTCAGCTTGGTCTCTCTCGTGGCTACTACCCATGCTGGCCAGGGGTTTCTGCGAGTCTTTGGTAGGCACAAACTAGGGCTAAAATAGATGCAATCAAAGAAACAAAGTCAATGAATAATCGGGAAACCTTGATGCCCAACTTCTCTATTTTCCATAACTTCAAAAGGTGGTTGAAGGGGGTCTCTGGAGAAAGCAGTAATGGTGGGACCTATGGTTAATTTGTATGCTAAGCCCCTCTTTGACTGTGTTCCCTATTACCGACTATCTTCCCAGTCTGCAGAGAGATGCTTTTAATCCTCCTATTGAATTCTGCTAAGCTCCCAACCTGAATTGCATAATAAGACGAAGAGACTGATTTCAGATCAAGGAATTAAAAACAAAAAAAGGAAAACAAATAATAATGGGAAAAGTAATATTGCTGGTAATGGGCGAAGGCGTCAATTAAATAAATCCCTCCGTTAGCTAATGTTACGACTTGATTGCAGATTAAGCCTCGGGCCACATTTAATTGGATTTGCCCATTTGCCTTCTCTGAGCTGTGGACGTTGGGGCCGGATTATGGCTCATTCAGCCTGGTTAGTTTTCTCCTGGTCCCATTCTGGAGCATCACCCCATACAACACATGCATTCCCTCAGTTCTGATCATTGGGGGATTGCTTGCCTCATTAAAGCAATGGTGGGTCCAGCAGGTGCTAGATTATATCCTGGGGTCATTGTTGTGATGGCTGAAAAGATCATTGCCATCTTAGCTCGAAGACTTGTTCCCATGGTTCCAAACATGTCTGACTTGGGGGAAGCGGAATGAATGTACGATATGATGTCCACCTGGAACTAAGGCTTGAAGTAGGGATCCCCTGATTGAGGGTCAAAATCCAGTTTAGAAGAATTTGGGGTGGGCCTACCAGCTAGGGATGGGGCTACGGGCACGAGACAGGGGCAATGAATCTCTCAGGGCCAGCTGTGGTTCTTCTCAAGGTGACATTTTCCGTCTAAGCAGAGAAAGAAACTCTTAGTTCTATTGGACAGCATTAAGAACATAAGAAGATAAGAAGAGCCATGCTGGTTCAGGCCAAAGGCCCATCTAGTCCAGCTTCTTGTATCTCACAGTGGTCCCACCAAATGTGTCCAGGAGCGCATGAGACTAGATCTCTGTCTCCTGCTACCTCTCCCCTGAATCTGGTCCTTGACAGTCCCCGGTTTTAAGCCTGGAGATGACACATCTCCATTGTGGTTTGTAACTTGTGATGGACTTCTCCTCCAGGAACCTGTTCCAATCCCCTTTTGAAGGCGTTCAGGCTAGATGCCATCACCACATCCTGTTGCTGGACATGAGTCAATTCTATAGACCAGTGGCGGTGAACCTTTGGCACTCCAGATGTTTTGGACCACAACTCCCAGAATCCCGAGCCTAGATGGCCAATGACAAAGGACTGTGGGAGTTGTGGTCCAAAAGATCTGGAGTGCCAAAGATTTGCCACCACTGCTATAGAGGATCTAAATGTTACTCTCCTTACATTGGCTCTTGTCTCCGATCACGGATGGGAGACAAAAGCAGAAGCAGCTTACAGGCCAGAGGGTTCCTAGCCAGGCTAGATCTTGCACAACCTTTCAGACAGAGGCCCATTCTCCGTCAAAGAGGACATGTGGCCTTCTCTGCCTGGAACAACCAGTTATTTCAGGTCCATGTTAAACTATTTAAAACCTGCACACATCCAGTAAGGCATCTGTATTCGTACAAATGGGGCCACCAGAGTGCCTGCTAACCCAAACAGATCTTGCCTCATCTTTGCCTCTATCGTTGACCTTGTTCTCAAGGAATATATTTGTGTGCCCATCTAAATGTGTGCATGTGTGCATGCTTGGCTGTGTGTTTAAATGGATCTCATGACTGCAGTCCTTCTGAGGCAGGGAAAGCATAAGAGGCCCGGCTAGAGGGTGAAACGCCACGATTGGCCTTACCTAATCTCTGTCTGCCCAGTGAAAGGCCCATGCTGTGGTTGAATTAGGGAACGACTCAGCTGCCTTCACCCAGTGTTCGAGTCCATGCCAAGTGCGTGCTGAGTTTCGGTATGGAAGTTAAGAACATCTTAAGGCAGGAGCCTCCTACCTCTTATGAACTATCAAGGGACGGCTTGACTAAGGGTTTGGGACAGAGGGACCATGTGTGTGCATGTACAACCACACTGCAGAGTGTGTGTATGAACAAGCTGTATAAGTGGCAGCTAAGGGATTGTTTGGTGTGGCTGCCCTGCAGTGATATAGCATAGCCTACAACAGGGGTGGCGAACCTTTGGCACTCCAGATGTTTTGGACCACAACTCCCACAGTCCTTTATCATCAGCAATCTAGGCTTGGAATTCTGGAAGTTGTAGTCCAAAAATCTGGAGTGCCGAAGGTTCGTCACCACTGAACTGTAGTACAGTGGTGGCTAACCTTTGGCACTCCAGATGTTTTGGACCACAACTCCCACAGTCCTTTATCATCAGCAATCTAGGCTTGGAATTCTGGAAGTTGTAGTCCAAAAATCTGGAGTGCCTAAGGTTCGTCACCACTGAACTGTAGTACAGTGGTGGCGAACCTTTGGCACTCCAGATGTTTTGGACCACAACTCCCACAGTCCTTTGTCATTGACAATACAGGCTTGGAATTCTGGGAGTTGTAGTCCAAAACATCTGGAGTGCCGAAGGTTCGCCACCACTGGCCTACAAGCTATGAAATTTGTGTAGGTACTGGGAATTTCACGAGAAATAGAAGCAAGCCTACCATTCAGCACTAGAGATAAGATCTGGCTTACAAAGTTTTATGAGTGGTAAGTAGCAGGGTCAGTGGTGCACCTGACTCGTCCCTCTGGAGAGATACCCCTACAAGATTGAGCTGACAATACTAGGTTGAATGGACCTCTGTTCAAGCTCAGTATAAGTTAACTTTCTGGTGTTCCTAGGCATTGGAGGACATTCTGTCTCCGGTCAGTTGGATGAACTCCACACCTTCCATTTGGGCTCTTGTTTTTCTTAACCAATTCCCACTTCCATCCACAACAAATGTAGAAATTCCTAGGATCATTAGCTATGCCCTCTAAATCTGTGGAATGCTGGTGTGTGTGTGTGTGTGTGTGTGTGTGTGTGTGTGTGTGTGTGTGTGTGTGAGAGAGAGAGAGAGAGAGAGAGAGAGAGAGAGATTAGGGGGCTGTGCTAAAAGCCGAGAGCCCCTCTTTCTCACAGCGAGATGCTCCTTTCTGAATTCTGAGTGGGTTTCATTTTGATTTAATTCTTTAAAGACGATGACACGAGGCTGTTGGGTCCACAGGCACTCCTTAAGGAATCTTGAGTTTATTCCAATGCTCGTTTGGAGAAACCCACCTCCCCCCCCCAAATCTGCATGAAATATTGAACTCTTGTGGTTGTTGGAGAGTCACAGAAGGGGAAGGATATCCATTTTCAACCCAACATGAAGGCAAGGCAAGAAGCCTCGACAGGTCTCGCCATGTGGCCAGACATGGATAGAACTGCAGTGTCTACTACACGACCTGGGTTCAATCCCTGGTAGCAGGCTCAAGGTTCACTCAGCCTTCCATCCTTCCGAGGTCGGTAAAATGAGTACCCAGCTCGCTGGGGGGGGGGGCAATGTGTAGCCTGCACACTGTAATCAAAATTGTAAACCACCCAGAGACTACTTGTAGTGGTATGGGGCGGTATATAAGCAGAACACTTTGCTTTTTACTTGCTCCCACCCTGACCCAGCAGTTCTCGGCAGTGAGCAGGCAGGTGTCACTTTGGAAGAGGTAAAAATTGTGAGCATTTTTGGCCTTTCCTCCATGTTACCTTCCTTGCGTGTCAAGAGGTGACCCCCTTGATATCTTCCAAATGAGCTTCTTGCCCCCATTTTTAGTTTTCACAGTGAGCTTCAGATTCTACAGGGTGATATCAAGTGCCCAACGACTGGAGGAATTACCTGCAGAAGTGCTGGCATGCCTCCCGGCTGACATGCGAGCCGATAATCATCAGCCAGCTCAAAATGCACTCAACTGGCCTCTTAGAGCCTCGCTAATCCCAATCAACCCAGTCACCCTTAAAATTTCCAGCGCCGATTTTATCTGCAACACTGAAGATCAGGCTGATTATTTCTTTTCTTTCTTGCTGGCCAAGGATTCACTTGTCAGCCTTCTTTACCTTATAAATATGCATAATAGGCTGCCATACGTTTGCATCTGGCTCCCATGCAGAGACTTATTTTCCATTACGGAGAGAGAAAGAGAGAGAGAGAGATTGCCCTTTGTTTCTATCACATTCATCATCATTTCACCTCATTTCCATGATAGGTCAGAAAAGGAAAGCTCTCCTACCCTAATGGCCCATCAGTGATTTCTATACTTTCTTTCTGCATTAAAACACAGTAAACCATAATTTCTCCTGCATTAAAACACAAAAAGTTTCCACTAACTCAATTCCCTCACTCTTGGAACATTCAGAAGACTTGGCAGTGACTCATTCATAAGCTTTCCCTAGCTCATTAGTAAAAGTCACGTCTTTATTAATGATGTATCGGGTGGAAGAGACCTCCCTCGTTCCCCTCTCTCACAGTGTCCCATTTAGTGACTGCTCTTTTTTATTGTTGTGGCAAGGGTGACAGCAAAAGCCGATAGATCTACCGGCTTCATTAGGTTGTGTGTGTCTAAAACAATGGAAAAGAGCAAAACAGAGAGATGGTGGCATTGGAAAAAGAATGCAATTAAACTTCAGAAGTGTTGTTGTTGTTGTTCAGTTGTTCAGTCGTGTCTGACTCTTCGTGACCCCATGGACCAGAGCTCGCCAGGCCTTCCTATCTTCCACTGCCTCCCGGAGTTTGGTCAAATCCATATTGGTTGCATCGATGACACCATCCAACCATCTCATTCTCTGCCATCCCCTTTCCCCTTTGCCTTCCATCTTTCCCAACAACATCAGGGACTTTTCCAAGGACTCCTCTCTCTTCATGAGGTGGCCAAAGTACTGGAGCATCAGCTTCAAAATCTGTCCTTCCAGTGAACATTCGGGGTTGATTTCTTTCAGGATGGATAGGTTTGATCTCCTTGCAGTCCAGGGGACTCTCAAGACTCTCCTCCAGCACCACAGCTCAAAAGTATCAATTCTGCGGCGATCAGCCTTCTTTATAGTCCAGCTCTCACTTCCATACATCACGACTGGAAAAACCGTAGCTTTGACTATCCGGACCTTAGTTGGCAAAGTGATGTAATTTTACTTCCTGAATGGAAAGAGGAATTAAAGAGTAACCAGTGATTGGCAACGCAACTCTTTCTGCTGTTAATTGCAGAGGGCTTTTGAGATTAGTCCAAGGCCTAAATGAGAATGTCCTACATGATGAGACTCAAAGGCTGAGCCTGGCCTTGTGCACGGTGATTTAACCACTCTCACACTCTCTTGTGATTCTCAACAAAATGGCGGGCGGGCATGGAAAACAAGTTATAAATAAGGAAATCGTCGAATCTAAAAGATGCCAGGGGTAAGCAAGAGAAAAGCAAAGCAAAAAGCAAAGTGTTCTGCTTATATACCACCCAATACCACTTCAAGCAGTCTTTACAGTTTTAATTACATTATTGCAGGCTACACATCCCCCCCCCCCGCAAGCTGGGTACTCATTTTATCAACCTCGGAAGGATGGAAGGTTGAGTCAACCATGAGCCTGCTACCTGGGATTGAACCCCAGGTCGTGAGCACAGTTTTACTTGCAGTACAGGCATTTAACCACCACGCCATGGGGCTCCTCTTATCATGTCCTGTCCCCCAGCATGCATGATAAGGCCTCTTATTATGTCCTGTTCCCCAGCGTGCAAAATTCCCTTCTCTACCAAAATGGGCTCAGGCCCTTGCTCCATTTAGAACTGTATTTTCACCTCTGGTTGGCAGCAACTCAGTTTTGGGGATGATTCTTGCTTAGGAGGTGCTGGGGTTTGAACATGGGACGATCTGTTAGCAGACCAGCTTTCGCCACAAGGACAACTGACATACAGGCCTGGACTTCAAAAAGAACAAATGTGTTGGATTACATCTTGAATGTATCCCATAATTGCCGGTATGCCAAAAGCCAAATGGATTTCTTTGGGGATACCAAATGTTGGAACCATTTCCGAAAAGTAACATGTGTGTGTACATTGGAGTTGGACGGATGAGTGAAGAATGTTTTTTTAAAATTTAAAAAGAGATTCCTTTATAAATGCAAGGCCAGCGATTTTTGGACAGTGCAAAAACGTTGGATCTTTTCTTCTGGTGCCAAATTGCAACCAATTATGTGTCTGGAACATTTAATAGTGAAGCTAATAATCTCAGCGAGGGTGAAAGGATCCCCATTTCATACTTTTAAAATTAAAACCTTGATGGCTTTCACATTGTGGAAAAGTGGTCAAGTTAAATTACTTATTAGCTTCCCCCATTACAAGGATAGAGCTGTATGTTGTAAAAACTTGGCCAGGTTTCCAAATTGTAAACCAGATCTGGAAGTAGGAAAGGAGACAGGTTGTACTCTCATATATACAGTATATATCTGGATTATGTAGTTTTCCACTCCTTCCTTCCTTCCTTCCTTCCTTCCTTCCTTCCTTCCTTCCTTCCTTCCTTCCTTCCTTCCTTCCTTCCTTCCTTCCTTCCTTCCTTCCTTCCTTCCTTCCTTCCATGAAGTGGAGTAAAATAAAACTGTGGACAACCTCCAAGTCTTTCCATTCAACTTCCTTGCATGTGACCAAGCTTTGGGTGATGTGATAAAATGGCAACACCATTCAGATGCACCCAGTCCCGCATGGCTATTCTCTGCCCAAACATGGAGGCAAAGACATTTATGGCAGTGGTTTAAGAACAAGCTCATGTTGAAAAACCCTCATCAGACTGTTTTTGTCTATGCACAGATTCAATTCTCATACAAATTCATTGGAATCTTGCACATTTTTTTTAAAAAACCCTCTATAGTTATGCAACTGATTAAAAAAAAGAACAAGCAAAGAAACTGCACAAGGGACTATTAAAGTAACATAAAAATTAAACGTCTTGCAAGATGTACTGCATTTGAAAGATATTTTATATTTGGAGGTGGGGTAAAATCCAGGCCAGGGAAAAACTTGCCAAAGGCATCTGTGTTGCAGGTGTTCAAATTAAATCGGGCTGAGTATAAGTGGTAACCCATAGACAGTAAGCTATTGTCTCAAACAATTTAGCATTTTCTTTTCCTTACAATGATGGGTGGATCTTACCATTGGAAAGGCTAAAAAGAACGGTTGATGTTTTTGTTTGCCATGTTAGCAATTCACTGCTCCCATGTTAGTGATATGGAAACACCCAAAAGGTTTGTTTTTTCACTCACAAAGATGCTACTTATAAAAAGTTAGAGTCCAACAATTGTATTTGCATTTCAGGATCCAGGGGATTGCCTTACATTGGCCTAGATCCTATTGCTTTCCATGGTAAATTGCACAAAAGTAAATCCATTGAGTTAATGGGGTTTATGGAAGGAGTCACTCACTAAATCCCCATTGATTCAGATGGGGTAAAACCAGAGGAGGAGAATTTTTGAGATTCATAGGCTGGGATCTGATAGTTGTGAGTTTTTCAGACTGTTTGGCCATGTTCTGGAAGTATTTCTTCCTGACATTTTGCCAGACTCTGTGGCTGGCATCTTCAGAGGGCAAGGAGCTCAGGGAACTAGGAGTTTCTCTCTGTGCTCTGGGGTATAGAGTTAGGGTTGGGGTTAGGGTTAGAGCACAGAGAGAAACTCCTAGTTCCCTGAGCTCCTTGGTCTCTGAAGATGCCAGCCACAAAGTCTGGCAAAACATCAGGAAGAAAAACTTCCAGAACACGGCCAAACAGCCCGAAAAACTCACAACAACTATTCATAGGAATGTTGGAAGAATGTTGGAAGACAGAGGAAGAAATAGGTTCCCCTCCATAATGCCAACTCTTGCCCTGCCCATTGTGGACTGTGGACTTTCTCATCACTGTCCTATTGCCCTTATGGAACGGAGCCTTGAAGAGGTTCTTCAGCTCAGAAACAGTTTGGCTTTTTCTCGGTGATGGTTGCATTCTAATTTCCCATGGGTAGAGTGGCTGCTGCCCAGGTTTGGAGTGCGGCCGTGGGAAGAACCTTCCTTCCAAAAAGTAGTGGTATTTGGTACCAGCAGTTTGGAAGGATGTCTGAAGAACACGTCCCTCAAAAGAACTAGGAGTGATCAGAACCATGGACAGATCACAGGAGACAAGACTGCTTTCTTGTTAAGGGCAAGAAGCAGCCCACAGAATCAGTTGCAGCTTTTCAAAATTCCAGTTCCTGAAACGGGCTCCTCAGAGATCTTGCTTACTGGGAGGCTTCCCTGGTTCTTCCTTTGAAGGAGATTCTCAAAACTTAATTTGGATCCTTGCCTATTAGTTGGTTTCACCAATCTCTTAATCTCTGTTGCTTATCTCCCTTTTCAACGCATGGAACATGATGGGGACAATTCAGCTGTGGTTGGCATTGATGTTTACCTGTGATGTAAAGAATGCTGTATGTGTGTGTGTGTAAGTGTGCATGTTGGTTGTGCATTTCGTTCTTTCATGCACACCCTTCTCTCCCCCCCCCCTTACAGCCTTGCGGAGTCGATCGGGACGTTCTATTATCAATGGCAACTGGGCGATTGATCGGCCCGGGAGATATGAGGGAGGCGGAACAATGTTCACCTACAAACGTCCCAATGAAATTTCGAGTACTGCCGGAGAGTCCTTTTTAGCCGACGGCCCAACAAATGAAATCTTGGATGTCTATGTAAGTGTGGGGTGGAAATGGCACCTTTATGTTTTCATTCTGCCAAGTCTGATTTGCTTGTATTGTCTCTCACTAACTTAAATGGAACAGTGTCGTAAAATAAGAGACGTAAAATAAGATAAAATAACAGAGAAGCAGACATACAGGTCACTAAACAAGTAAAATCTGTTGGGCTGTTCCATTAATCTTTAAAAGCTAGTTGAATAGAACGTATTGGCCTATTAAACGTTGCACATCAGCTAATGAAGCCAAGGACATGTCTATAACATTAAGCATCTTCTCCTTCTGGAAGAAAACAAAAAAAGAAATAACTCAATGGTTCACGTTGCACAAAATTGTCCAGCTTTGTTTTTGTACGAAATTATGCAGTCTAAGCATTAATGGTGCAAACGTAGGATGAAGGTTGCTGCATCTAAGAATCTGAAGCACCAGATGGGTTGCTTGCATCGTGGCAATCAGTCAGTCCTTGCTGGCCTTGCTGGATTGGTGCTTTTCTTCTGCCAGGCAGAGAGCACTGGTGTGTTGAGCAAAACTCCAGAGGCCTTGGGAAAGAAGATGGATCATTTGCTTGCTCTCAGTTGGGAGGGTGTAGCTTTAAAATTGCTCCAGCAAAGTGTTGGTTTGTGTCAAGACAGAACTAGTTGACATGACCGTGTATGTGTGCTGCATCGTTACAGTCATGACTGACTCTTCATGACCCCATGTCCATGGAGTTTTCTTGGCAGGAATACTGGAGTGGTTTGCCAGTTCCTACTCCAGGCACCTACAGCACCTGGTGTTCCCTGGTGGTCTCTCATCCAAGTACTAACCAGGGCCAACCCTGCTTAGCGTCTGAAATCAGGCGAGATCGGATGTGCTTAGGGCATCTCGGCAGCTCTTTGCATGCCTAGGCCAGAGTAAATTAGAAACCCTGGAGCTCGTATTCCCAAATGTAGGCATAGAAGTCTTGGTGGGATCTTCTGTCGATGGAGTGGCTTTGTTGACACCTCTGCCCCCACACTTATCTGAATTTCTTCTCCTCTTAGATGATCCACCAACAACCCAACCCGGGTATACATTATGAGTATATCATCCCAGGTTCCAACGTCATCAGCCCTCAGGTACCTCTACACCGACGGCCAGGTAAGACCGTGCGATCCCTTCCCCTCTGGGGCTGGGGAGGTGAACCTCTTTGTCTCTTATCCTTGCACGCTTTCTCCCCTTTGGCAAGCAGGGATAACTTATTTTTATTTATTTATTTATTTATTTATTTATTTATTTATTTATTTATTTATTTATTTTGGATTTCTATACTGCCCATCTGGCAGCGAGGTCACTCTGGGCGGTTTACAACAATTAACACATTCAAACCATTTGTACAATAAAACCGTAAAATAGTAACACAATAAAAAAATAAAAATAAAAATAAAAATAATATTATAGTGACATAAAACAATATATTATTATTGGCAGGCTAATCAGTTGAAATCAAAATTTAATGGGTGAACACTGAATTGCAATTATGTTTGGGGGAATGCCTGCTTAAATAACCAAGTTTTTAATAGTTTTTAAAAGGCAGCCAAAGAGGGGGCCAGGCAGATGTCTGGTGGAAGGTTATTCCACAGGCGAGGGGCAACGGCAGAGAAGGCCCCATTTCTTGTTTTATCCTTTCGGGCCTCTCGTGGTGTTTTGTTGCCTCAAATGCCTAGCCTGGGAGGATCAGGTATAATGGGCAGTTTTCAAAGGGAGAAGGCACTCTGACAAGGAGCGAGACACACAAGTAACTTGTGGATCCGGATGGAGGCTCCTGACCCTTAGATTTGGGATTCATATGCCAACTCTATTAGCAAGGAGTCTGAGAGGTTTCGTGGCCATTTGAGGAGGCTCCAAGGATGGCTTGGAGACAGCGATGCTTCACCGTGAAAGTGGCCCTCTTAACAGAGAATTGCCTACAATCTTTTCCTGCTAAAATATTTTTTGAAGGCATTTTGCCATTTTGGCTCTTCATGGAGATAAACGCTCCCTCCATCTGTTTCTGATTTCCCAGGGGAGCCCTTCAACGGCCAGTTGGATGTGACGGAGAGCATGCATTACGAGAAGGAGACGTTGCATCAGGAGGCCGGTACTCACAGGGGTCAACCTGTAGGGAACTTCCCGGCCATTCAGCCTGGAAGATTCCCTCCTCACTCACCGGACAACCAAGTGCCTGCCGGGCAGCCGACGCAACGCAACCGAGAACACAACTGGAAGCAGCTTGGGATGACCGAGTGCACCACCACGTGCGGGAAAGGTTAGCAGGATGTAGAATTGCATGCACAGTTGACTTGAATGCATCATGTTCCATTGAGCCCCTTTCAGCTTTGCGTTTCTATGATTATATTAGATTATCTGTCTTCCACCCTGGGGAATCTTAGTCTGCCAAAGGGGAAACATATAGCAGGGGAAGGAAACAGCAATGGTGTTCATAGAATCATAGAATCATAGAGTTGGAAGAGACCTCAAGGGCCATCTAATTTTTCTTATTCTTGGTAGTGGCCCTAGATAGAATAATGCACATGTTTGGGAGACTGATTTTTGTTTGCGTTAATAAATATGCAAATGTCAATAGGGTGCAGGCCTTGTTGCCTTGTTGCATGCACTAATAAGAAGAGAAGCACTGGATTGAGGTGGCTTCTTTTTGTATCTTAGTAAGAAACTGGCTGGTCTTTTGGGCTTGTTACAGGTGAGTGCTTCACTTCACAAAGGTAAAAAGGAAGCAGCGGGGACAATGTATGCAAACGATGCAGTTCATGACTGAGTGGGGGGGGTACACTTGGTGTTTGGGTGGCATTCTGGTTATGACTGTCAATGTGGCTTTTGAAATCTTGAATAGGCTGTGTTCTAGCACAGCTTGTCGTGGCCTTAAAGGAAACTTTTGTGGAATGTTTCCCCACATTCTTAATGACTGACATCCCTCACCTGGCATAGCCACGGTTGCAGCTAGCATGGAGATTCTGGGACCTGCATGTAGTTGAAGCAAGCTGTGTTTCTACCCTCTGGCCTCACCTTACAGTGCACTGCCTGTAAGAGGAGACTGTAAGGCCTCAGATTCTTTCCTACCTCCTGAGAACTGTGGTATGGTTATCAAAATATACTTTAGCGCTGGCGGGCCCCCAACCATGTGTCATGTTTTGACTGGGAAGATTATCCCACTGGGCCGACATTCCAGACCCAGAGACGTTGGCAAGGATGACATCCCTCTTTGGTTTAAGTTCAGAGATGGGGATTTACTCTGCAGGTTGGCGAGGGAAACTACAACACTCCCTGCTGAGCTTTGTGGAAAACAAAAACGAGGACCGGTCCCCTGGCATGATGGATCAACGAAGCCCATAATCCTGAAGATTTGGGCATGGTTTCCACAACTGTGGAAGCTCACCCATCTTTGCTTCTGTGGATTCTGTTCAAATGTATTTGTTTTAGCCATAGGCCATAGCAAAATGAGGACAAACTACGAGGTGAAAACAGAGAGAAAGGTAGTGGGGAAGAGTTTTCATGACTCACAACACACTTGTACTAAACTGATTTCAAGAAGGTGGGTTGGACTTAATCACCCATTGCAATCAGTGGGGTGAGTGAATCCTAGACAACTCAAGTCCCGATGACTGGAGTAGGCCTAGTCTTAGTTGGATTAAATATCAGGATCCTACCCAAAGAGTTTCAACAAAAAGGAACAATTTCCTTTGTTCGTCTGTTGCAGGAGACACAGCAAAGGGTTGTGCACATCCTTAAAGGCCAACAGATATATTACAGAGCAATCAACTGACTGCAGGCCACTGGTTTAGAAAATGCACCCTTTGGCCACCTTGAAAGGAGACAGTTTTGTGAGAGGGTGGCAGTGTTTGTTCATGCCATCCTTTTCATTAGTAAGTAGAAAAGGATTTTTATAAAATCTGGCCAAGTATTATGAATGTCTAATAGTTAAAGGAAAATATATTTCATCCATGCATGGAAGAGTACAAAACAAGATGCAGAGCAGAAACTCCTTGGTGTCTCAGTCTCATGCCAGAAGAAAAATTTGTGTAGGGGCTTGCAAATCCTTCCTTCCTTCCTTCCTTCCTTCCTTCCTTCCTGGAAACTGCTAAACCCTGCATAATACAATCCCCTTTCCAGGTGAGTCCTGCACAAGAAAGATAGCAATAAATAGGTTAAACCACATTTGTGGTCCTGTAATGCATGGCAGGCAGTTTACAAGTTTCTCTGAGTGATTAAATATAATGTGTACGCTGTTTATTTGCAACGCTTCATGGAAGAATTAATTTGGAGACAAACATTTTCCGTCCCAAGCTGCCTTTGTTGCTCCTGTGACTCTGTCAAACATCATGCATGTTGGCAATATCATCTCAGGCCATCCATAAATAAATACACCGCGGCCGTTACATTGATTCCCACCCTCCCTAGATTTTCTAATTACTCACTCTTCTTTCCTTATCGCTCACAGGCTCACAGTATCCTGTCTTCCGCTGTGTCAACAGAAACACACACGAGGAAGTTTCTGAGAGTTCCTGTGACAGCAGCACCAAACCCACTCCCGAAGAGGAACCCTGCAATATCTTCCCTTGCCCAGCTTTGTAAGATAACACTTGATATTTGTGTTTATACACTGTATATTTACCGTGTATCTGTAGTACCATCACTTTCCTTGGGGTTTTATAGAGGAGGAGAAGCAAGACCCATGGGGCTTCCTGCCTAAAATTCATCCCATCCGAGAGTCATCTTATGGTCTTGCAGGTGAAGAGGCGTCCCAGCCATAAGTGGCCGATGCCATCAGAGAAAGAACAAAGGGAGAAGGGGACCAGGGAAAACTAGAGATTGTGTCATTTTCCAGGGATCTTTTATGGGTGATGCCGAGTGTGAATTCTCACTTTTGGTTTCTGTGTGGGTAGTTTTTGTTGTTGTTCAGTCATTAACTTGTGGCCAAGTCTTCCTTGGACCTCATGGACCAGAGCATGCCAGGCTCTCCTATCTTCCACTGCCTCCCGAAGATTGGTCAAATCCATATCTGTTGCATCGATGACACCATCCAACCATCTCATTCACTGCCGTCCCCTTTTCCTTCTGCCTTCGATCTTTCCCAACATCAGGGACTTTTCCAAGGAGTCCTCTCTCCTCATGAGGTGGTCAAAGTCCTGGAGCCTCAGCTTCAAGACCTGTCCTTCCAGTGAACATTCGGGGTTGATTTATTTCAGGATGGATAGGTTTGATCTCCTTGCAGTCCCGGAGACTCTCAAGAGTCTCCTCCAGCACCACAGCTCAAAAGCATCGATTCTGCGGCGATCAGCCTTCTTGATAGTCCAGCTCTCTGAGTGGGTTGGCTCTCAGCAAAGCGTTGGAACCATGAGTTGGGGGTGGTACTCATGTTAGATTTCCCTTACAGCATGGTTTCAAAAACCACATTGGTGATGCATAACCTGCAATGGGTGCAACAAGCTATTTGGGTCCCTATATAGCAGGTCCAGATGCAGGAGAGTGGTATCAGGAGACAGAGATCAAGTCTCGTGTGCTTGCAGATGCATTTGGTGGGGCCACGGAGAGATACAGGAAGCTGGATTAGGTGGGCCTTTGGCCTGATCCAGCAGGGCTCTTCTTATGTTCTCTCTGATAAAGTGTGTGTGTTGTATCGTTACAGTCGTGACCGACTCTTCATGACCCCATGACCATGGAGTTTTCTTGGCAGGAATACTGGAGTGGTTTGCCAGTTCCTACTCCCCGGTATCCACTGGGGATTGGTTCCAGGCCTTCCTGTGGATAATGAAAATTGTGGATAAGAGAAAACACCAGCTCCTTTACAGCTGCTGTTTGTGAGAGTAGCTTGCTGTACAGATGCTGTTTTATGATAGAAGCTTGATTTACAGCTGCTGTTTGTGACAGTCGCTTGCTTTGTGGCTGATGAATTATTTATTTTTTCCCCCTGCCAACCATGGATAACTGAATCAGTGGATACAGGGGTCCTACGGTATACAATTTGAGCTGGAATTGAGTTTTCAGGGAGCATGTTCTTCTCTGCGACAAAGAAATGGATCACTGGGGATGATAATGCCGTTTTTGTTTCTCTTTCCCCTTGCCCACGATGTCCTAGCTGGGATATAGGAGAATGGTCGGAATGCAGTAAGACCTGTGGCCTCGGCATGCAGCACCGTCAAGTTCTCTGCCGGCAGACCTATGCCAACCACACCCTGACCATCCAGCCCTACCGCTGCCATCACCTGGAGAAACCGGAGACAACAAGTACGTGCCAGCTGAAGATCTGCAGCGAATGGCAAATTCGGACCGAATGGACATCGGTAAACAGGAACGATTCCCAGCACCACCACCACCACCACCACCACCACCACCACCACCCCAAATAATCCCCTCCAACACGAGAACCACAGTTCCCCCAAACAATAGGTTTTCATGTTAGGGAACAGCGAAGAACTGCCTGTTCACAGAAGGGATACAGGAACACCCAGTGGCCAATAGCTTATAATTTATATTTAGATGCTCTTAAGCCAAGGGAGCAATGTTGAGTGTTGAATTCCATGCTTCATGGAGGGAGAATAACCTCTCAGAGCCTCCTCCTTATTGATAGAGATTAAACTTTGCCTTTAACTCGTCAGGTAGTTTTGGGCTTGCCCTCTGGAGAGAAGGAAAAACTTCAATAAGGAAGATGGCTCGAAATAAGCACACACACACACACCTAGTGGAGCCTTGATTTGGGTCCTATTTTGAATTCCAGGATCTCCTGAATTTTGATTTGAAATGCACTTCCAATCTAAAAAGCAAGCACACGATTTAAAAAAATGGAGGCACTTAAACCTGACATTAAACTAGCTAACTCATTAAACTGATCCATCTTTGATTTTTGATTCTGAAGAGGGGAGGTGGCGTCTTCTAATTTGGGCATGCTCCCGTTTATTCCAATTTGAATTTCTGGCACGCTGCAGTTGGAGAGGAAGGTTGGAATGAGAAAGGAGATTATGTCATCTGTTCCACACAATGCCATTTGCTTTCCTTCTCGACCAGATTAGAATATGCAAACGTTCTTGAGCAGAAGCATTGCCCTAATAATATGTTATTGGACAGTGGAATTTGTCATACAACAGTTGGGCAAAAATCTGAAGGAGCCTCGTGGCCACAGTGGTTAATGGTTATATTGCAGCTAAAACTGTGCCCATGGCCTGGGGTTTCAATCCCAGGTAGCCAGCTCAAGGTTCACTCAGCCTTCCATCCTTCTGAGGTTGGTAAAATGAGTATCCAGCTTGCTTGCGGGTGTGGGGGGGGGGAGGCAGTGTGTAGCCTGCATAATTAAATTGTAAACCACCCAGAGAGTGCTTTAAGCACTATGGGGCAGTATATATTTATATATTTATTTATTTATTGTTACATTTATATACCACCCAATCTTCCGAAGCAGAACTCTGGGCGGTGAACAGTACAAACAGTAAAAGCAGTAAAAACAGACACCAGCAAACAAACATAAAAAAGAGCCAAGAACCTCTTATAGAAGCAGAATCTTTACTTTTTTGCTTTTATAATCCAGTAAAATCTGATGTTCTGTGGTAGAAAGTGAGAGGTACCAAGTAAGACCGAGTCCTTTATCTGTATCTTATTGGAGACCATCAGGCTTGTTTGCCAGTTGACATTACAAGATGCCATCATTTTTTTTTTCAGCTTTAAGGGCATGCTACGGATGCTGCTTTTGATAACCATCCCCCCTCCTCCTCATTCCCTAATAATAACAATCACATTTCTAAATCTGATGCCAAGTTTCAGTTCCAAGAGCTAAATGTCCTATTTTGAAGTCCCAACGGGGTGTCTAACACCTGAAACTCGACCATTTGTCAGATTCCAACATTCTCCAAGCCATGCTCTTGACCTCGCCGACTTTTAGTAGTTGAAATATTTTGTTATATATTTAACCAATGCTTCATGCCCTTTCTAGCTTACTCACATTGCTGAATGCTCACCAGTGAGTCAACGCCCTTAATGCATACTTGACGTGACTTCCCTTAAAAATAAAAATAAAAAGAGTGGTGTACAAAATTCTCCATTTTGCTGGTAGGCAGAGAATTTTGGGTCATCCTTACCTTGAATTTCTCAAGGGGCAAGAGAATGCTACCAGCAGTTTTCATGTTGGCCCAGACTGTAACTTTGTTACATGGAGGCTGTGCAAGACGCTTCTGATCCATATGCATTAGAGATGGGCATTTCATTTCAGAAGGATCCTGGTTCTGAAACAAAACATGCCAGCACAGCTGGCGCTCAGAACCCAGTCCCATTCTCTGGAACAAAATCAACCATTGTCTTACCTTGTTGTAGTTTGTACTGGGTGAAATTCCAATCAGAAGCAGCCTCCAATGCATCATCTTCCCCCTCCCTGGTGCTGGCCAATTGGGAGCTGTGCAAGGACATGGATCATCCCGCCTCCCTATCTGATTGGCCAGGGCCAGGGAGAGGGAAAGATGACACATCGGAGGCTGCTTCCTGATTGGAATTTCACCCAGTGCAAACTGCAACAAGGTAAGACAATGGTCGATTTTGTTACAGAGGGTGGGACTGGGTTCTGAGAGCCAGCTGTGCTGGCATGTTTCATATCAGAACCAGTCTCATTCCAAAATGAAACACCCATCTCTAATATGTATTACTAGCCATGTCAGATGCATCCCATTGGTGAAATTGTGACATGCGAGACAGGATCTCATTGATTTTCTAATCCACTTGAGCTATTTCATGCCATGTGAGGCATTAGCGAAGGCTCTCATGGTTTCCACAGTTTTCTGCAAAACTCACCTTGTGACAAAACTCCACTGTTTATGCAACACTCCTTCGTTCTTCCCTTTGTAAGCCTAAACCCATATAACTAGTACAAAATGGCAGACTGATGGGTCACAAAGAACCCCAAGAATGTTAATTATCTCACCGGTTCATGAACCAAAGCAACGGTTCTATCTCATTTGGGGTATTCTGCAGGCATGCACAAAAACCCACCTTGAAAATGTACAACATCTGTCCAAGACCAATGACTCAGGATCTGTTGAGGGCCTTCTGCACTAGGCTGGGACATGGGATTGTCAGCCACAGAGTATCATGTCCAATTGACTCAGAGGTCCTTCTTCTGCTTCCAGTGTTCGGTGCCGTGCGGAGTAGGTCAAAGGACCCGGGATGTGAAATGCGTCAGCAACCTCGGAGACGTCGTTGACGATGAGGAATGCAACATGAAGCTCCGTCCCAATGACATCGAGAACTGCGACATGGGACCCTGTGCCAAGAGCTGGTTTCTTACTGAATGGAGTGACCGGGTAAGTCCATTCCCTTCTGTTCCATGGGAGAGACCCCGGCTCAGTGATGGATCACCCGTGTTTTTATTTATTTATTTATTTATTTATTTATTTATTTATTTATTTATTTATTTATTATTTCTATACCGCCCATCTTCCAAGGGAACTCCAGGTAGTTAACAATCAGGAACAATTGAAGAAAACAACAACAACAACAACAACAACAACAACAACAACATAATTAAAGAAAAATGTATATAAAATGAATCGACTATTCTAAGCCAATAAACAGAATAAAATAAAATAAAATAAAATAAAATAAAATAAAATAAAATAAAACAAAAAATACTTATCAGATACAATCATATAATATTGCCTGAAAAATAATGAAGCTTATGATATTCTCGCAAGCTTAGATACTATGAAAATCACAATTCCTCAGCTGGCTAGGACTAACTCTAGCTGACTACATCTTGAAGCTGGATTCTAACCAAATCTTTCTCTCATAGCCAAGGAGAAGTTCCCCTGATTGCTTTCCTCAGCCTCTCTATTTAAAAGGATCATAAGGACATAAGAACATAAGAAGAGCCATGCTGGATCAGGCCAAAGGCCCATCTGGTCCAGCTTCCTGTATCTCACAGTGGCCCCACCAGATGTCTCTGGGAGTGCATGAGACTAGATCTCTGTCTCCTGATCCCACTCCCCTGCATCTGGCCCTTGAAGTACCCCAGATTTAAGACTGGAGATGACACATCTCCATCATGGTTTGTAACCTGGGGTGAACTTTTCCTCCGGGAATCCGTCCAATCCCCTTTTGAAAGCATCCAGGCCAGATGCCATCACCACCTCCTGTGGCAGGGAGTTCCACAGACTAACAACACACTGGGTAAAAGAGAGAGAGAGAGAGAGAGAGAGAGAGAGAGCAAGCTAGAAGGCCCCATAACTAGGCTATTTTATTCCGGAATCTTGGCCAGCGCAACTCTACTTACCTGCTTCATATCTTGGGCCAATGTTGTGGTCTGGATGGCACAAGTGGCTCTGATGACATTTGGAAATTTCCAACTGTATAATTTTTACAGCTCCTGGATCTTGCTAACCAGATTCTGCTGCTTGGCTGGAATTTCCCAGCAGCTCCCTGCCCCTTGTTTGTGAAGGCAGAAGCTCAAAGGAACTGCCCGGAGGTCCCTCCTATTTCTAATTTATAATCATGAAGTAACTTTTTTTTGTCCGTGTGTTTATTTATTTTCTTTTACTGAAGGATGAATGTCTCTTTAGAAATTTATTGGAGCGATATTTCATGGGCATAGAAGAGAAAGAATTATCCCCCCAAGACAGTGGAGTATAAATAAACTCCCCAGAGCACCCTGGATTAGATCCAACGCAGGCGTAAATCCACCCCACTTGAATATCCAGATTAGCTGCGGGTTTAGTTTTCTTTCTCTCTTTCACTTTCCAAACGTGCTGGTCTGTTCCCACACAGGTTTTAAAAATATGACTTCATTCTCTTCCCTCCCTCATCACCAGAGAATGGCTTTTAACACTTTTCCTTTTGTTTGGTGCCCAAAGGATACGTTATGAATGTGGAGCAGCTCTTGTTTTAAAAAGTTGCTGCGCATAATTATTTCTGTTGCAGGAGGAAATCCGTGTGTGTGTGTGTGTGTGTGTGTGTGTGTGTGTGTGTGTGTGTGTGTGTGTGTGTGTGTGTGTGTGTGTGTGTGAGAGAGAGAGAGAGAGAGAGAGAGAGAGAGAGAGAGAAAGAAAGTACTCAGGCATGCATGTATTAGGGATGGGAACGGTGTTTTTTTGACTCCTTTGTTGAGTTGTTTTATTTTTACCATATTTTATTCCTTATTTTTGTTTTCTATTTTTTCCTTCAATTGTTGCATTGTTGCCTTTGGGTCTGTTTTGCCCTCTCTGTTCACTGCCCAGAGTTCCTTCAGGAAGACGGTTGGTATAAAAATGAACAAACAAACAAACAAACAAACAAATAAATAAATAAATAACCCTGTGGAGGATTTAGTGTCAAAAAAGAGCAACCGCGGGTGCGTTACCACATCTTCATGTTCACGATTTCCAAACCTTTGCTGCTGCATTGGATGCCGTTTGCCAGTGACCCTTCTGCTATTATGTTTGCACTTTGCCTTTTGAAGTGGGCACGTAAAATAATTCGGCATTGTTTTTCCCCCCCGCAAGAGGAGAACAAAGGGATGCTCAGTGGACATGTGACCCAAGAGAGGCACAAGGCGGGCCCTAATACCTTTTTGTTTATTTGTTTAAAAGCAAAAGTGCATTGGAATGTAGGTAAAGTTTGCCTGTATCCTCCTGGTACATCACTACCCCCTGCAGCTGATATGAGTCTCAGAGGATGGAAAGGTAGGGTATATAGAATGAGACACAACAGTGCCGTGCTTAGTGCCGATCTGGGGAGCTTCAATCCATATCCCTGTTTGCTTGCTGGGTGAGCAACAGCAGGAACGATAATGAAGAAGAAGGAGCAGGAGGAAGGAAAAGGAGGAAGAGGAGGAGGAGGAGGAGGAAGAAGGAGGAAGGTGGTGGTGGAGGAGGAGGAGCCTTTATTCCAAATAATATTCTGGGTCCCACATTGGCTGAATAAAATACTTGTGGCAGGTCCTCCAGTTCCCATTATCCTTTGTTCCTGCCTATGATGGGTGGGGAAAATGGCCAAAATGTCAGGGTGATGGAGGAGGTGGTGGTGATGGTGGGGAAGGTTCTCCCATCGTATTCCCCCATTGCCACCATGCCCAGCACAGAGGCACCTATTTACCTCCCAGGACTGTTCCTTAGCACCTTTTGCAGCTTTGCAGAGCGGCTAATGAAATTAGACACGCCCTATCTTTCCCCTGCTCCCCGCCCCATATATAATCGCAAAATAAGACATTTCACTCTCTGCAACAAATGCGTATTTGTGCCTTTCTCTCTGTGTGAAATACGATATAACTGCATGGAACTGTTCAAATTCAATCATTCACGCAGCAGCCAGCACATGGTGGTTGGGTTGGGTGTTTTTTTAAAAAAAAATATTTTTAATAATCCTTTCCCCTAAAAATAATAATTCTCTACTGATTGCTTTTTAGGAAGGAGGAAAGGAAAAAAACAAGGGAGGGATAGGGTAAGGGTTGGGTGGGGGTCAGATGTTGGGGGATTCGGAATCCCATCATCCTTTACCCTTCACTCTTCTGGCAAGGGCTGACGGGAGTTGTCTGCCAGGGACAGCTAGAGGGATATATATTGACTCGCCCTGAAGAAGGAATAGGCAAGAAGGTGGGAAAGTAGAAATTAATAGGTTTATAACGCCAAATTCGACTGCGCAGAAGTATGTTTGTGTGAGTGTGTGTGTTTCCTTGGAGGAATGGTCAACTGACTGGAACCCCTTCAGGACACTAGCAAAATGTGAATAGCATACAAAAAAGGGGTCTTTTCTTTAGTTTGAGACCAGGTGAACCCTATTCAATGTGGTTGCTTTCTCTGAGAGTTTGCCGGGAAATCAGTGCGGGAATTGCTCCAACACTTGGTCACATCCCACAGATCTTGGGCCAAGCTGCCTTTGCAAAGGCTGCCTCATGCAACCCAAGGCCCTTATAACCCAAAATCACAAGGGGGATGATGGATCTCTTTCTTCTTTCTTGCCTCGACAGTGTTCGGCGGAATGCGGTTCTGGCGTCCGGACGCGTTCGGTCGTCTGCATGACCAGTCACATCAGCAGCTTGCCACTGGAGGGCTGCGGCCACAACAGACCGCCGGACACCACCCCTTGTAACAACGGACCGTGTTTGGGCAAAGTGGAGTGGTTTGCGGGAAGCTGGAGCCAGGTATCTCTTTTTTCAACCCTGAAAATGCGGTGCCAAGCTTAAATTCCTAGTGAACGGAAAATGAACCAGAGTTTGGTGAAAGGCAGCTAAAATTATACTCCAGTTAATTTCACATTCAGAAGCAGAGGTGGTTGTGGATGCATGAGTTTGTGATGTGGTGTGGTGTAGTAGTGGGAAGAGTGAAGGAATAGTCTCTGCAGACCTGCCTAACCCTAACTCTAACCCTAACCTAACCCTAACCCTAACCCTAACCCTAACCCTAAAACCCCTAAACCTAAACCTAAACCTAAACCTAAGACTAAGACTAAGACTAAGACTAAGACTAAGACTAAGACTAACCCTAACCCTAAATCTAAGCCTAAGCCTAAACCTAACCCTTTGAATTCTCCTTTGTCCAAGAACACTGGCTGGGTGGTGGTGCAGAAATATCTCACGTATCTTGAAATGTTTGAAGTACAGTGGACCCTCGTGTAACAAACGGCTTGTATAACATGAAATCTGTACAACATAAAAAATTCTGGAGATAGGGGAAGTTTGCTTAACAGAATGGAGCGAATCCGTACAACATCAAAATGGTCGCGATTAGGGATTACTCTGTTTTTCAATGCATTCCTATGGGAAATTTGTAGAAAGGAAAATTTGCTTAACAGAATTTCATTTGGAACTATTTAATTCCTTTATACAATTCCTTTATACATGTATCTTGTGCATCCTGAAAAGCCTGTTAGGTTCCCCATAAATTGGACGTGTCTTAATGACATATAACAAACACATGTACATGGATACAGGCATAAACATATAATACATTATCTTTAGAGATTAGACATTACACACATACTTGACGTAAACTTCCGGGCTCGGGTTGCATGGGATGGCTCAGCTGCCGTGAACCCGGGTCCAGCTTCTGTCTTACCCTTTCAATCACTTACATAAGAACATAAGAACCTAAGAAGAGCCCTGCTGGATCAGGCCAAAAGCCCATCTAGTCCAGCTTCCTTTATCTCACAGTGGCCCCACCAGATGCGTCACTTGTTCACAGACCTCATCCTGCAGTCTGGCTTTCCTTCCCTCATTTTAAACATTCAACCCCTCCCAACAGGGGGCTATTTTACAGGTTGATCCAGAATTCAGTGCTGGAGGCGTTCGAGAGAAAACTGGACACCCATCGGTTCCATCTGTTTTGTCTTGGATTCTCGTCTTGGGGGGGGTGTTGAGCTCAATGGTGCCAGTCAAGCCAGCTGCAGAACAGGGCCTTCTCTCAGGCCCCAAAGAAAAGCAGAACCTGATTGGAGGCTCTTCCTTAAACGCTTAAAATGGAAAATCATATGGCCTTGCTTCTTATGAGCATCTAGCAATCCTTACAGAGTATGGAGTGTTCAACCATCTTGAAAAGACCATTTGTGTCTTTGTTGCTAATGAGTCTTGCAATTGCCGTGGTAAAAGCCAGGGTCCTCCAATCTTGTTCCCCTTGTGGAAACATCCTATCCAAAATATATATATCTTTGAATGGCAATCCGAGGCTGTAAACAGGAGGGCCACTGGAAGGTTTTGTTTGGTGAACTGGTGTCAGAAGAGTTAATCTCCTCCAGGGCTAACAATTTACAATGCTGTTAACAGGAATTATGCCTTGAACTTCTGGGCACCCACACAGAGTTTATCCATAAATCTACCCTATTGCCTCAGGCGTCCAATTTATTTCTCTAAAGTCATAAATTCTTCAGGAATATGCACCCACAGACATTTTAAAACCCATAATACTTTAATTCTCCTCTCTTAGCTATGATGCACACTCACACACACAGCCACACATGGGGAAAAATGTGCATGTAAGATTGATTCATAGGTGGGGAAATGGAAGAAGCATATTTCTCAGAGGGTGATTTGTGGGCACATTTTAATGCACAGTCCCATTGTCTCCTTCCAATGGGTTTCATTAAGAAACAGCCATTCATAATAAAAAAAGGTTCACTTCACAATTTCGACACTAGACACCTGTCATCTAGAGGTGCTATGGAGGTATCTCCTGGGTGGAACATTTTAAAGGAAATTGGACTGTGTCTACTCAAAACCTCTGAGTGGTCCCACGTGAAACCAGAAGTGCTGCTACCTGGATGTCTTCTAGGTTGGGAATTTAAGTATGTAAGAATAAAATGTATTCTCAAAGGCTTTCACAGCCGGGATCCAATCGTTGTTGTGAGTTTTTCGGGCTGTTTGGCTGTGTTCTGAAAGTTTTTCTTCCTGATGTTTTGCCAGACTCTGTGGCTGGCATCTTCAGAGGGCAAGGAGCTCAGGGAACTAGGATGCACAGAGCACAGAGAGAACTCCTAGTTCAGGCATGTCCAAACTTCACCCCTCCTGATGTTTTGGACCACAACTCCCAGAATTCCAAGCCTGTATTTCCAATGGCAAAGGACTGTGGGAGTTGTGGTCCAAAACATCTGGAGGGCCAAAGTTTGGACAAGCCTGTCCTAGTTCCCTGAGCTCCTTACCCTCTGAAGATGCCACCCACAGAATTTGGGGAAACATCAGGAAGAAAAACTTCCAGAACACAGCCAAACAGCCTGATAAGTCTTTGGCCGCAGTCCTACCAGTGTTTTCTGCATAGTTTCCTGGAGGCTCACTGTGTAGCAAAAGATTATGTGCTAACCAGGAAGAGAAGCAAATTTTAGTCCCAGCCGACCACGCCCCTGGAACAGCAGTTTCACCAAAGTTTCCTAAACCACCGCCAGGGGCTGGATTTAGAAACTTCGCTCGAAAATGCTTACTTATTTGCTTTTGTAACCACGACAGGACCCTGAAAGTACGTAGTAAAATCAGTTGTTCCCCTTTAACACCACGGAGGCTTGGAAACTAGAGGCGGAAAGAAGGAGAAAACGTGAAGTAGACAGGTAGAGACCGAACCAGAATCCGAAAATACGATGCAGAAGAGAGGATTCTAACTGCACATTAAAAACCACATGACCGCCCCCCCCCCAAAAGCAGGAAATTTATATATGCAGAAAACTCTGGTAAAACCGCAGCCCTTGATTGGTGCAGTACGTGGTTTGAGATATGCTCATAAAAGTGCATGCTGATTTTGCCCAGGACACCGTGAAATTCTACTGTTTTTTTTCCCTGGTTATGTGGATAAGCATCTATTCAGGATATTACGAAAATCCAATCCCAAGTATAAATAATGGTCCCCTCCTTTAAAATAACAGGCAATTGTGCTCTGCATTTTAAAAAAAGGAACAAACCTTCGGAGATCGTGCCCTTGCCAGCGACATAGAAACCAATATATTGCTGGATTTGTCTTCTAAAGACCGTTTTCAAAAAGGGCCAGAATACAGTGCTGGGGCTGTGGATTTAACCTTTAAAGGTGGTGTCATGGGCTCCATGAGCCAAAATTAGCATTTCAGAACTGGGATCCACACCCGTTTTTCAAGAATGCCTTGCGAAGATGAAAGGAACACCCTGGTGGGTTTGCAGCCCTTCCCAAATCTTACACAGCATGAGGGGGTTGGGAAGAAAAGCAACATTGAAATCTCACCTCAGAAGCCTCTACATGTCACAAAAAAATGCTTACCGCCATCCAAGGGGTGTCTCTGAAGGAGGCGAAACTCATGGCTCCTCTTTTGGAGAAACACTCCACATGTTCTCTGCTGCTGAGAACAAGAAACTGCTGTCTCGTGGCGCAGTGGTTAAATGCCTGTATTGCAAGTAAAACTGTGCTCACGACCTGGGTTCAATCCCCGGTAGCAGGCTCAAGGTTCACTCAGCCTTCCATCCTTGTCAGTACCCAGCTTTGGGGGATGTGTAGCCTGCACTCTGTAAGAGTTGAGAGACTACTTGTAGTAGTATGGGGCGGTATATAAGCAGAACACTTTTTGCTTTTGCTCTATGTGGGGGCTGGTGTGAATTTGTTGTCATATTTGAGGGCCAGAGTTGAGGCATGGAATCACCACAGAATTTTATTCCTCTGGTGTCTGTGAAGATTCTCAGGCATCCAGGTGAGTTTATCTGGAAGTTGAGTCATGGCTGCTGGACTTCTTTTTTGAGAGATAGAAATGTTTCGCTGCTCACCCAAACAGCTTCCTCAGTCTGAATGCAGCTAGTGCGAGTCCTCCATCTTATAGTCCGCTTTGACCTCTTGTCACCCTGGTCTGAATTAGGCTGATAAGATGAATAATGGCCTGAATAGGCTCATTAGGGAAACAATAGTATCCATAGCCTTAAGGTGAACAATGGCCTAAGGTGCTGAAACCTATCAAGAATGGGTCGTTAGCTATGGCCTTGGTGGTGAAGGCTTTTTGATTTCTCTGGGTACAACTGAAAAGGCATTTGATGGGGCCACTGTGAGATACAGGAAGCTGGACTAGATGGGCCTTTGGCCTGATCCAGCATGGCTTTTCTTATGCTCTTATGTTCATACAAATAAATGGGTGAATTAAATTAACAATGAAAGTATTACTCAACTGTTTCTTCATGTAAAGTTGGAAGTCAAAGTTGCATTGAGCTGAATCTCACAACTGGTGCCGTTCCTCTGTGAAAGTGTGGGGTTATTAAACATGAAACATTGAGACTCCTGTCCATTTTGCTTTCCAAGCCACATCAATTAGTCCTTCTGATTCAAGTGAAGCAGTAGAAAGAGGTGTGTCTGTCCCTAGGAACCAAGCAGCAGTGAATACACAGCGAGTGAGTGGAATTGATCAATGCGCAGCTGTTGGCTTGAACATAGCCACTCCTGGGTTTACATTCTATAATTTCCCCTTGTATTTTGGTGTGTTGGAAGTTGTTGCTGTGTCGGATGAGTCCTTTGTTCTTAATAATAATAATAATAATAAACAATTAAATTAAACCCAGTCCTCTGCTCTTTCACACTTCTGCCATAGCTCCTAACGCCCATCCATCATTTCAAGATTTCATCTTTATTTCAGACGTGGGAGGGTAATGTGTCTTTCCCCCACCCCCAACCCAACTTTTGGAAGATCTGTTCCAGTGAGAGAACATTGTTGCTTTGTAAAGGCTTGAAATGTTGGCTTGCACAAAGGGGCCACAGTCAAAGCAGACCTGACAACAGATGGTTGCCAAGTTTTTCTCTCGAATGCCTCCAGTGCTGGAGCACTCCTCACCTCCCAAGGCCATGAGTTCCATTGTTGTACTGTTCTAACAGTCAAGAAGTCCCCCCCCCATGGCGAAAAGGGTTAAAACAAGTATGAATATTCATGACTCTGTTTTGAATAGCCAATCACCAAGCTGGTGGGCGTGGTTAAGAATGTTATATATTGGAACCTAATGGATGATGTTCAGTTCAGTTGAGTTCAGTTTGTGATAGAGCTGAGAGGAATTCAGTTAAGAGAGCTGAGAGTCAGTTTAGATCGGTGGTTCTCAACCTGTCGGTCCCCAGATGTTCCTGGACTGCAACCCCCAGAAATCCTAGGCAGCTCAGCGAGTGGTGGAGGCTTCTGGGAGTTGCAGTCCAGGAACATCTGGGGACCCACAGGTTGAGAACCACTGGTTTAGATTGTCAGTTGGTCAGGTGGGAGATCCTGCCACTGAAAAGGGTCTGGTTTATAAAGGAAACACATTGTTATAAGAATTCATGTATGCAATACAATAACTTCGGCTAAAGCTATCATAATACTGAGCATCTAATTGTAACCCAATAAATGTTTCATGTTTCGTTTTAAAACTATATAACCTGGTGTGACTCCCTCTCAAATACACACGTGTCCAGTTAATCTGGTGGTAGCAGTGAATGAAAACCCAGTGTCTGAAAGGGGCACGTCACACACACCCTCCGATATTCGGCCTGAATCTGCCTTCCTGTGGTTTGAGCCCATTATGACGTGTCGTGTAGTCTGAGATGATGGAGGACAGATCCTGCCCGTCCTCTTTTATTTTTTTTAAAAAATGCTCTCCTATTTTCCCCCTTGGTCTTCTTGACTTAAGGCTAAACATGCCCAGCCCCTTCAGTCTTTCCTCAAGAGCTGAAGACCGTATTCTGCCCAAGGTTGCCCCTCCCCGCCGCCTCCAATTTAAAATCCTAAAGAATCAATGGAGGAGGTTTTCAAAAGAACAGATGCTACAGTGGCTTCCTACTGTACCTATGACACCCCCCGGCTTTCTCTCCTCTGATCCAGTGTTCGATGGAATGCGGCAGTGGCGCCCAACAGAGAGAAGTCCTGTGCATCCGGAAGACTGAGAATAGTTTTGATCTGTTGAGCGTGTACGAGTGCTCCTTCCTGGAAAGGCCTCCCAGCCAGCAAACCTGCTTCCTCAAGCCTTGTGGTGCCAAATGGTTTAGCACCGAATGGAGCACGGTGAGTGTTTTCCGATCTCTCCCCCTCTCTCTCTGTCAGTTGGAGTAGACAGAGCGACTGCAGGAGCACATCTCTGGTCCTCGGAGGATTGGGCCCACTATTATGACATCTTTCCCCACCCTCATTCCCAAAAACTGCCTTCAAAAATGACAAAAGTCCCCTTGGGCTATCATCATCAACTACTACAAAAAAAAAGGTAAAGGGTTCCCCCCGCATATGCATGCTAGTCGTGTCCGACTCTAGGGGCAGTGCTCATCTCCGTATTCAAGCCGGAAGAGCCAGTGCTGTGCAAGTCCATGGCCATGTGGCCAGCATGGCTGCAAGGAAACACTGTTTTACCTTCCCGCTTTTTACGGCGGTACCTATTTATCTACTTGTATTTACATGCTTTCAAACTGCTAGGTTGCCAGGAGCTGGAGTTATCAGCGGGAGCTCGCTCCGCTGCGTGGCACCCGGGATTCGAACCGCCGAGCTGCCAACTTTGCAGTCTACAGTTTCGGTGCCTTAGTCCACTGAGCCACCACGCCCCCTCAACTTCTTCTTCTTCTTCTTCTTCTTCTTCTTCTTCTTCTTCTTCTTCTTCTTCTTCTTCTTCTTCTTCTTCTTCTTCTTCTTCTTCTTCTTCTTCTTCTTCTTCTTCTTCTTCTTCTTCTTCTTCTTGTCTATGATAGGGTCAGATGGGCCTTGACACAGTGACACCTATCAGGTATCTTCCAACCGGCTCCAGAGGTCTTGCCTCCAGGTGACCAAAAGGCGCCAAGCTTCCTCCCACCTTCTGATCAGGAGGGGTTCAGTTTGCATTAGTCTGAAGCTAAGAATTAATAACAATGTGCCATCAAGTCAGTGCTGACCACTATCTAACCTGGCAGGGTTGTCCTCCAGCCATGTGAGATGGACTGGCTCCCTAAAGGCACCACAGGGTTGAGTTTGTAGGAAACAAGAAGGGCTGTTGAGGAGAGGACCTTTTGGAGGCAATTCATTCGTAGAATCATTGTAAGCTGGAGGTGACGTGGTGAAACTCCCAACAACAACCAGTCCTAACTTATAACGACCCTTTCTAAGCACCCATGAGTAGAGATGGGCATGAATTGCCCGTCCGGTGATTCACGCTGGTTCGTTTATTGGCCAAACAGGTGATTGGCACTTCCCAGCCCTGTCTTCTCCAATGGAACCTACTCCTCCTGTCAGACACCTGCAGGGGGAGCTGCCTCTGAGTGGTTGTACACCCGAGGAGGTGGATGTGGGAAGCCCTGAATACCCGTTCTGATGCTTAACAAACCGGCACACACTGCCAAATCAGTGGTCCGTGCCCATCTCTACCCCTGAACCCAGCAAGCAGAAAAGAATGGCTGGATGCCTTACAAATTGGGAACAACGAACCCATTAAAATGCTGTTGCTTTCCTAAAAACTATGGGAAAACTAAGAAGCAGTGCCTTTAAGACAGGCCTGCCCAAACTTCGGCCCTCCTGATGTTTTGGACTACAGCTCCCAGAATTCTAAGCTTAAATTGCCAACGGCAAATGACTGTGGGAGTTGCAGTCCAAAACATCTGGAGGGCCGAAATTTGGGCAGGCCTGCTTTAAGATCTCTCACTCCTCTGTTGGGGTGGGGGAGACTTTTCTCCCCCTGTGTTTCACAAATAATATCCTTGCACTGTTGATTTTGAATGCTTGGATTCTTCTTGTACAGGATGATTGCTTTCTGAATTGGAGAGATTTCTCCTTTTTTCACTCCTACCCATGCCAAACCGCCACTTGTGCCTTTCAGTGCTCAAAATCCTGCGAAGGGGGGTTCCGGGTTCGAGAAGTACGCTGCCTCTCGGACGACATGACCCCCAGCGCCACCTGTGACCCCCAGCTAAAGCCGGAAGAAAAAGAGCCGTGCAACACTCAGGACTGCGTCCCTGAAATAGGTAGGTTCCAAATGAAGTTATCCTGACCATGGGACTCCATCTAGTGGAGCGAAAAGACATGTCGGCCACCAAGGCCTCTCGGAGGCAATCTAAGGTCCGCTTCGTAGTTCTTGTTGGGTGCATCTTGAAAGGGCCTTGTTTGTTTTGGAATTAGCAATACATCCACAGGTATTTATCAAACTGAACTAATATAATGCAGTCTCTTTTGGAAACCAAATAGTATTGTTGTTTTCCCATTGCTCAAAGACTTTTCTGATGCTTAACACATGAAAGCACTATTTATTTATTTTATTTATTTATATAGCTTGTATGCTGCCCACTACTACCCAAAGGTCTCTGGGCAGCTCACAATCAAAATAGACAATTAAAACATCAAAATTACAATAAAATTAGAACAATAAAACATGTAAATGCAATAAATACAATACATTAAAAACACAACACTAAAATTGCCATCAGGACCCACAATCATCTGTTAAAAAACTTCTGGAACAGGAAGGTTTTTACCTGGTGCCGAAATGTTATGAACGTCGGCGCCAGGCGGGTCTCACTTGGGAGGGCATTCCATAGTATGATTGCTGTTGTGTGAAAACCTTTGCTATTTCTCCTTCCTATGCATGAGAACAAGACCAGTGAAGATTGATGTCTGTACCCACTTATCTCTCTTCCTTTCCAGATGAAAACTGCCAAGATAGATATTACAACTGCAATGTGGTGGTCCAAGCCCGTCTCTGTGTTTACACCTATTACAAGTCTGTGTGCTGCGTCTCTTGCTTGAGAATGGCCAGCCGACAATCAGGATTTCTGGGGCGCAGATAACAGCCGCTCTATCCTTTGTACCACACCTCTGTTTGGCCCTTAGGGGTTTCTGAGACTACAACAGATCCTACCTTCTCAAAGAGAGGTCTCTTCTATTGGTGAGCACCTCCAGGGTGAGAGCAATGCCCACCTGTGTGATTTCACAAACGTGCGCTAAGCAATATCCTGCTGCATAGCTCTGCCAGCGTAATGGGAATGAAGTCAGAGTCGGGCGGCTGTTGATCGAAGACTTCTGTTCAGTTCTAGGGGGCGCACAATGACATGCAATGTGCCAAAGCAGTGCGCATCCCGAAACAGAAATGGGAAGTCTTTCATCAGTCCCATCTGCTGCTGAAGATGACGACACGCTTGTTGTGCAGGCGGAGTGACACTACAGGATCCCAGCTCTTCGCGTAGGAAAGCTTTCTGAAGACATCAGGAATTGTTATACAGGGAATGGTTCCTACATTCCTTGTTCTTGTCACTCACAGTGCTTGTGACACAAGGAGATATGTTGATGAGGAAGGGCTGCGTCTCAGATGCTGCCTCCTCTCCAGTGTGAGAGGGAGACCGGAAGCTCTTCCTTCTGCCTCAAAGTTTCTGCAGTTTGCCCAAAATGTCCTCACAGCAGTCTGAACGAATGGAATTGCCCAGCCGGCAAGCTCCTAATTTCTGGCTGTTTGTCAGAAAAGATACAAACAACCCATCTGGTGCTTTTAGAAAAGCCATGGAGCAATCCAGCTACGGCCGCTTTGCACACTCTGCTGCACCATTTGCCTTAGTCATGCTTTATGCACAAGTAAAACAATTTTCATCAGTGTGACAACTCTCACCAGCAGAACCAGATAATTTCTTTTCCCCTTTCACACAGGTAGGGAAAAATGTCACAAGCTCCCATCTTCGCATGCAAATGTAAGGCAAGGAAGGACTTCCATCCCAGTGTTTTCCATTGATGAGTATAGGAATGAACCCTTCTTATTTTAAATGAATTCTGGGGTAGGGGATCAGCTCTTCCTCAACTAAGGGACTCAAAAACTTAGCTGTATCTAACCCTGAAAGCAGAGAGGTCCCCTTGTATCAGATGGCTAAAATGAATTCATTGGCTGGAATCCTCATATGTCTTTATGCAGGTGTAACTCACTTGGCTAAAGCATCCGTGGTGTGTTGCACCATTTTGAAGTCAGTGTAGGCATCTCGTGTAGCATCCCAAGTCCCATCTATGTAAAACAGGAGATGCCTACGCTGACTTCTTAACTTGCAGCACTTAACCGCTAGCATTTACACCAATCAAGTTGATACCTGTTCACATAACTCACAGGATTCTGGCCATGTTTGTGAAACAAGGAAGGATATACTTTGTAGTAACTTATTTTTTTATATTTGTAAATACAAGATGTTTATACGAAAGTTTGTATTCTGAGCTATGTCTATATGGAATAAGCCACTTTACCGAGATCACTCCATTATTTGGATATCCGATTCTATTGTGTGCCTTTTTCTTTTTGACAACTGCAACAGCAAGAAGGGACTAAAAATGTATTTATTTATATAGATCATCTACATTCTTGTCCATTTCTTTTGCCAGTACTAACTTTTGGCCTGGGGTTTTATACCAGATTGACATATATATATAAAGTATCATAATGTAAATCCATAGTTAATGGCTCTCTTTATTTCATGGTTAATAATGCACCTCTACAAATGGATCTCTTAAAACAAGTGGGAGACGCATAAGTTAAAAGTACTTATAGACTAGTTCAGGAACATGTACACCAGCCCTTCACCTGAACCGCATCTGTACAGTATACTTTTTTTTTCATATTTGTGTACATTTTCTCCTGGGCGGGGAAACAAAGTTTGATATTTTTGCTTATGACTAATTTATTTTTTATTATTGTGAAAGAAATAAAGATATTAAACAAACCCCCTTCTGGCAAGTGGTATATTTTGTGGTTAAAGATCCTTGCCACAACTCTTCTCTGTTCCATGGTGTGTGTGTGTGTGTGTGTGTGTGTGTGTGTGTGTGTGTGTGTGTGTGTGTGTGTGTGTGTGTGTGTGTGTGTGTGTGTGTGTGTGTTGCGTCATTACAGTTATGACTGACTCTTCATGACCCCATGTCCATGGAGTTTTCTTGGCAGGAATGCTGGAGTGGTTTTGCCAGTTCCTACTCCAGACGCCTACAGCACCTGGTATTCCCTGGTGGTTGCCCGTCCAAGTACTAGCCAGGCCTGACCCTGCTTAGCTTCCGAAATCAGTCGAGATTGGATGTGATAGTTCTAGAATTCATATGAACTGCCAAATAGCTCAGTAGTTTAGGCCCCTGGTTGCAGATTCAGTGGTGGTGAGTTCAATTCCCCACTGGGACTCTCTGGCAGGGGCAGGACTTGATGAACCAACCGGGTCCCTTCCTGCTCCGCACTTCTAAGATTACTGTATTACTTGGTTTACTTTGTGTTAGAGACAGGGACAGGTATGATTAAGCGGAGACAGATTAGAGGCAGGATAATGCCAGAGACACAGCAGGGTCAGAGGACGTGAGGAGAAAATGGGAGACTTATGAGACAGTTACTGAAAAACTGTGCTCGGGGGCAGCAGTATCCCCCCCCCCAAAGAAGCTGTGAGGTTGAATGAATATATTCAGACAGTGTCCAGAGAGACATTTCTATAGGCCTGTATGTGCTTAAACTGTAAAGAGGGAAGAAAGGGTGAATTAAATTGTTTGCCAAGAATGTGACAGCGTGTACTACTGAACCATTTTTCCTTTTTCCTTTTTGTGCCTTTCTCTTAAACCACAGGTGGGGGACCTTTGGCCTTCCAGGTGATTTGGAATACAACTCCCAGAATTCCAAGCCCAGTTTCCCCATAATAAAGGACTGTGGGCGTTGTAGTCCAAAACGGCTGGAGGGCCAGAGGTTCCCTTCTCCTGCCTTAAAGAAATATATTCATTTTATTTGATTCATTTATATTTATTTACATGCCACCTTTCTCCCTACAGGGAACCCCAAAGGGTTGTTGCTATTATACAAATGAAATTGCAAAATAACAAGTTTTAAAACCATACAAGTCTACTTTAAAACAGAATGAAAACTAAAGCCAAAAGGCATTAACAGGATTGGGGGGTGAGGGTGGCTTAGCTGGGCAGTCCATACAGAGCTGTAGACTGGGGCAGCCCACACTTCAGTAAGGCACGTGAAAGGGGGGGGGGTTGGAAGAGAACAACATGCCAGCTACGAAAGAGAATGAGAATTTACTCCCGGCTTTCTTTTATGAGACACTGATGGATCGCCAGTCAAATTTTGCACCGATTCTTTCCATTTGTCATTTCGGCTGGCTGCCGATTCAATTTTGCTGTCGCGCTCGGATATGAATCAAAAGGGCCCTGATTGTGATGGAGTTGGCACATTTGGCCCAGCAGGAGGCCTTTAAAAAGGAGGCAGGAAGGACGCACAGTCCCTCCCAAGGAAGGGAGTTGGGAGAAATTGTTCCCACACCATCCGTCCCTTTTCACGGGGCCAAAGTTTCATGTCCAGCTCGCTACAAGAAGCACAGAAATTAGCAGATGGCCAATTGCCGTAGATAAGACTTAAGAAGAGTCCTTGGCAGCCTTCAAGGAGAGAACGGAGACACGCTAGGATTTCTATTCGATCAAATAATGACCATCTGAACCCTATTCGGTCATTAGACACTCAGTCCTCAGAAACACACAGAAAATACCCCCTTGCCCCCTGCCCGACATAACGTTCTCCAGTTGGTGAGAGGTGTGCCCAAACAGGAGAAGATTGTGCGGGCATATCAGCTCTCCTTGCAAGCTGGAAGCCAATTTTCCAGAACGGTTTCCTGCTGGAGAGCCTGTCCAACTGTAGAACCCATGTGGTCTTCATTTACCCTGCTCTCCACATGGAGAAAGTAACAGTAGAAAGGGGCTAGGGGTGCCACTCTGAACGTGTTCAGAGTGGCCTGTTCCAGCAAGGCAGTTCTTCTGTTCTTATGCTCGTAAGCAATTCCGAATGGCTTTCTGGCCAAGCACTGGGCTCCAGCCTCCCCCCACCACCACCACCACCTTCCTTAGGAAAAAGGAGAGTGTCAACGTTCTCTGCGTGTTTCACCATTTCTCATGAGCAAAACACACTTAATCCATTTCTCACGAGCAAAACGCACTTTGTGTCCACCCAACCTTCCCTTTTCTGCCATTCGGTGCCGCTGTTGCATACCAGCAAAGACTCAAGGCTGGTTCTGTCTCCAAGAAGTATTTTCTCTGTCAAATGTTGCTTCAGAAAGCAAAGATGAAATCATCATTATGATAGAAAAACTCAGCAAGGTTTTTTATTATTATTATTATTATTATTATTATTATTATTATTATTATTATTATTATTATTATTATTATTATTATTATTATTATTATTGATGTTGTTCCTGGTGGAATACAGTTTGAAGAGCATCTATTAAATTGTGAGAATCACCCTGCACACACACACACACACACACACACACACACACACACACACACACACACACACACACACACACACACACACACACACACACACACACACACACCACTGCCAATGTTTCTTCCCCTTTTTAAAAAAAATTATGACCTCTCACTTTCTACTTTTTTCTGGGTTGTGATTAAAAACGGTGTTTTATACATTTTAATCAGGGCTTGGAAATGACACGCTGATGGTTAAAATCACAACCTTTTCTTTCTATGGGCGGACAAGCCAACGGAGGGATCTGAACCGTAAAGAAAAATTGTGCTTTCCATGTTTTCATCTGACATTTAAAATTCTGAAGTCTATATTTATTCTCCCCATTTATAAGGCAGAAATGACGATATTAATATTAATGCAGAAGCTCAACAAATTATTTCCTCACTCTGGTTGGAATCCAGTCAATCCCTATATAAAAAAACAAGCAAACTGTCCTGAATGGGTCCCCCAGTTAGTAAAGTTATTGAGCAGCCTGGAAAACCCACAGCAGGTTGCTACCTTGTGCCATGGTCATAGAATCATAGAATCCTAGAGTTGGAAGAGACCTCAAGGGCCATCCAGTCCAACCCCCTGCCATACAGGAACCCCCATCACAGGACGCCCGACAGATGGCCACCCAGCCTCTGCTTAAAAACTTCCAAAGAAGGAGACTCCACCACCCTCCTTTGTGTCAGCATCTTCCACTGCCGAACAGCTCTAACCGTCATGACGTTCTTCCAGTGTTCAAATGGAATCTCTTTTCCTGTAGTTTGAAACCATTGCCCCGGGTCCTAGTCTCTGAAGCCATGGAAAACAAACCTGTTCCCTCTTTAATATGACATCCTTTCAAAAATTCAAGCATAGCTATCATATCCCCCCTCAGCCTTCTTTCTGAAAGGCTAAACATTCCCAGTTCCCTAAGCCGTTCCTCATATGACATTTCCTCCAGACCCTCACCCATCCTGGTCGCCCTCCTCTGGACCTGCTCGTGGTTGTCAACATCCTTTTTAAATTGAGGTGCACAGAACCGGACACAGTACTCCAGGTGGGGTCTGACCAGAGTGATTCATTCCAATGAGAAAGAAGGAACAGGATGGATTTCATCACATCTAGATTTCCACCCCACCGATGGTCCTGTTCCAATGCCCACCTCCCCCAGGAAATGGGAGGGAATGTTAATCACAGTCCTCTGGGTGATTAATTTCTTAGGATTGATGGAGTCACTGCTTCCTGCTTTGCCAAGGATGAAGTTACCACCCAGCCGCCAAATGTGCAACCCTTTCCCGTCTGTCATGTCTGCTATCGACAGCAGATCAAAGCAACCAATATGTCAAGTGCAGGCGTCTGTCGATGAAGAATTAGCCCAGTGCTCCCTCGGTGTCTGATACAGCAGAATAATCTCACTTTCTCATGACTTATTTAAAAAGCAAATAACCCAAGAGACCCACAAACTAACAGCTCGTCAGGCGGGAAACAGGTTCGGGGGTGGGGGGCACATGCAGCATTCGCAACGACATTCATCTGACAACTCTGCAGCTCCCTTGGCAGAATATTTTCTCTGTGCAAAGAAATTAGCAAGGGAAAATTTGTAAATATCCCCCCTATTCCATCTTTGCCAGCATCTCTTTGGTCTAGTTCTGTGAAAACAGTGGATCTAATATATACATTTGTTCCTTTATTTTCTGTTTCTTCGAGAATAATTGGATGCAGCTCCCTGTGTTTTAAGTAATCTCAAAGAAGCTTTACGGTAAAACCAGAAGTAATACCGCCAAGGGCTAAAAACAATAAAACAGAGATAGACAACACACCATCAAGACAGTAATTTGTTACAAGCCAGGGGGAATGTCAGTAATGAACAAACAGGAAAATAATGCAGAAAATATCTAGGCAAATCAATTGGTGTCTAATACAATGGTTCCCAACTTTAGGTTCCCAGAAGTTCTTGGACCGCAACTTGCAGAATTCTTAGCAAGCACAGCTAGTGGTGAAGGTTTCTAATCTAGGAGTTGTTTCTAATCTAGGAGTTGTAGTCCCAGAACATCTGGAGACCCAGAACATCTGGAGAGCCAAAGTGGAGGACCACCACTCTAGTACACGGTGGGAACACACTACCCTGGGTTCTCACCCAATCTTTTGGGGGCAAATTTGTTGACATAACAGTAGGACAGCAAAGAAGGAGTTCCGGTTCACATGACCTGACTATGAGTTGGAATAGGCTTTGATCCAGTCATGAACCTTGACTAGAGCAGATCACCAAATAAGAACTCAACATGAACCACCACATGGGCAGTTGGGCCCCATGTGTTTACAGCTGCAACATGTCTTTGGTGGTTCAATGCCCTGCAACCCAGAGGCAGGTGACCTCCCCCCCCCCAAAGTGTTGGGTCACTGAACTCCCAAATGGTGGGAAATGTAGTGGTGTTATGGTGGTAAATGAACTGGCACGAATCAGCAAACCAGTGATTCATGGCAATCTCAACATGAAATCCATGGTAACATGGAGGATCAACATTGAGTCAATGTCAGTGATTCTGTTGAACTACATAAACTGGGATGAACTCTTCTGGTTGCTGCTGAACTTCACTAGTCATCACAGTCGAGTCCTTCAAAAGACCCAGTCTAGTTGCAAGTCAAAGACCCATGGGAATCAAGTGACTATGACTGATGGAGTACAAGGTGCTTAGAAAGGAGACAAAACATCCTCATGAAAATATTTATTCTCTATAATCTACAATCGACAACGGGATTGCTTCGGAATTCCTTATATTTCTGAAGCTAGTGCTATGGTCCAGTGATGAGAACACACATAGAAATGATGCATTATTTTGAAACTCGGTCAACAGACGAAAAGACGAATATTCGAACCTTCTTTTCACAAGAGGAAAACCTGCTCAAAAGTTGCAGATCTGTGGTGGTGGTGGTGGAAACAACATGCATCAGTGTTCCTCGTTGTCATCAGGAGGCTGCCACTTGGGTAAACTGAGCCAGTTCTGAAGGCTGACATCTTACTGTATAATCACTGTCATCAGGGACTGCAATGGGGAGATGCAAGTTTTCCATCCATTTTTAATGCTGCGGTTAGGTGTAACATTTGAAACAGCGAGGAGCGCCTTACTCAGCAGTTTTAAGACTCCGGCTTGCCCGGAGGCATCGGAAGCGTCTGTTTAAGTTTTGTGAGGTCAGATCCAGAGCCGAAGTCTCCAAGTTTGGGAAGGGAAGGCTGGTTCGCTATTTAGAACAGAAGATGCCCTGGGCCTGGCGTGGATCCAGGATGAGTAAGTTAGGTCCTGGCACTCTCATCCATGGAGAGATTTGATAAGATAGGGATAAGCAGTGAGGTGGCCAAGTTTGCGGATGACACTAGTCTGTCGAACTCCCTGCCATGGGATGTGGTGATGGCATCTGGTCTGGATGCCTTCAAATGGGGATCCATCACAGGTTACAAACCATGATGGAGATGTGTAACCTCCAGGCTTAAAACCGGGTTACTTCAAGGGCCAGATGCAGGGGAGTGGTATCAGGAAACAGATGTCTAGTCTCCTGCAATCCCAGATGCATCTGGTGGGGCCACTGTGAGATACAGGAAGCTGGACTAGATGGGCTTTTGGCCTGATCCAGCATGGCTCTTCTTATATCCAGACATGTCAAGTACCATTGACCACTATCACTTGTACCAGAAAAAAATGAGAGGCATGTTTTCATTGTTGTTGAGGTTTCTATGAGGCATGGGCAACGTCTCTGGTCAACGTTAGTGGATTCCCCCAAGTGTGTGCACCCAAAAGCTGGAAACTGCCCAACTCATCCTTCCAGTTTTCAAGGCAGCAGCTTTGGTAGTTGTGCATTCTGGGGGTCTGGGACTACAAATCCCACAGTTCTCCTTTCTACTAGAAATCACCATAAGGGGACTTTTTTAAGAGAGGAAGAAGGAACAAAAAATAGAGGACAAAGAACACCAACCATTTCCTTTAAAGGGGGAAATTAAACAAAGAAGGAAGTAACCCGAGGCAAAAGGAAAAGATGTTCAAGCCTCCTATCAGTCTATTGCCCCCTACTGGTGACTTTTGATACAGTCCTTTAGGTATATATTTCTAACTTATATCATCTCATCATAGACTGATTTATCCCGATTGGAAGTACAGCTCTGGGAGACTGCGTGATCTCAGAAGAACCGGTCTGTTTCTTTCACTGCTTTTTAAAACTCTCCTGTGCTTTTATGAGCGGCTTTGATTAAGTGTATTGTGTACACATAATCTTCCTCCCTTTGCTAATGGGAGTCACCATCGCCCACGACACATGAATAGTAATTGGAGTGGAATGATAATGCACTTGCCTGGGAAAAATATGACATGCTAATTTCTCAAAGCTTCCCCAACTCCTCTAAATACAATAATAGTAATTAGTCCATCTGGGGCCAAGCAACTCCTTGTCCCCTTCATTAGTGGGGTTCATTATTGCATTTAGTTGCATGTTAAATTAAGAAATTGCTCCTCCGTTTGTTTGTAAATGCCTGTCTGGAGCAAGAAAAACAGTGGGAGTGATTTATTTTTCAGAAAATGTAAAATGCAATTTCATTTTCTTGCGCTGCCGTTATAATGTGCACTTTTGTTTTAAAATAGAAAAGCAAGGCTATAGACCATCTGGGAAATGAATATTTAAAGATAACAGTCATGATTGGTAGATGCATGTCAATCTTTTTTTTTTTCACTCCAGCCATGCACAATAATGAGAAGGTTTAAGGCAGGCATGTCCAAACTTCAGCCCTCCTGATGTTTTGGACCACAACTCCCAGAATTCTAAGCTTAGATTGCCAATCCCAAAGAATGTGGGAGTTGCAGTCCAAAACATCTGGAGGGCCGAAGTTTGGACATTCCTGATTTAAGGAACCATGTGTGGAACAATGTCAGAGGAGAGGAATTCAAACTCAGTAGAGTGCTATAGAAGAAGCTAGGGAGGTCGCTAGGGCAACCAATCCCAGAAGACATTGCTAAGACTGGTTCTGGTGCCATCAGAAGTTGGCAAAAAACAGGCATTTGGGAAAAGAGGTCCTCCCCATGTCATCTCTGATCCTGGTAAAAGGATCTCCTTATGCTTTTTGGTTGAGTTGTGTCACTGCCATTGCAAAAGCTTCCTTTTAAAGGCACACTGAGTAGTCAACACAACGTTGGGTTGCCACAAGCTCAAAGAATTGGCTATGATGTTCCAAATCTTCAGACTGGGAGGCAAACCTCGAGGGGGAATATTAATCCCAACCTGTGGTTATTTTAACACCCAGATGTCTGTCTCCTACTCCCTCCCTGGGAACACCAGGGCTCACTGCTTCAACATGAATAAGCTTCTATGTGGGACAGACACATCATGGTTGAACTCCTGCTGAGCAGCTGTGGACCCCTAACTCAGCATTACACAAGCTTTAGTCAAACCAAGGCAGAAGGGCTCCATTGGCTGTATCCTCTTCTGTCCATCAGGAGACAGGCAAAAAGTTCCAGTAGCAGAAATGGAATGGCAAGTCAGCCTGACTCATTCAGCTTGGCTCCTCCATCTGGGTTTCAGAATTGGCTTTCAGCCTATACATTTCACACGCCTCAAGATGCAATGGATTTCGTTGTGTGACCAACATCCACCCAGGTACTTGCGATCATTCTGTCTCACAGCTTTTGTAGTGTCAGCCAGTGCTTTTTAAAATAATGGGTATTTTGGAGTGATGCTTTAGGATCTCTTAGGTTTAACACTAGACAGGGCATGGTGGCTCAGCAGGCTAGAGTACTGAAAACGGTTGGCTGCAAAGCCGGCAACTCAGCGGTTCAAATCCCAGGTGCCATGCAGCGGAGCGAGCAGAGTGTTAACCCCAGCTCCTGCCAACCTAGCAGTTCGAAAGCATGTCAATGCAAGTAAATGAATAGATACCTCTGTAAAAAATTGGGGAAGTAAACCATGTTCTGTGTGCAGAAATGCATTCTGACATGCTGGCCACATGGCCACGAACTTGCACAACACTGGCTCTTTGGCTTAAAAACAGAGATGAGTGCTGCCCCTAGAGTTGGACACGACTAGTATGCAAGTGCAGGGGGAACCTTTCCCTTGCTAAATTTAATAAAATTTAGGGTCAAATCCTGTTGTGATCTCTTATAGGTTCTATGAAGTGGTGCCACCTCCACTCAGGATACTAACCACAATGAAAACAATACTTTGAGGTGTTAAGGATAGCATCTCCTATATTGAAATTGTGTGTCTGTGTGTCATTTTTTGAGGGAGCAGCAGCATTTTTTAAAGGTGGCTTTCAGCCTGCATCCAAAAATATGAAGTGGGAAGGAACGTGTTTGCCATCTGTTTCTTTGGCTGGTTCGATTAACTGCTGCTCAGATGCCCGTAGGTAAAGTGAAACTTGAAAACCAGTTATCTTGACTCTCCATCAAGAATTCTCCTGGATTTTTAATCTATGGTTTAATTGGACTGATTTCGGCTGAAATCACTAGAAACGGACAACTCTTGTGGACCAAAGGTTCTCGTTTTTGAATCTGTGTTGAGGATTTAGTCTTGAAGTCCTTCCTTTCCATTTTTGAAATAGCCTGGTGTGCCAGGCTTCCAATAGGAGAAGTTGAGATGAGGTGGGGTCAGAAAAGGGGTGTGGCATTCAGGTGGGGAATTAGCATTCAGGTGGGGAATTAGCCAGTCCCCTACAACCTGTGTGTGTGTGTGTGTGTGTGTGTGTGTGTGTGTGTGTGTGTGTGTGTGTGTGTGTGTGTGTGTGTGTGTGTGTGTGTGTGTGTGTGTGTGTGTGTGTTGCGTTGTTACAGTTGTGACTGACTCTTTGTGACCCCATGTCCATGGAGTTTTCTTGCCAAGAATACTGGAGTGGTTTGCCAGTTCCTGCTCCAGGTACCTACAGCACCTGGTATTCCCTGGAGGTCTCCCATCCAAGTACTAACCAGGGCCGACCCTGCTTAGCTTCCCGAAATCAGACGAGATCAGAAGTGCTTAGACCATCTAGGCAGCTCCCCTACAATCTACAAGGTCGCAATTTAATGAAACTCTAGATGCTGCCACGGGTAGAGACATGGCTGTTCAGGAAACTGGTGGGGACGAGAACATCCCTTTTTATCACATCATAACACTAAATATGACAAAGTCTAAGTAGCTAATTCCCTGGACGTGGGATTCATTTTCAAACATTGTCCCGCCGTGTTCAATCCCAGATAGGTGTCTCAAGGTTCACTCAGCCTTCCATCCTTCCTTGGTTGGTAAAATGAGAATGGCTTGCTGGGGGTGGGGGTGGGATGGATGTGTAGCCTCCATAATGACTTGCAAACTGCCCAGAGAGTGCCTTAAGTGTCATGGGGTGGTATATAAGCAGCACACTTTGCAAGATTCTGGATGCGATCCTGCAAGAAATGGAATTATTTTGAAGGTGAAGGTCTTTCCCATGGTTGCTTGTTCCATGTAGATTCAGAATTTTTAGCAGCCCAAGACAACTTTTGCAAAATAAAAATAAAAATAAAAATAAAAAAGCATGGGTCTACACACCTCTGACAATGTCCTTCTAAATCTTGCCAGCTTTCATGGCCATTTGAAATGAGATTTTTGGAAGGACAGATCTTAATGTTGGCTTTCTTCTAAGAGGTCCGATCCATCCAATACAATTTGGCTGGCACTTGAAGATGCAATGAGGTTTTGTGCCATGCGCCTATGTTTCTTTTCCTCCAACTGTACTTTGATTTATGCACCTTAGTAGGAGTCTTTTGCTTACCAAATGTAATTAGCTGAAACATCACATCTTAGCTCTTGTCTTGTGCAGGCAGGGAAATCATTAGATGACTCATAGGCTAAATAGTTTTTATTTAATGCATCGTTTTCCAAACAAAATTGCCAGGAGGCCCGTGTTTTTGAGTTAACTGTCTTGGAAGTTCCTACCTCTCTCTTCCCACCATGTAAAGTAGTTTCACCTTTGCGGAGTTCTATAGTTTCTAGAAAGGAGTGCAATTTTGTATTTTGCTGGTTGGGTATTCTTTTAACAGGAGGGGTTTCCTAGGAAGAGGCAATTTCATCAAAACTGGGCAATAGAGATGAGCCTGGTTCGTGCTGGTTCGGAGGTTCATGCTGGTTTGTATGTACAGTACCTCGTGGCGCAGTGGTTAAATGCTTGTACTGCAGGTAAAAACTGTGCTCACGACCTGGGGTTCAATCCCAGGTAGCCGGCTCGATGTTGACTCAGCCTTCCACCCTTCTGAGATTGGTTAAAATGAGTACAGAAAGCATTCAGTTAGATAAAATGGGAATGTGTCATAACGTTTTCTGTTCTGCTCCGTCGGCAGAATCATTCCATCCCAAAGCCCTTCCAGGCCCATCCAGCCATTTTGCACATGGTATTTAATAAAGCAACACAGCAATTAATCCAGATCCACACTCCCTACCTCCGAAATGCCAAACGGCATGATTGCTTCTCGGATAAGCAGTCAGAATTCGTTTGCTTCCGCCGAGCTCGGGAAATTCAATAGGTGTTTAAAATGAAGGTAAATGTCTTGAATGCTTAAATCACCATTTCATGAAGTCTTAATGAGCCCATCAGTTAGGGAAGCACAGAAGAGAGAGAGAGCAAACCAGGGGAGGGGGAGGGGGAGAAAGATTATTCTTGTTCTCCAGGAGCCAGATGCCTTCTGCTTTCTTCAAGGTGAAATAAAAGGCCCTTGAATATTTTGCTTTGCAAGCTGCATTGGAGGAGACAGGAGTGGAGAAATGTGCTTTAGGGAGAAAACTCAGGGTAGAACATAAGAACATAAGAAGAGCCCTGCTGGATCAGGCCAAAGGCCCATCTAGTCCAGCTTCCTGTATCTCACAGTGGCCCCATCAGATGCCTTTGGGAGCTCATGAGACTAGATATCTGTCTCCTAATACCACTCCCCTGCATCTGGCCCTTGAAGGACCCTGGTTTTAAGCCTGGAGATGACACATCTCCATCATGGTTTGTCACCTGTCATGGACTTTTCCTCCAGGAATCTGTCCAATCCCCTTTGGAAGGCATCCAGGCCAGGTACTTTCTTTCCTCCTTGGTCCCGCATCTGGATGGTCAAAGTCACATGAGGAATTGGATCCATTTGTCTACAAATATGGGTGCTCTAAAGCATTATTCAAGTGTTCAAAAAAAAAAAAAGAGGGCAATTTGAAAGCATAGGTAGGGAGAGTCTTAGTCACATCTCCAGGAGAAGAAGGGCTGTCTCAAGTCAAAAACTTGTGCTCCACAAGAGGTCCTGGGTATTCCCCTGCCACAAAACAAACAAACAAACAAACAAACAAACAAACAAACAAAAAACAGATGAGGCAAAGGAGCAAAGACAGAGCCAGCCTGGCCTCCAGTGGGAAGGAGTTCCAACGTCTGGGAGCAGTGGCAGGAAAGACCTTCTCCTGTGTCCCCACCAAATGCACATGCAGAGATCTTAAGGGGCAAAGTATTAAGTGCTCAGAAGTGTCTTCCTATTCTCTTCTTCTGGGGGTTAGGGTTAGGGTTAGGGTTGGGGTTAGGGTTAGGGTTAGGGAACTGTACAGGTTGCCCAAGGTGACACAGGCTATCTCCTTTCTCAGAAGACACAGTGGAGAATTGAACTCCCAACTCCAGACTCTTCAACCAGATACTTAAGTCCCTGAGCTGGGACTAGTCTGAATCTGAATAATGTCGGCAAGTCCACGGTAGTGACTTCGGTACTCCATCTGGGCTTTTGCTATATTGGTCAGTCCTCTGTAGCATATTTTTGTTTTGAAACAGTGCAGTATCAAATATACATGAAAGGGAAGGAACAATGAAAGAGTGAGGGAAAATACAAGGCACAGAAAATGCACAAAGGATTTGTTAAGCCATTTCCCCCAGGTTAGGAACGGCAACGCGGTGTCCTCTTGCGGTCCTTTTATAATGGTTCTTTCTTTAACATCCTGTCCCCGAAAGCTTGAATGCTGATTCTCAAATCCCTTGCTAAGGAACTGGGGGGGGGGAGAGAAGATGCATATTTATTTGCAGGGAGGATCAATACCCTCCGAGGAGGGTGAGCCATTCAGCTCAAGAAAGTAGCTTTCTCTATAAATCTCAGACCTCATTTTCGCAGCGACGGAGACCCAAGTCAAAGGTTGTTTGTCCACTGAATGATGTCCTTCGGGGAACAGACTCAGCAGCAGCCTGGTACATTGCTTCCTGGCAGCCACAGAACTCAGAATGTGGGATTCATTTCTTCAGCATCCATCCCTCCGCTGCCTTTCACCGTTTTTTTTTAACCATGGAGACTGGCATTATTTATTATTGCAAGGGAAGCGAACATTCCTGGTTTGAGTGGGGATTATTCTTTCACATTGATTTATTTCATTGCTTGGGGGCACACATCTAGGGGAAGGATTGGGCCTTTGGTTCCCTTTGTACGCATTTGAATTGATTAACAATTCTCTAAAATGTAACTCTTCACTAAAAGAAACTAATGGCCAGCATAGCAAATTAATTGCACATCACTTGCTTAAAAAGTAGGAGAGGATGGGACACAGATGGGGACTGTGTAACCCCCCTAGATGCTGTTGGAATAAACTTGGGTCACCTCTTGCCATTGGGTCCGGTGCTTGCAGATGATGGGAGTTATAGTCCAACAGCACATGGAGGCTTAAAAGTTTCTGCAGCCAGAAACTGAGCCCAGTGGCACAGTGGTTAAATGCCTGTACTGCAGCTAAAACTGTGCTCACGACCTGGGGTTCTTTCCCAGGTAGTAGGCTCAAGGTTCACTCAGCCTTCCATCCTTCCAGGGTCAGTAAAATGAGTACCCAGCTTGCTGGGTGGGTGGGGCGGCAATGTGTAGCCTGCATTGCTGTAATCAGAAACTGTAAACCGCCCAGAGACTACTTGAAGTGGTATGGAGCAGTATATAAACAGAACACTTGAGTGGATACTCCACTAGGTCGAGAGCTTTATATCAACCCTTCTGCTTGACAACAAGACATGAACGGCCAAGGGATAGCCTTCAAAAAGTGTTCTTGGCCAAATGCTTTGCAGAGGGATTGTGTAAGTTGCCACCATTAATTGCAGATAACAGACAAGGTGCCAGGATGTGTGACTGGCTGCATGACCAGACACATGACTACTAAAGTCCCTGCACTTCATCAATTAGTTACGACAACTTCTGTGATCCATACCACAGACACTAGATACAATTTTGGTTATAGTTCTTCTTTCTTCTCTGGAGTGTAATCTTCCCAGTCCTGTGTTTTACAGCCTTCCTAATCCAATTAAAAGAGGACCATCTGATGCAGATGGAGAACAAAAGAAAACTAAGAAATCAACTAGAAGAGATTACCATTACAAGGGTAAATGCTGGAAGCCCCCTCCCTACTGAGATTTCAATAGTTTCTGCTTGCATTGTAGCTGGTTTATGCTACACTGTTTACTAACGTGAGGCCTGGGGGAAGCCGCAAAGCTATTGGAATCATAAGGAGGAAAGTACAGTATTTAAACTTGGGATGAAGTGTTTCTCTAACTGCTACTTCCATTAGATTTTAATTAGCCCGCGGTGTGAGACCAACAATGCAGCCTAAAGAAAACACATTATCTTCCATTTGCCCATAACAAGTATTTGCACATTCTTTAACGATTGCCTTCTTGGTGCAATTACAGCAAGGAATATGTAGGCTGTTCCCCAGTAATATGGGTACCTATGTCACCAAACCTATCTCTTGTTCGTGCTAATGAATTCAGTAATAAATTAGCCATGCATAATTCATTCCTGGCTTCCTCAAAGTTTTGGATAAAATGCAAATATCATGAAAAATTGGTGTGCCATTCAAGTTTCTCCGTAGGGTCCTCCAGTGGTTGTTAGAGCTGCTGTTGTAATCCCGGAGCCTTAATTCACAACAACACATCTTGGTTACGTACGTATTAACTTTTAATAGACCCTCTATTTCAATAATTCATCCTGACACATTAAAAGCCTTCTCTTCGGGCTGACTGGAGAGGATTTGTAGAGGGGGATTTAGATTCCTGAATGCTTAGCGTGGCAGGTTCACTTTTCTGCAAAATACAACACTGCTGAGGAACTGATGAGAAACACAGAATATGCATTTTACAGATACGCCACAACCTTATATCATGGTTGACTTGCGTAACACTTTGTGTGAGTTTCTGTGCTAAGTACTGATGGTTTCTGTGTATCATTGATTAAGCTGAAGTCCGGTCCTACTAGCAGAAAGGGTGAGCCAGCTGCCATAGCTATCAGAAACCTTTCGGACATTTCCCTTCAGCCCCATCTCTGGGACTCTTTGTTGTGTGCCATACAAGCTATCTGGTTTCCCTCAAATGACTTCTTGGCTGTGATGACGAATTTCTCTCATAGCCCGTTGAACTAGTTTCTGTGGGTAGATGGAGAGAATAAAACGAACAGTGTGGCCTACTGTTTATTTTGAAGGTATTTATTTCCCTCTAAGGGCTGAAAATGAGCAGAATTTGAGCAAACAGATCAATTCTAACGCTGCCTAGTAGGGCCTCTGAAACATATTCCTAATGTTATGAATGAACCAAATTAAAAGTCTCCTTAACTGTCCCAGAAGTAAAACCAAGTAGCCCTTAAATGTTGTATAAGCCAGAAACTTTGATGCACAATGTGTTTTTAGGCCCACAAAAGGTGTCAGAAGTGGGGGCCCTGGCTTCTCTTGTCAAGATTTCAAAGATCTATGACTTCCTTTTTCATCCTCCCATGACCTTTTCCAAAACACTTCTCACTATCCAAGATGTCTACCCAGTGTGGGCTAAGGTAGCTCCCAGAGAATGCTCTAAGTTTTTCTAGAAGTAACACTGAGAAGACTATGCACTCACGTGGCTCTCAAAGTGATGTATTTATTTTACTTTACAGCATAAATACAAAACCCATTGCATGTGTGGGTGTGTTACGGCTAGTTCTTCAGCTGCATGACGAGCAAGTAGGCTGAAGATGTTGGAGGATATCTAATGGACTTTGACTCTGAGGTGATTTTTCCAGAACCGGTTTGAGCACAGGGACTTACTTCAAAACTTGAGAAGGAAACAATTTAAAATAAACCCTTGCAGGATTTTTTTTTTTTTTAAAAGGAACCCTCAGCTGGGCATAAATCCACAGAATGGCCAGATTTTATCACTCGGGTGTATGTTTTATGTAATTGTCTGAGTAACAATGAAGAAGAAAGTCTCTTCTCACCTGGAAAGTTTCCCAAATGCCGGGGAGGAAACCAGTAACAAATGACACATGGGCCAAGTCCCAGCACAATCTTTATTCTCAGTTGCAGAGAATAAAAAGGTGCATTAAACCCAAATTAATGAACAGCTACAGTATTTAGTCTCCAGTGGATCGGCTTACATACATGAGTTCAGTGCCCACAGATGGGCCACATTATTATTTCATGTGTTGTCTGAAGCCGTGCCATGATTATCTTGCACTGCCCGCAGGTTGCTGAGAAAGACGTCTCACTACAAGTGCCATAGAGAACAAGGGACCTCAATGCCATTTTAACCAGCATCTGCTGGGGTTTTAAAACACACCGCCATCTTTCCTTGAGCAAACCATGGGTATATTCTGTCCCATCCATTTAGTGCTTGCAGTGGGATTAGTCTTGCGTTGATGGGTTCATGTTCACTTCTTTTGTTTCCCAAACTCATATGTAAGAACATAAGAAGAGTCACGCTGGATCAGGCCAAAGGCCCATCTAGTCCAGCTTCCTGGATCTCACAGTGGCCCCACCAGATGCATCTGGGAGTGCACAAGACTAGAGATCTGTCTCCTGATACCACTCCCCTGCATCTGGACCTTGAAGTACTCAGTTTTTAAGCCTGGAGATGACACATTTCCATCATGGTTTGTCACCTGTGATGGATTTTTCCTCCAGGAATCTGTCCAATCCCCTTTTGAAGGCATCCAGGCCAGGTGCCATCACCACATGCTGTGGCAGGGAGTTCCACAGACTAACAACAGGCTGGGTAAAAAAATATCCTTTGTCTGTTCTCACTCTCCCAACCCACAATTTGAGTGGATGTCCCCTAGTTCTGGTATTTTGTGTGAGGGAGAAGAGCGTCCCTCTATCCACTTTGCTCATGCCTTGCATTATTTTGTACGTCTGAATCATATTCCCCCTCAGGCACCTTTTTTTTACAGACTAAAGATCCCCAAATGTTTTAGCCTTTCCTCATAGGGGAGGGCCCCCAGCCCAGTAATCTTTTTAGTTGCTCTCTAAAAGTCAGTTTAGGTCCTAGATACCTGAAGGACTGCCATTCCTGTTAGTAAGGGGCATAGATCTTTACCGTCATCATCTTCTCCTTGGCTATATAAAAGGACCCTTCATCACCATGCTGGGGGGCAGTGGGCCAAAGGCCCTATGGCCAAATACGCCTAGCAACAAGACAAGCCCTGCTTTCTGTTGCTATGTGGTGCTGTCCATGGTGCTGACTATCCATTCTTCAGCTTGTCCTTGGCCAGACCTTTCCCTGTGCTCTCTTGCCTGGATTAGGTGACAGAAGCTCTGCAGAGAAGCTCAACCTGCACAGCCTTGTTGGTATGAAAGCCCACGTTGGGAAGCAGTCAAAAGTGTTGGCCATGAGCTCAAGGTCTCTAGGTTCAAGGCCCGCTCAGCTATGAAGCTTTCTGGGTGATTCTGGTTAATATGTCACCTTGAACCTACTGACGGAAAGGTGGGGTGTGTGCAAATACAATCAAGCCGACTCAATAAATACAACAAGGTGATAGCTGAGAAGGGGACTGAGGGTTAGCTGCCCCTGAATCATTACCTCTGAGGATGTATTACCATATCAGCTGTTTATTGATCTGCTCAAGGCAACTGCAACAGGCATCTCTATGCAAGCAATAAACAGGATTGTTCATACTTGGTGAAAGGTGTGTTTGAAGCATGACAGGAACTTGTATCTGTCTTTTTGACATGTTCCACTCACCAATTTTCTTTTTAAAAGCCCAACAGGTTGTGACAAGTGACTCTTTCAGCCCAGGACTGTGACAGGAGATAGTTTTGGATGTTTATTTTATTTATTTATTTATTATTGAATTTATATCCCGCCCATCTTCCCAACGGGAACTCTGTTGCTGTGCACAGACCTTCACCATAATGCTTTAATGACTTTTACCCCACTGTTAGTGGGGCATGGTGGCTCAGTGGACTAAGGCTCCAAAACCATTGACTGCAAAGTCTGCAGCTCGGTGGTTCGAATCCCGGGTGCCACGCAGCAGAGCGAGCTCCCGCTGATAACCCCAGCTCTTGCCAATCTAGCAGTTCGAAAGCATGCAAATGCAAGTAGATAAATAGGTACCGCCATAAAAAGCAGGACAGAAAAACAGTGTTTCCTTGCAGCCATGCCGGCCACGTGGCCATGGACTTGCACAACACTGGCTCTTCGGCTTGAATATGGAGATGAGCACCATCCCTAGAGTTGGACACAACTAGCACGCATGTGCGGGAGGAACCTTTACCTTTAACTTTTACCCAATGTTAACATTTAGATTCAAAGCGAGCACAATGTTTGCCAAACCTCCCGTCGTGAAAGTAGTAGTCTATTTATCACACGTGTACAAGAATGTATCCCAGGCACTCTTCTGTTAGTGGTTCTTTAGCACTACCTTGAGTGGCCCATATATACCATCAATGTCTGCTGAACCAAAAATACACCTCGGGTCTCTCCATAAGCCCCCACCCCAACCCCAGGCCACATCAGTGAGACTTTCCACTCTGTTGCCAAAGAACGAAATCATTTCCCAAATGTAGGATTTTCATTTCAAAGCAGAAAGTGTCTTGCCTCGCCTATACACATCGCCTGCACCATCACCTGGATTCCCTGTTGCTAATGATGATGAAAATCAGCTCTTAACCTTTGAAGACGATGGGAAGCAGTAGAGTGGGGGTGAAACTGAAAAACAGCACAGTGTTAAAACCGCCAAGCAAAGAGGAAAGGGCGGTGACTGAAAACACATCTAAGAAGAGAGCAAAAAGTGATATCACCATCAAGTAAAGGTTTCTCACACACACAAATGCACACACTTCCTATTATACTGAAATGCAGCAATTGTCTTATTTCCCCTGTATAAGATGCCCCCATAAGATGACTGTTTACACTACAGAGACAAGGTACGGGCGGTTTCACCACTGCACGGTTCTCTCTTCGGCTTACTTGCGTGTATAAGACAACCCTCAATTTTTAGTCTAATAGTTTTAGACAAAAAATATGCTTTTATACATGGAAAAAGATATCCACTTCTAAGTTGTCTTATTTGCATCTGCCCTGAACAGATGCAATTTGTTCAGGAGCCACTGAAGGGTTGAAAATAATCCTTGCTCTTTCTGATTCGGAAAAAACTCAGATCTTTGCTGCATCCATCAGTCTTGCTTAGATCTCCACTGTGGCTTTTTCTGCAAATATTCGCAAAGGCTGAGAAGCCACTAAAAGTGGAGAAGTAGTTCCGTCATCACTTTTCAAATCTAATTAAAGATATGTGAGCATAGGCAAGGCACAGGTATTTTATTATCCCTTGCCATCGTCTCCTTTAAATCCTCCTTGTTTTACCCATCACTGAGAGGGGAAAACAAGGATGAGCCAGAATTGCAAAGAGCGAAGAAAGATGTTTGATCAATGAGGAGTCAAGCGTTTCCTGTCACCGGGATGAGATCTGCTTTGTTCATCCTGAACTTTGAGTGGCTCATTATTTGGAGGTGTCCTTTGGTTACAGTGTTCTTTTTCAATCTCTCACCTATTAGGTTTTAATTTGCTGTGAACCACAGCCGGGGCCTTTGCGTGCTAAACGAAATGACCTGTCATTTTTTCGGAATGGATCTTGTAAACAAAACTCTCCGTGGTTCAATTTATACCCGGAGAAAACGTTTTCAGATTGGCTTAGCGGCCCAAGTAATTTATCTTCCCAGGGACTGAGAAGCAGAGTGAGCTCCTAAATTTAAATGTTCACGGTCCCTGATTTCCAGCTTGAGCTTTTGCTGACTGTACTCACCCCTGAGTCCATTTCCTGGTGATCTTTTCCTTCCGATTGCCACCAGCAGAAGAAGGAACGTCTCTGCGTTAGAAAAATTGGATTTTTCACACAAGTTTCTCTAGTGTCCTCCAAGGGAGCAGAAACTGGGTACGGAAATGTGTCACTTGGTTTATTTTAGAGCGAGTTCTTCACATTTTATATCAGCAGCAAAAATACCAAGGGTGAGCCTGGGTGAGTTAAGAACTAGGAACCAGGCATATCTTAAAGATAAGGACTAAATCAGAATTTCAGGAGAAACCAAAACATTAGGACCAAGGAGTGAGGCAACTTTGGGCACTATCATTGGGGAGCATGCCTCAAGCAGGCTCCCCTTTGGCTGTGTTGTTGTTGTTGTTGTTGTTGTTGTTGTTGTTGTTGTTGTTGTTGTTGTTGTTGTTGTTGTTGTTGTTGCCCTGATCTAGCAAATTGGTCTCCTGTCCTCAAATGGGGTGGAAGAAGCTATCTCACTGCTACTTCTGAAGTAATAAATACCCGCTGGGAATCTTTCATTGTATCTTTAAGGCAGCGTCATTCGAGTGCCTCGGGAAATGTGCTGAATTCCCACATCTTATGACCAAGAAAACATGTTACCTTTGAAGACTTTTGTTTGCTTCTCTTGAGATGGAATTGAAAAAAAAAAAACCACTTGACATTGTTCTGAAGGGTATTCTGCTTTTTTTGAGAGAGAGAGAGAAAGTGTGTGGGTTTAAAGAGGAAGAGGATTATGAAACAGGACTGAAGAACATGTCCCTGTTGAAAAGATGGATTATTGGTGCAAAAATGGTCAACATCGCCTGCTCGCGGCGTTTTTACAAGGCCACTGAAACAGAGAAGCCTAGATTGCTAGGAGGTGTCAGAATAAATGGGTGTGAATTGTCCCTTATAGAACTCAGTTTTCTTTCTTTAAAAAAATGCACTCGAAATAAAGGCCATTTACAAGTCTGACGAGCATCAGCACATCAAACTATGCTAACCCAAAGCAAGGTTTGTCAAGGAAGTCTGGTTTCAAATGATTAAATTCTTGCCTCTACTTGAAGTGTACTTGAACTCAAGGTTCTAAGACAGCAAGCACAGAAATGATGCATTGTCATACACGCATCATTATTTCGGGCGGTCCATTGTGCATGAACCCTGCCGGACCTTTTATTCTGCACTGAATATTTTCATGGAAGAGGCTTCCATGACAGGCTCTTAAGAAGTGGAAGAGCTGGCAAAATTCGCAAGGCATCAAACACGCCTCTGGAGAAAGAAAGACAACATCACAGGTGGAAGCAGCATCCAGGAGGTCTGTCTGAAAAGGAATAGACCATTGATTTCTGGCTCTAGGATGGAAAGCAAACCAAGGTGTTCTTCCAGATCCTTAGATATAGTTTTCTATAACAATCCTCTCATTAAGGAGAATAAGACAATCTCTCTATTCACAGCTGTTAGGGAACAGTGGAAGCAACTCATGGTATATTTCAAGGGGTGGGGTCCAACACCCTTTGGTTTTTTGCAACGAAGCTTGTAACAAGACGCCAAAATTACAATTTTTACTCCACTGGTTGATTTCAGGTCCAAACCTGGAGAAAGTTTACTCATTGCAGGTGGTCTTAAACCCAATCTAGGTAGTCCTTTGAGGATTTGTGGATCACTTGCCTTTTGCTGCAGAGTTAGAAAGCTTGGACAAGTTACTTGCTTGGACTGTGCGTCCCCAATACCTTCTCTAACAATGCTGCTGTAAAAATCCCGGTGTTGTGCTTTCAAAATATAACACACACACACACACACACACACACACACACACACACACACACACACACACACACACACACACACACACACAAAACCTCTAACAGTTACAATTGGGAGAAAGGATTCCCAGCAGGCTGATTGTAAACTATTTTTTGCCACTTGTTGAGGCGCACCAACGAACCCTCTTCCGTATCTTCAGGACCTTTTTTGAATGCTCTAGACTGGAAAGGTACTAGAGATAAAAATGATAGCTGATTTTTAAGTGGAAGTGGAGCTTTTATTCCCTAGTCAGTTGGGCTCATTTTCTCATTGATTTACATCAGTGAAATGATGCCAAACAGATGCAGTTGCCTGTCAATTTTTAAATAAGAAATTTTTTTTTATGACAGATGGCTTAATAGCGGATCAAAGGAAATCCACTTATGTAAGATTAGTTCTTGGAACTTTTGGAATGAAAATATATGCACACATAATATGTTATGCACCATTGCAAGAGCGGATGGCAATTCATACTTTTTATTCTGAATCAGTGCTGTGCTGAAGGTCCCCCTTAAGATTTTTGGCCTAAAACAGACATTTCGATGGGCATTAATATTTCCTTAGATGCGCTTTCAAGTTAGTAAGTAGGATCGCTAGGGATGTGAAAAAGACTTTGTTGAATCTGGAAACAGCCTTCTCTTCAGAGGAAACAGACTTCTCATGCCACCTGAGGAGAGAAGAAACTCACTTCACCTCATGAATCTCTGCATTCATGAGGATTCCAGGGATCAAACAAAAGAATTTTTTTACCCAGCATGTTGCTAGCCTGTGGAACTCCCTGCCACAAGATGTGGTGATGGCATCTGGCCTGGATGCCTTCAAAAGGGGATTGGACAGATTCCTGGAGGAAAAGGCCATCACAGGTTACAAACCATGATGGAGATGTGTAATTGCCAGGCTTAAAACCAGGGTACTTAAAGGGCTGGATGCCGGGGAGTGGTATCAGGAGACAGAGATCTAGTCTTGTGCACTCCCAGACGCATTTGGTGGGGCCACTGTGAGATACAGGAAGCTGGACTAGATGGGCCGTTGGCCTGATCCAGCAGGGCTCTTCTTATGTTTATGTTTGTGTCTTTCACAGAAGTAAAACTGAATGTAAAAGCAACACACTTCAGAATGATGACATTCACACAGCTGAAAGCTTAGCCAAGTGCGTATTGTTGGAGTAGAACTGTAGATCTCTCATTAAATCAAAGACTCATAGAATTGTGAAATTGTGAGGGGCCTCCAAGGCTACCGAGCCCAACCTCTTTCTCCATGCTGGAAGACAAAAAAAGGAGATCTGCCAGATGGTTGTCCAGACTTCTCTTAAATGCCTCCAGTGTTGGAGCACTCACCCCCTCTTGAGGTCGCTAGTTCCCTCTCTCTCTCTCTCTCTCTCTCTTTCTCTCTCTCTCTCTCTCTCTCTCTCTCTCTCTCTCTCTCTCTCTCTCTCTCTCTCTCTCTCTGAATTTGGGTAAAAGCAAGGGATGCCTCTTGGGCCACCGTACCCCCAGGTATCTTTTCCTCCTTCAGATTTCTCTATATAAATGAGCCCTCCTGCACTTAGGTTTTGAATCACCTCTTGCTCAAAGTCAATTTGTTTTTTAAATCACCTACCGCATTTCCAATCGCTTTTTCCATGGAGCCCCCTTGGCCACGCCCCTTTTTGGCCTCTGTGTTGGTTTTTCTTACGACGGCCACCAGGGGTGGTGTTTTTTAAAACCGATTTCTAGACCGCTTTTTGAAGCGATTTGGTCCACTTCTGTATGCCTTATCCTGCCATCAGAAAAGCAGAAAATTAGCTACTAGAGATGGGCACGACTCAAAAAAATGGTGTTTCATTTGTCGTTTGTCGTTTAGGGGGTCCATTTCGGTTCGTTTTTGTTTTTTGTGAATTTTTTGCAAAAAAATTCGTTTTTGTTTTGTTACGTAATGAAACGAAAAAACGAAAACAAAAATGAAAAATTGCTGTTTTGTTAGCATTCATTACAGTTCAATGAAACAAAAACAAAAAACAAAAACAAAAAATTGCTTTTCATTTTGGAGACAAAATTCGTTTTTCGTTTCATTACGTAACGAAATGAAAAAACGAAAATGAAAACGAAAAATTGCTCATTTCGTGCCCATCTCTATTAGCTACATTACTTAGAATGGAAGAACAACGGCATGACATTACCCTAAAATATATATATATTCCAAAATAGAAGCAGATGATGGGGAAATGACGGACAAAATCAGAACCAAAAAGCGGTTTAGCAAAGTACGGACGGGGAAACCGGTTCATGAGAAAATGCCAAGTGCAGAATGCTGAATCGCTTCAGTGACCACATGACTGGGGGAGGGCAGAAGGCAATTCAAAACAAAAAGCAGTTGCTGTTTGAAGTGTGGTAGCAGGTCACTGAGGAAATTTCATTTCCGAGGCCAAGCAGTTATCATGGGAATGCGCCAGGAGAAAAGCGTTCCTCTGTCACAGCTTTTCCCCTTCATGGTTTATAAAACCCCGCAGAACCAAAAATAACCAAGTTACACTCATCTGGCTGGCAGCATTTTCATAGCTGGATCCCTCACTGAGTGAAATGGAATTTGTCAGAGCCTCGGCTGATGGGGCACCAGGATCAGAATGTAAATAAAACATCTTCCTTCTTCTTCTCCTCTTGAGAGCTGGTTATGAAAACTGATCTGACTGTTGCACATGACTAAAAATAAAATAAAAATAAAAATAAATAAAAGGAAAGTGAACTGTTTGCTGATAAAGAGAACTTGAAAAGAGTGGAGGCCTTTGCGGGGAGCCTGACTAATCACTTTGGAAGACACTCCATCGAATGAATCATGAATGCTCACCACCAGGACTTTGGAAAATGGAGAGCTGAGGACAGAGGAGCAAAGGTTTTAGGACACTGACGATGTTATGGTGCAAGAAAGGAGTGAGGCTTTTGTTAATTAACATTATATGCATGCCATTCAGTGGCAAATGTCAATATCTATGTCCTTATCATGGTGACCACCATAGGTCCAGATTCCAGATTTTGGCTACAATTGATCCATGCCAATGAACAGCACTTTTCATCAACACCACTAGCAGGTCTTGTTAAAAAAGCAACAACAGACAGAAGCGGGGGTGGGTGGGCGTTTTGCTACTCATCCAAGCAGCTATAAAATGGAGGACTTATCACTAACTTCCCTCAGACTGACAAAGCTGCTTGGATGAGTAGTGAAACATTTGCGATGAGCTGACGCTTAAAAAATAAATCACACACTGACACAGAAATTGGGCCAAATGAACTTTAAATTGGACTATCCCTGACACAGAAATTGGGCCAAATGAACTTTAAATTGGACTATCCTGAACCACAGGAAACCATAATTAATAGATTTTCCTCTCCATTCCTCTCCTCTCTCTCTCTCTCTCTCTCTCTCTCTCTCTCTCTCTGTCTCTCTCTCTCTCTCTCTGCTGTGCCATGTGATAGTCTTCTGCACTGCTGGGGATCATGTTAAAATCTGAAGAATAATTGTTCTAGAAAAAAACCCTGGAATTTCACAAAGACCTCCCACCCACCCCCTGGGGAAGATAAAAGAGGACCCAGAATAGATATAGAAATAAAAGGAACGCAGCTCTGAAGGCATGGCTTTTTCCTGGTTCACTAGAACAGCTTGGAGCACTTCAAGCAGTAAAATGTGCATGCAGCAATAAAGCCAGCATCGTTGCACATTTGAAATCAATCCTGCATGAATAAAAGGATTTTCACTTGGTGGCGAAAAATTAAGGCCGCTTTACTGCCTGATCATTGACTTGAAGACAAGCCGTGCTACTTTCAGCTAATTTTGAGCTTGGTTCTATGGGTTTACTGCAGATTGTATGGCTTAAAAATAAGAAGGTGCCATCTCTGCCCAGTTTACCTAGGCCCTTTCTTTAACTTTTCCCTTTGCCTATCTATACCCGCCCTCTCCAAAAGGCATGCCCTTAAAATACATAAGCACTGGCTGAAAGCTCAGTGACAGTGTGTCCACACTGTCATAAAGTCATGATATATTCCCTGGTGCCATTGTTTGGCAAGGAATAAAAGGCCTCATCCACTTTTATTTCTACTAGGGATGGGCATTTCGTTTCGGAGCCAGTAGGTTGTGAAACGAACCCCGCGAGCCTAGGTGGCCCTCAGAACTGGCTGATACACGCAGATCCAATTGCTTTACCTTTCTCTGTCTAGCACAGGGTTAAAATCCAACGAGGAAGCACAATATGATGTCATCTTTCCTGCTTCGTGCTGCTGGCCAATCAGAGAGGGAGGCGGGATGATGCCTGTCCCTGCATAGCTCCTGATTGGCCAGCATCACAGATCTAGCACAGATGACATCAGCCGCCCACTGCGGGAAATGTGGGACTTTTTTTGGGGGGGGGAATAATTTTTTATGAAGATGGTGGGAAAGAGTGATTAATCCATGAATGTCCCGCCCAAAACTTGACACTTGACAGGTCTGGGAGTGGAGTATTTGTGAACAGGGATGGGGAGAAGCTGAGATGGAATCTTGGACAGGATAGTAGCACCATTAAGTTCCATCTCATGCCTTACTTGTAAACATCACCGTATATTGCTGCGTCACTTCGCCCTCCCTCATTAGGGGGGGTGGGGAATCTGCCAAAAGTCATCAAGAGCTTTTTTCACATGTTTGGAATTTCCCCAGCCCTCCCCCCCCCTTGCAATGACCTCACTCCAGGACCAGGAACGCCAAGGGGACATTGTGTTGTCATCACACCCTCGCAGAGTGCCTTAAAAGAGTCGGTGGCCCTTTGACGCTGCTCTGTTATGACTGCCTGGCTTCCCTTGGGCTCTAGACCAAGTTCACAAGGACGGGAGGTGAGCAGGTTGTCATATCTTGTGTTTATCGTGGAGCAAAAGAAACAGGCCAAGGCATGGATGATGAAAATTGGGGTGGGCGGGGGCGGGAGCACCTGGCTGCGATGCATTCCACATACCACAACGGGGAACCACAGGAACCATTGACTGAGCTCTCCATTCTCCCTGCCCCATTGAACCTGAAAAGTCACCGGGCTCAATTATTATTATTATTTTTGACGGCCCTCTGCACAGCACCCTCCCTTCTCCTGAGATAAAATCTGAAGAGAACATCCTGGAGGCCCAGACAAAAATGTCTTAGCAAGGCGTCAAAGCCTTCAAGAGTTTGCATGGTGGGTTTGGGTCTGTGGCCATATAAGGATAAAAAATGAGTGAATGCATGAAGGTTTGTAAGGTGTGTGTTGGGAGAAGGGGCAGAAGGGGTAGAGCTCTCCGAATGGAGAATTTATGAGATTCGTAGCCTAGAAAACGCCCAAAATCCCATCCCTAGTCAGAAGATGCAGCACCCAAAACATCTTTTGATGCTTGCAATGTGAACCTATATGACCTTGCAATGTGCACTATACAACCTGGGTCCTAGCTACCTCAAAGATCGAATCTCACAGTATGAACCAATCTGGGTGTTAAGGTCATCAGGAGAAGCCCTTCTCTCCATCCCACCACCCTCACAGGTACATCCTGTGGGAACTCATGAAAGGGCCTTCTCGACTGCTGCTCCCAGACTCTGGAATTCCCTCCCAGTGGAGGCCAGGACTGCCCGATCTCTGGTGTCTTTCCAGAAACAGGCAAAAACCTTTCTCTTCAGGTGAGCTTTCCCTGAATGGTGGACTACCTGTTATGTGTCTTTCATGTGAATCTATATGATCACATAGACTTTGTGTTTATGCCTACTTATAACCGTGTTGCTTTCATGTAATATGAGCCTCATGTATGAGCCTCGTGGCGCAGTGGTTAAATGCCTGTACTGCAAGCAAAACTGTGCTCACGACCTGGGTTCAATCCCCGGTAGCAGGCTCAAGGTTCACTCAGCCTTCCATCCTTCCGAGGTCGGTAAAATGAGTACCCAGCTTGCTGGGGGGGGGGGCAATGTGTAGCCTGCACTCTGTAATTAAAATTGTAAACCGCCCAGAGACTACTTGTAGTAGTATGGGGCGGTATATAAGCAGAACACTTTGCTTTGCTTTGCTTTAATAATGTTGTCTATTAATGCTGTAAGATGTCCCTCAATTCCTTGTTCTCAAATACAGTGGTACCTCAACTTACGAACTTAATCCATTCTGAATGCATGCTCTTAAGTCGAACTACTCTTAGGTTGGGGCACCTATCTAAAAATTGGAAAAAATGGGGGGGAAATTGTAAGTCGAGCAGACCATATCTAAAATGTGTAAGGCGGTGGTTAAAATGCCAACAGTTTTCCACTCTTAAGTCGAAGTTCTCTTAAGTAGAGCTGCTCTTAAGTCAAGGTGCCACTGTACTTGAACATGTCTTGATTGTACTGGACTGTTATATCATCCCTCATTACTGTAAGCCACCTTGGGGTAAAAATACTCTAAAATAAAAAATAAGATAAATAAATAAACCACAGAGGAACAAAATCCACCTCCATCCTCCCAAATGCTCAAAACTTTTTAGAACATCATTTACTCCAAAGTTTGTCATTCCGAGAGCTGGCAATTAAGAACGGGCAGCAATCAAAAATGTGAGAGTGCCCAAATCAATGCTTGTCTCACACATGAAGGACAGAGTTGTCAGAGAAGCAGGACCGATGAAATAGAATGGAGTGTGGTGAAGTGTGAAAGATCACCCGTCTCCCTGGCTCAGTGCTGCAACAATTACCATTCAAGGAACAATTGTGATGCTATCATCTATCTACCACAAGATTGCAAAGCTTTGCTCAGCCATCATAATGCCGGTGTAAGATCCAGGGGCTGCCAAAAGCAAAGCAAAACAAAAACCCCACAAAAAAACACATCATTTTATTTAACAGAAACTATAAAGCTAAGATTAGAAGAGTGAAAAACAAGCATGTCTTCCCAGGATAAAAAGCCACTGAAATGATGGGAGAGAAAGCTATAAGTATCCCAAAATAGCTTTAAAGATAGGAAACATGAAGCTTCTACAGAAATGCCCTGTAGTAAATGAACTGACAAGCCTGTGTTGGATTTCATAAGCTACAGATTAGAGATCTGAACATACCTCGCTAATTTCTCATTTTCAGTCCATTGAGACCGTTTGCTGCCTTTCTTGCATCTCACACAAATATAAGTCTATTAACACTTACTGAATTATTAATCCTGCCCCTACTTTGTTGGAATGTCCTTGTGGCGCAGTGGTTAAATGCCTGTACTGCAAGTAAAACTGTGCTCACGACCTGGGTTCAATCCCCAGTAGCAGGCTCAAGGTTCACTCAGCCTTTCATCCTTCCGAGGTCTTGAGTACCCAGCTTGCTGGGGGCCAATGAACTCTGTCCTTGCCCAGAGACTACTAGTAGTACTTTTATAAGCAGAACACTAAGAACTAGCAACTTTTTCCTTTGTGGAGCTAAGCACACACATACATGCTCAGTAAGCACGGAATGGTTCATGAATGGAAAAAGATGCAACCAACCCATCCAAGGCAGCCATTGTTCATAGCCAAGGTGAAAAACTAATTTTCCAGTTTGCATCAATGCACAATTATTCTTTGGAGATGCAAAATTCTTTGGAGTTCCTTTGGAAGACGAGCAGTATATAAGTATTAAAATAAATAAATAAATAAATAAAAATGCACCAGATCCAACAATATTCATTTACTTTTGTCCTCAGAGCATCCTTCGTTTTTGAAGTGAAGTGGATCATGATCAAGGACGGGTGACTTTGGGTTGTGGCATGTCCTTTCTGAAATGTTGTGCACCTGCTTTAAACCGTCACTGCTTTTATAGTTTTTATAGTGTGGCTCAGTGGGCTAGAGTGCTGAAACTGTCAGCTGCAGAGTTGACAGCTTGGAGGTTCGAATCCTGGGTGCCACGCAGTGGAGTAAGATCCTGTCGTTAACCCCAGCTCCTGCCAACCTAGCAGTTTGAAAGCATGTAAATGCCAGTAGATAAATAGATATTGCTGTAAAAAGTGGGAAGGTAAACAGTGTTCCCTGTGTAGAAAGGCACTTGGTCACGCCAGCCACATGGCCACGGACTTGCACAAAACTGGCTCTTTGGCTTAGAAATGGAGATGAGCACCGCCCCTAGAGTCGGACACGACTAGCATGCAAGCGAGGGGAACCTTGACCTTAATTTTATAGTATTCAGGTATGGATACAATTGTCACCAATTTCTTATGTCTGAGCTGGGGGGATGTTTTGATGTATTGAAAAATTGCTAGGCTTTAGTGAACATTCTCTCTCACACACGCCAGCACGATGGCGCTAAGGGTGCTTCTTTTGCTCATGATTCCTCTATTTTGCAGAAAAAATGATTGTAAAAAACACACACACAACCACATGCCTTTTCTTGGAGTCTCTGTCTGTGTAAGCATATGCCAATTGCTGATAAAGTTGCTAGTAAGCCATCCAGGGGTTCCATGCGTTAAAAATCATGTTAGTTTCAAATTTTGCACAATTATGCAAAACAAAATGTGGGATGCTTCTCCTCCCATCCCCACCCCAAACCAGTGTGTGAATTCTATCCAGGATGACTTCTTCACACTGTCCTCACCATCAAACAATGAGCAGAAAATATTTGTTTTTTCATGGCTTCTTGTTTGCCACAAGAAGGGCAAGGTTTTCTTTTCGTTGGAAGTCTCAGTTGCGAACACTACCCCGGCTTTAAGCAGCATTAAGCCACTTTGGTGCAATTAACTGTGTTGGTGGTAGGCTGTAAACATGCTGAAATCCATAGCACTTTATTCCCAGTACATGCATGCAGCGATGTGATATCACTTGTCATCTGCAAAGTGATGTTTTTTTTAAAAAAAATGGGATGAGCAATGCATTTACAAATGGCTGATATCAGTGGCCATCCCCCCAGTCGGTTACCTTTGTCTGATTCAACCCAGGTAATATACATCTCCGCCAACACACGCCATTTGTTTAATGCTTGCGTCTTTTCTGCGGGAAATGATCTACAATCTCGCACTTTAAAAATGCCAAGGAAATGGGCTCCCAAAGTAGTGTCGCAAAAACACCCACCCACCCTGTGCATTCATCTCCTAGGCTCAAGTGGATACCATAAAACTTCAGAATGGTTTCGTCAACTGTCACAGAGTGTTTTCGGAGCCCATTTTCATATTTTCCCTCGCTCAACTTCCATTGGGTTTCTGCCAGTTTGGGGTTTTGCTTTTTTTAATAGCAAAAAAGGCAGACAAACCACTTATTTCACTTACATATTGGTTGTGATGTGATTCACATCCCAGCCCACAGTCCCCCTTCTTTACTTCCTTCCTCTGGTCCCACCTCTGCCAAACCTTTTCTGGAGTGTAAATGCATGATAGATAGATAGATTTGCAATAGATTTTGTGCATTTCACAGTAATTCCACAATTTATGTTTCATTGCCGTTCATCACCCAGAATAGCGATTTGCCAGATGGGTGGTATACAAATTAAATAATAAACAGAGATCATTTGTTACACTGATGGATTTGTAATATGCCTATGACTTTTCCCAACAGACTTTAGTAGGATTTTGGATAAATCCATTAGCTGCAAGGAATGGGTGGGGTGGTGGGGTGATTAAAAACAAACAAGCAAACAAATAAGTAATGCAATTGTCTGATCTGCATTTGGTTTTTTCCCCCTTTGGTTTGAACAACTTTAATTTGTTTTCTTTGAAGTTTGTATGCTGAAAATGAAGTTTAAGTAGATAGATAGATAGATAGATAGATAGATAGATAGATAGATAGATAGATAGATAGATAGATAGATAGATAGATAGATAGATAGATAGATAGATAGACAGACAGACAGACAGACAGATAGATAGATAGATCCAACATACATCTGACTAGTAGATAACCACTTAAGGCAGTGATTCCCAGACTTGGAGTCCCCAGATGTTATTGGATTGGAAGCCTTCACCACTAGGTGGGGCTGGCCAGAATTTTGGGGAGTCCTAATCCAAGAATACTTGGGAAGTCAGGGTTGGGAACCTTTGTCTTAAGAGGTCAAAAAGTAAGGAAAGGGGAATAATAAATAGTGGACAGTGGACAGGGACAGGACCCTAAATTTCCCAATGGCAAGGATCCTACGGCATTTAATTATTTCATTTATTTTGAATATTTTTAACCCCACCTTTCTCCTTGAAAAAGGACCCGAGGTGGCTTACAATACTGAAGGACAATATGCAACACAGAACATTTAAGACATATTCAAGTTGAAAAACAGTTACTCTCGCGGGTCTGTTATTCTGTTCGCTCTCAGGTGATCCCATCCATGGCAGCTCAGTGGCATGATCCTTATCATTTTGTGATGATGAAATGGCTGATTTAAAAAAAGAGACAGTTTTATGGCAGCATATTCCTTCATCCCTTTATTGGCACCTTTCTCCGTCGTTTCTGCCACTACTACCTGATGATACATTTGGAGTCTTCTCCATAATTGCCTCGCCATCCATTTTCTTTAATGGGGCGGAATGGATTGAGCTTTGAAATAAAGCATCCCTGTCAGAACCTGGGGAGTATTTGCCTTTTTCCGCGCAGCAGGTCACCTTAATGGTTCGAGTCCCTCTGACATGATCCATTCAAGAATTTTGACAGTTTGATCAAGTGAGTGGTTAAGCCATGCATTAACAATGAAGAAGATGTGGGTTGTTATGGCTAATTCTTAGCAAGAATCATTTGTCTCACTTCATTTGAGGACCGTCGTTTGTCATTCCTTCTGTTTTGATTTTATGAACTCCGCTTGAGGACTGAAAACGTGCCTCTCTCCCTGTAGAAGCCTTTCAGGGTTTTAAAATCTGCAGGGCACATCTCCCCACCCATGCCTGGTTGAGGACCCAAGAGAGGGCCTTTTTGGTGGCTGCTCCCAGACTGTGGAACTCCCTCCCACATGAGGCCCTCCCTCCTAGCCTTGTATCCACAGTTGGGATACCTTCTAGAAGTGTGTGGCTGAAGAGGAGAGGACCCGAGGTGACCCAAAGGTCCTTTTCAGGAGAAAGGCAGGATGTTAAAATATTTTAAGTAAGTAAGTAAGTAAGTAAGTAAGTAAGTAAGTAAGTAAGTAAGTAACAAATTAATGAACAAATGAACGAACAAACAAACAAAGTGAGAAAGGGAGAAAGACTTGCCTGGTGAAATCCAACTTGTCCTTTGCCTTGCATGCAACATGAAGTCTCAGCTTCACATCTTGTTAAGAATTTCCAGGACTGGAGGCTAAGAATCTGTCACAATGCATGGGAACCATTGCTAGGTATTAGCATGGGAAACTGAGCAATCCATCTCTCATCACTCATAGGCCACTATCGATCCCAACTAGTTATATAGCTGCATGATTAATCCACCAATAACAGACTCCGATAATGCTCTCAGGAGGATCTCGAATGTTGGCTGATATTTTATTAGCATTAAGGTAAATTACTCTCAGATAAACTAGCCATCTATGTGTAGAATAAATCTTGTGGGCGAATTGCGAAGGACTTTCCGTTCTTGTTTTTATTGGCTAATATATCATGCAAAAATCTTTGAGGGACTACCTAAAACGATGTTTCCACCATAAATAAGTGTGATGCTTGCAAAATGATTGATTTCAATCAAAGATGGCTAGCAAAATGGATCCTCTGGTAAGAAACAATAAAGTCCCTTGCAGCTTCTGTCCAAGATGTCTGCCAACGTTGCTGTATAGGACACTTGACTTATCAGTGTCAAAATAGTGGTGAAAAGGAATATTTATTTGCTACTAATCTAGTATTTTCCCTCAAAAGGTGAAATTTCTTCAAAGCGTCAGGCTTGACCAAACAGGCTTGTAATTGAAGCCTGATTTTACCTCCTGGTAACCAACATAAGAAAAGGAAAATTAATTTCTGTCTCATGGACTGAAGTTCATTTGAGGACTTTTATTCCTCAATGGATCTGCCCGTAGACTAAAAGGAAAGAGAGGGAAAGGCACCAAAGCAGAGAGGTGGGGCTCTCTTTGAATTCAGAGGCAGAGAAGGAATGATTGGTCACGGTGAGCTTGATTGACAGTCACCTTAGCCCAGAATGGATCCTCCTAGCCAAACCTACTGAAGGCAGCATGCAAGGTTGGAAGAACTCCAATAAAAATGTGTGGGAGTGGATTGTGAAGACAGTTCGTAATGCAGAAGATGCTGACCTCTGCTGTGCAAGGCTAGCTGCTCCAGGGAGAAGAGAAAGACAACTGCTGCATTTTACAAGCGGAGAGAAAGAGATAAGAAAACTATGTCACAGGTAGGTTGAGGATTCCGGCTGTGCTTGTCACTTGTAGAGGCTTTCAAGGTTCCCTTCTGAGATAAGCTACCAGGACAATAAGGGAATTTCTTTGGACCTTCCTTTCCAAAACAGCAAACCCAAAAGCCTGCACTGCAAGCTTTTGGGAGGGGTTTCGCCTCACTTTGGGAGATGCGTCTGTCTCTGCCTTTGCCTGGCACTGGGCCATGGACAATTTTATCCAGGATGCGAGAGATGTGTGGGAAGGAGGGAAGCAAGGATTGTAAAGGAAGGAAGGGAGGAAGGAAGGAAGGGATGGAGGAAGACAATGACCTAAATTCTACTGTAAAAATACTGTGCACTCAGAGCTGCAGGTTGAAATTTGGTGCCTGGGGCAACCAGCTCGGTGTCCTATCCGCTCTGCCCTGATGCACTGATCTACCTCCACTCCTAAAGGAAAACGTTTTCCAGGGGGAATAAATTAAATCAAGCAAAAAAGGTCCCGGAGGTTAATTTTCTAACATTTGCCAGTAGATTCAGCTGTAGGTTCCTTGATTTTGGTGTCCTGGAGCAAAGTTCTGTTTGCTCCATCCTAGTGAAAACTCTGAGCATAAGTAAAGGAAACAGTGCAAGTGGGTTTTGCATGTGACTCATTCAACAGTCCAGTATGTTAGTATTACCACCTGCAGAAGCCTGTCTGGCACCAACAGCACAACAAGGAACCAGCAGTGTCCAATCCCATATGCAGTGCCCAATCTCCCCGGCCTTACACTCCATGATCCACAAGATTCTGAGCCCCATCAGATCAGACAGAATCTGTTTCATCTCCTCTTCTTCCATGAGTTCCATTTGGGCATCCTTTTCTTCTTGTTGTCCTGCACCATCAAGTCAGAACCAACTTACAATGACCTTAATAGGGCTGCCAAGGTGAGTGAAAGATTTAAGGAATGGCTTTACCAGTTCGACTCCCTGAGTGAGTTTCTGGGTCTGAGTGTGGATTAGAACCCAGAGCTCCTGAATCTTAGCCCTTCACTCTATCCACTACATGACACCATAAAGGGTATTCCCAACTTGCATGCCATACCATCAGGTGGATTCCGACTTCTGGAGACCCCTAGCCATAACGTTATCTAAGATTGACTTCTTAGATGGAGCAACTCCTAAGATGGACTTCTCCAACCGGACACCAGGGAGATGTGTTGGGCTACCATCATCCCCTTATCTTCAGCCCAGACAGCCATGGGTCGTTGGGGCTGGGGATGATGGGGGTTGTAGTTCTGTGCCTCCAGATGGTGCTGAGTTGGAGAAGAACGGTGTAGGGCAGTGAATTTGGCAACCAACTTCATTCACCTGCTGCAGTCCTGGCATGTCCTTGGCATCATCCACAGGAGTGGACAGGAGGACCGGTGACACTTTTCGGAGTGGGGAGCTACCTTGAGTGAAAACATCCAGACATCCTAAGGTGAGAAAGACAACGAGCTTGTTTCATCTCAGCAGGATGCTGGGATTCTCTCTCTCTCTCTCTCTCTCTCTCTCTCTCTCCTCGTTGCACCAATAATTAAGCATCCCGCTCCGTTGAACATTGCTTCTGTACGTGATGCTGATCATTTCACCTTTCTCTTCCAGAATCAAACCACTCAGGCTGTTTGTTTTGAAAGGTAGCTTCAGAGAACAGAACAGCATATTCCAGACAGTGTGAGTTTAATTGCAGCAGGCTATTTATAGGTCGTGATTGGATGAATCAGTGCAGGTGATTCAATGTTTGGAAGGGTTCCCCCTCACCCCAAAAAGGAGATGGCAGGTTTAGAAAGAGCCTTCAGTCTCTGGATTTGAACGGCCGTGTTTGACACAGTGCCTGCCTATTGTGATGAGTAGAGATGGGCACGAAACACCAAAATAGCATTTCATTTCATTTTTCATTTAACCCTTTCCCCCACCGGAGCACCAATCAGCTGGCGAGCGGGGCTTGGGGAAGGGGGGAAACGTTTTAAAAACTGGGTGGGGGAATCCGCGGGCTTTTAAAACATTTTTCCTGCCGGAGCGCCAATCGGCTAGCGTGCGGTGCTTTGGGTGGGGAAAAAAGTGTAAAAAGCCAGTGGTTCCCCACAACCAATCAGTTTTCCATAGGAATGCATTACTTCAATGCATTCCTATGGGGAAATGAAAAACAAAACAGAACAAAACAAACATTTCCCATTTGTTTTGTTTGGTTTTTCTTTGAAGGGTCACTTCATTTTTTTTTTCAGTAGGGAACGAAACAAAAAATGAAACAAAAAGAGGAGAATCAAAGGAAACTTATCTCCTATTTTGATCTCTCTAGGTGTTGGGTGCGTGTGGATTTATAGCCCAACAAATTAGTAAATTAAAAATCACCAAAAGTTCATTGATTTGCATTTGTTGAGAAGTACGAATTTGAATTGACGAATTAGCAATTTTATTCATGTTTAATGCATGAATAAAATGAATGCTTCATTCATTTTTAAAATCCATGCCCCTCTCAAGTTCCGACCTGGTCTCCATCTATAACCCTTGATTGAGAGATCAGATTGCACCTGTAATGAATGTCTAAACCAAATGATTTCTGAGGAGTCAAGTGAGGTTGGAAGAATCACATATGCAGAATCAAGGCACGGCACCTACTAGGAGCACTGCAACATTTCCCCCTGAATTTCAGCCAGAGATTGTGTAAGACTGCCTACTTGGTGATACCATTGATCTTACTAGTTAAGTCCTTTTTGTCTTCATCATCGGTAAGGCAACAGCAAAAATGCACGAGTAAGGGATTCTTGGACTGTTTCCTGATGTGTTTCCACTGCTAATGCATTTTTTCCACCCAAACCTGCACTTTAATAGGCGCTGCCTCAGCACCTCCAACGATATCATCCCCAGCCCCATCATCATCTGCCTTAATCCTATCTACCCTTTCAACGTTTCTTTCTTTCAGCCTTCTTTCCCAGAGCACTCTTCTTTCCAGAAAGCGACCCAGAATGGAAAAGAAAAAAACATCTCCTGTTGTGTGACTCAGCTGTTCAATAGAATTGCTAGCTCAGAATGTTTACCATCTCCTATAGGGCCATTAAGTCAGAGTTGACTTGATGGCCCACGAGAGCGGCGTAAGAAAAAGCTTTGAAAGACTGCAACACTTGCTTTTTTTTTTTGTCATATTTTGGTGGCTCAGTAGAGATGTTATATTCAACTATGCAGGGAAATGAGCTGCTCTCTCTGCTGCCAGACAGCTATTTGTAACTTCTAAATTAAACTGTGTGAGGGGGGAATGGGCGCCACTTTTTTTTTTTGCCCTTAATTTGTAAATCAATAGATGAATTACCGAGAAGAGTGAAGTTATTTCTCCTGATGAAGAGATTAAACAGATGACGGCTGCAGGCAGTTTCACTGCTGCTTATCTAGACACAAGGTAAGAATAAACTTAATTAATAGGAGGAGGTCAGGAGTGAAAGTGGGGCATGAATTGGTTGAGACGGAAGAAGCATATCTAGGATGCCAAGAATCTATTAAACACTTATCGCTTCATCAGTCTGTTGCAGCAGTGGGAATAACTCCTCAAATTAAGTACACTTTTAATTGGCAATTTTTTTCACTGTGTTTGTTTGTCCAAACTTTCCAGCGTGGTGTTATCTCTTGGTTAGAATCTGATTGTATTTCATGCATGCCCTAGCTTTCTTCAACCACAAGGGACTTAAGGTAGCTTACGTTTGAACAAGGTAAGTACAAAGGCATAACATGCAAAAGGAATGATGGCATCAAAAATTTGGAAGATTGTTTCAAGACACACCATTTAAAATTTGCAATTGACCGCTTGTTCTAAAGCCCCTTTACCAGCAACATAGGTCAATCTGAACACATAGGAGAGCATCTGTTTTCATGGTAGGGCTTTCCACACCAAGGAGCAGACACAGATAATGGCTTGCCTTGTGACCCTCCCAAAAGTAATGTGAGTGAGTTAGCTTGGTTTCGATTGGAACTCAGCCTGGGAGTTAGACCTCCTTCATCGCCAATGGTCTCACAAGGAAGTCAACGTTTCATTGAGATCAAAGGAACCCTTGGATTGAATCCAATTGGTAATATCAACAAGGGGGTGGGGGTGGGGGAAATCCCACATTGAATCAATGGGTTTTATGGACAAGTTGACTCACAAGTCAACAAGGCAGGTCTAGTCTACCTGCTCTTCTTCTCACATCGTTCCTGATTTTGGATGCTGTTCAGTGTCCTTACCATGCTGCAGGTTCCGTCGGACGGCAAGTTATCTGCGCTTTCTGTGCTTCCTGCATTTGTTTTTATCACAAATGACCACCTGTGTCCACTTCTAACATTTGGTTTCTGACCGCAAATCAAAGCATTCTGCCTCTAGGCCTTGTACAGTTTATAAGTCTTCCATCATTTACTCCCTTCCTTTTTTCTTAGGGCCTTTTCACACGACCCCTAAGATCCGCTGGCCACTTAAATTCGGACAAGAGATCTTAGGGGTTTGTCGCTGTTCCTGCGTTCCCACCCCCTCCACACCCCTGGCTGCTGGCTGCATGAGGGGAGGGAGAAAAAACAGGAAGAAAAGAATGCCGCTCACCTCCGTTCTGCCATCCCGGCACTGCATTCAGATCTCTTAAAGGGGCAGGGGGCAAAAAAAAGAACAAACAGAAGCAAGGAGCAGTCCCGTTATATCCGCAGTCACTACTGTTATATCCGAATCAGGAATTATCTTTTTACAATTTTAAGCTCTGGAGCAGAGAGCAGGTGTACAAAGGGCCTTGTTACCCTCTCAAAAAGTTGTTCAGAATCTTAAACATTGGGGGCTACCAATTGAATTTATTATTTTATTATTTTAGAGTATTTTTTACCCCACCTTTCTTCTTGGAAAAGGTGGGCGGGTCTTTTAGGCCACCATTGTCTTCCAATGATAGGTTTGATTCTGGACAGAAGAGCTATTCGTTTTGTGAATTATCTCTCTTCCTCGTCCCTATGCAAATGCGATGATTTTACAAGTCCAAGAAAGAACACTGACTCTTCAACAGGAACTGCTGGATGGAGCAGTGCTTTAGATCTCTGGCTGTGGAGCCAGAAGCTGGGAGATACATAGGGCTCCTCCCAGCTCTGCAGTTCCAGGGTTATTATATTATTAAGTTGTCCGTTCCTTTTCTCCCAGCCATCAGCTGGCTTGCCAATTCGTTCAGCAAATGTTCAAAAATTGTATCACTGGTGCTGGCATTTCCCAGAGTCATTGTAGAGCTTACGGCTGACTCCGTTACATTCATTCTCCTTGACTTTCACATTATGCTCTACCGAAGCAGCCAACTGGAACTTCAAAGCAATGACTTCTTCCAAGTTTGGTCTTTGAAGATTGTTTTTTAAATGATCCAACCGTTCTTCTCTCTCTCTCTCTCTCTCTCTCTCTCAGTGTTTAGAAGAAAATCAGCAAGAAGAGATTGGAGGAACCACGCTTCCCACGTTCCTAGGTGGTTTAAACTCTTAACACTACCCACTGTCTTTCTGTGCAAGCATCTGCATTCAGTAGCTTCTGCACGGAACTGTCAGGTCAGCCCAGCCTCGCAAAGACTCATAACATGGGGTGAGGATGTTTGTACTCCAGAGCGATAGAAGTGAATAATGGCTTCGCCACTTATCCACTTACCTCCCGCTTGTTATGTTCTGTATAGCTGAACCGCCTGCCTCAGAAGACATATTGTTCTCAGAAAACTTCTGATATAGTTTTTTTCCCTCCCTCCCTCAGTCTTTCCAGCCCTGCATAAGATGGCCAGCCACTTGGCAGAATTTCCTGACAATGTTGTCCAACATTTCCCCCAATCAGCCAGCCTTACATAGAGGCAGCCAAGCTGCAGATGCAGGTGCTATTGTGGCATGAGGCGGTGGTGAGAAGAGAAGAGAAGAGAGAAGAGAAGATTGGACAGGGCAAGGCAAGGCAAGGCAAGGAAAGGAAAGGAAAGGAAAGGAAAGGAAACATAAGACAAACACAAGGGAAGGGAAGGGAAGGGAAGGGAAGGGAAGGGAACACAGGACAGAGCAGGGCAAGGCAGGGCAAGGCAGCACAATGCAACACAAGACAATGCAAGACAAACACAAGGGAAGGGAAGGGAAGGGAAGACAGGACAGAGCAGGGCAAGGCAACACAATGCAACACAAACACAAGGGAAGGGAAGGGAAGGGAAGGAAGGGAAGGGAAGGGAAGGGAAGGGAAGGGAAGGGAAGGAAGGACAGGACAGGATAGGACAGCACAGCACAGGGCAGGGGGAAAGCATGCATAGAAATCACAAAAACATAGAATGATTAATGCTCAAGACACAAACAACCCATCCAGTGCTTTTACTTGGGCTTTGATTACAAGTGTGCGTCCACTCAAACACAACACAGGAAGAACCACAAAATTACTCTGAACTGTACATTTCACATGAACAACAGAGTCTTAAAATGTGTGGCATCTTTTGTTGCTGCCTCCTTGCGATCAAATCCTGCTGTTTTGTATTATGGAGACTATTTTTCTCGTTTTAATTTTCCTGTTTCCTATTTGAGAAAGCACTAAGCTCCCTACAGTATCCCCCTCATCCTCTGCAGAAGAAGTCCAGTATTATACGCATTTGCACATACAAAGCTCTGTTAAAGATCAGTCTTTTGCAAGATTCGTAATTACCACAACATTCCACTTATAGCAAAATTTCAAGGTCAATTGCAGGCTTCTGTTTCAGGAGCTGCAGAAAATAGAAATGGGGAAAACAGACTGCTAATAGGAATAGTGAGGCTTCTCAAGGGGCTTTTTGTGCATTCTGGTTGGAAAGTCTGGGCACCAACATTTATTTTCCTAGCAGAAGAAATCTAAATAAATAATAACGGGTATCTAAGGATTCCATAACGAGCCCAAGCACGTATTTCATTTGCTGCTAATGGCAGTGTTTCTTTCTTTAATGGAGACGCTGATTTAGTGTTTTTCCAAGCTGATGGCCTCCATTTGCCTCTATTAAAGGCGCCGTTAACCTTGGGGCCTAGTGGGAAGCTAAGCATGAGATTGGCAAGTGGCTGACCTGCGCTGGATCGTTAATGGGAACGATTAACATAATTTTACTGCCGTGCTCTTTCTAGTGTCTCCAGCCCACTGACAACATTTTCTCTCGATATACAGTGGTACCTTGTATAAAGGAATTCATTTGTTCCAAATGAAATTATGTTAAGCAAATTTTCCTTGATACAAATTCCCCATAGGAATGCATTGAAAACAGAGTGATCCCATTTTTATGTTGTACAGATTTGCCCCATAGACCATTCTGTTAAGCAAATTTCCCCTATCTCTGGAATTTTTTTATGTTGTACAAATTTTATGTTATACAAACCATTTGTTATACAAGGGTCCACTGTAATCATTGTTGGGGCTGCCATTTGGTAGCACCAACTCTCCATCCGATAGTGTACAAACTAGCCTTACATTTTTCTTTTAAGGATTGTGATGAACACTAGGTTGTTGTTCCATTTCAACTTCTTTATGGAAAGCCCCCTCCCAGTTCTAGAATATTCTATTCCGCGAGGCCTTGGTGACCAGCTTAGCCCTCTCTTAGCTTTTTCCGCCATCAATAATCAATAATCAGGTTGCAAAGCAGCGGTGAGGTCTAAGTTTGCCCTGCTGCAGTTGTTTAGTCTTTTATTAATTTATTAATTTATGCTGATTTTGGATTATGTCTTCATTTTTATCTCTTGATCCTTGGAAGGATGGGAAGAAGGTTGAGTCAATTGTGATGCTAGGTTGTTGTTTCACCCCCTCCCTGGGAGCCCTTTTGGATCAAACCTTGGAAGGATAGAAGGTTGAGTCAATCCTGAGCTGGTCACCTGAGCCCTTTTGGATCAAACTCAAGCTGTGAGCAGGGTCTTCACTGCAGTACTGCAGTGAAAGTGTTGCACCACTGGGATCATAAGGCTGCTATACATATGGTTGCCATGCTTCACCATCCTGACAGCCCTGCGAAGGGTGTTCAATGGAATGCTCCAAGGAGGTCCTCAAATAAGAAGTCCCAGCATGATATGTTCCTACCAAGTGCTCCAGCCAGCTGGAATGGCCTGCCCTCTCCTGGGATTCTCCATTGGATCCCCTTCTTTTGGTCTTTCAGCTGCTAACCTGGAGTCTTTCTATGCATGATCCATTGTTACTAAGTCATTTTTGGGTGTCATTTTATATATACATTATGACCCCTGTATCCACTGATTCATTATCCACTGATTCAGTTATCCACGGTTGAAAGAGGAAAAATTAAATAAATAATTCACCAGCTGCAAAGCAAGCTAATGTCACAAACAGCAGCTGTAAAGCAAGCTACTGTCATAAAACAGCAGCCGTAAAGCAAGCTACTGTCACAAACAGCAGCTGTAAAGCAAGCTACTGTCATAAAATAGCAGCTTTAAAGCCAACTACTATTGCAAAACAGCAGCCGTAAAGCAAGCTATTTTCATACAATAGCAGTTTTGAAGGATTTTTGGTGTTCTCTCTTATCCACGGTTTTCATTATCCACGGGAAGGCCTAGAACCAATTCCCAGCAGATAACGGGGTCCTACTGTACATTTATGTGATTCTTTCCCATCCCTATGCGTCTCATTGAACAGGGACCAAGTGTCCACATATCGGAAGGCACCAGAGGCAGTATCATCATCATCATCATCATCATCATCATCATCATCATCATCATCATCATCATCATCATCATCATCATCACAAACTTCGATCCAGCTTTCCCCTCGTCCACAGTCCAAAATATAAGCCAGAGTTTATTTCCCCATCCTGTGGGAATATTCCACCAACATATTTGGTAAACATCATGATTTCAAAACAAAGCAGAATAAAACTGATATCCGGAGGAATCACACTTGCAGTCTTTCTTCCTACTAATCTAAACAACCTTTCCTTTCAGGACTAAATACACCGCCCATGGTTGTGTTGGCATAAACTATGTAAAAACGAGCTTTGTTATAATTGATTCTGTTTTTTAAAAAACAATTCCCCCTTAGCTATTATTGTGGCTTTTTCTGGTCTGCTATCTTCTGCTCATTGACTTAATCAACAGAGATGTATTTAATATATATTTTTACATCCCCTTTGGAGGTATTAGCAATAAAAATTATGTTCTTATTGCTGACATCTTTTCGGAAAACAATCTTACTAGCACCCAGCTGTTTAGACATTTCTCCTTCTGTTGAAAAGATTGCCTTTTAATTCTCGTTGCTGATATAGGGCTGATGTCCTTGAAGTCTTAATGCTGTGTTGGGGAGAGGGAATAAAATGTTTGGGAGATAGTTCAGTAGTGTCCTGCCCCAGAATTGTACATCCCTTCTGAATTTGCACTTTCAAGGGAGAACAGCCAAGGAAACTGAAATGGTGAAGAACGGCCTCTGGTGTACAATGACTTTGGGATTCCCTTGTGATTTGTAATGTTTGTCTCAGATTGTGATCAGATGGTGTTATGCCCTGTTTAGCACTAGTAGGAAACAGAAGACTCAGCACACCAGTGATCGGAGAGAAAAAAAAGAGGAAATTTCAGTACCCGAGTGGTTTAATGCAAGGGTTCCCAAACTGTGTGCCATAGTGCCATGTGTGCCATGTGTGTTGTGTCATTACAGTTGTGACCAACTCTTCGTGTACCCCATGGAGTTTTCTTGGCAGAAATACTGGAGTGGTTTGCCAAATCCTACTCCAGGTGCCTACAGCACCTGCTATTCCCTGCTGGTCGCCCATCCAAGTACTAACCAGGGCTGACCCTGCTTAGCTTCTGAAATCAGGTGAGACTGGATGTATTCAGGGCATCATAGAGCACCACCAAACCCAGCTGAGCTACCACAGGGGAAAGGGGGGACATAGAGCTACAAAGGCTATAGAGAAGCTGTCCATAGCTCTACGTCAAACAGGAAGTGGAAGCCATGTCCCTGCCTCTCTTTCCCCTGTTGAGGCACTTTCCAGGTAGCCTTGTGGGATAAGGAGGTGAGTCCTTGCCAATATTTGGGGGGAAGATGGGGTGTCTGTGGTCAAGATCCTGCCCCCGGTGGCCCCTCTGAGCAAGGGAAGCCTCGGCTAGTGGCTAGTAAATCAAGGGAGCCATGAGTCCAAAAAGTTTGTTTGTTTGTTTGTTTGCTTGCTTGCTTATGAGTATTTTTATACCCCGACCTGTCCCCCAGCAAGCTGGGTACTCATTTTACCAACCTCAAAAGGATGGAAGGCTGAGTCAACCATGAGCCTGCTACCTGGGATTGAACTCCTGGTCGTGAGCACAGTTTTCCTGCAGTACAGGCATTTAACCACTGCGCCACAAGGCTCCAAGCACCCTTTGGAGTTCAATGTTCATTTGATTTCACTGAATGGCAGTGTGAACGCCAATTATTTCTAGCCCTAAAGCTTGAGACTGCACGGGCTCTCCAACTGAACAAGTCTGTGCCAAAAATATCAACAACCCTCTCTGCTCTCTTTTACTGTTGACTATTCTCTGCCGGGGTTCAGTGTTGCACACAAGGAGAGCTGCAAAGGTCACCGGCAGAGCTCGCTGCGGGCAAAAGGAAAGAAAAATCACCTCATGAACTTCCCACTAAATGTCAAAGAAGATATGAAAAGGCAAAACTGTTGCACACGTCGGGAAGGTCAATGATCAGCAATTGAGTCAGATGTCTGGAGGCTGGCCGCTCAATGAGGTGGCATAATCTGGACTGTATCTAGATAGCAAAATGCGGAACGTACGGTCACTAGACTGTAGACTGCCTCCATGTAGAGTGTACCATCATCTTTGTTGTCAATGGTCCAGGTAAAGAAGACATTGCAGTGGAAAGAAGATGGGTAGGTAATTTCCCCTTAACTCAAGCCTAAACTGGAAATGGGACACGGATGCCAGCAATGATTAATTTGTCTTGCTGGAAGTGGTGCGAAGCGCCAAGCACTTGTTTGGCCAAATAAAAGCCCCGAATCTTGTATGAATTGCCGATTTGGTGATTCGTGTCCATCCTCGAATACAGAATATTTACCTGAGATTGAAAAAAGAAACTCTGAAGATTAAACCTGGTTCCCAGTTTATTGTCTCAAAGCTTATCAGCAGGTTGTTGCAATCAGGCCAAGTTGGTGTCGTACGGAAGTACAGATGGGTGGGATGCCCATCCTATTGCGGTCAGGATCGAGACCCTGTTGGGTGCCTGTGGCTTGGTGATTCCAGGCTGTGAAACAAACTGGCCAACAACTAGAAAAACAAGGCACCTGTGGCCCATTTGTTTGGAGGAGTAATTGGGGACAAAGGATTGTGGTGCCTTTTGCTGCAGAATATATGCAGTGACAGATGGGGTACTTGCAGAAATAGAGAAAATTGAATTCGCTGATAGCTGTATTTTAATACTCTAAAGCAGATATGAATGGCCATTGACATCAAAGCAGAGGGCATGCGAGCAGCGCTTTGATCAGCCCTTGAATGCATGGCTTAAAGTGAGATCCGGATAGAAGCAGCCCTCCACTTACCCCTACAAAATTGCAACTTCTAGAGCCGTTTCCCACTTATTAGATGGCCATGGCTTCATTACATGTACTTGTGGATGGCATGCCATTTGCCCTTAAGATGTTTTGGGAAGCAAAAATAAATTAGGGTATTATCGCTGGTACGCGGCCGTGCAATGGATTCATTATGCGGTCCTAATTTCCCTCTTGGAGCGATACGTGGGGAAAGTAACTTCTCTGCACTCCGTCGATGGATGTTTGGAGAATAAATAAAAGCAGGGAAGATTGTTCATGCCCACCAAACTGCTATGGTTTAGGTTTAGACCATACTGGATCTCCCTAGCTGTTCTTCTTGGTGGTTCTTTTCCAGATCTGTCACCAACTCGATTGCCCTCTGGCACCTTCCAGCTTGTTGATCTCAGCTGACCCTTGATCAACATCCAGATGTTTTTCCAACATCCAGAGGAGCTAAGCTACCACTTCCATAGGGCTGGCATATGGTTCCCAACCTTGGGTTTCCAGACATTCTTGGCCAGCACAACTCTTGGTGAAGGCTTCTGGGAATTTTTAGCCCAAGAAATTTAGGGATCCAAGGATGGGAACCACTGATAGGTCACAGGAGCTATTTCCTGTGCCATCTGGAAATCGGTAAGGAGGAGAAGGTTGCTCTAATAATCCGTAAACAACTGTTACTTAAATATTCTTCAGAACTGAGTGAAGAGTGTTTCGGTGCTTTATGATTGCTATTTCTTGGCTGCTTAAGCCAAAATGAATATCCATCTGAAAGCTCAGGAATAGGATGAAGGGAATTGATTTTACCACCACTGACATGCTGCTTTGGTTGTCCACTCGCTGAATATCCATCATGTACTGAAACCCTTTAAAAAATGCCTTACATAATAATTTCAATATATTTATGGCTGAGCCAGATGGGAGTGAATCAATAGCAGAGCATTTGAGCAAGGCTTCAAATCCCAATAAGATACTGATTTTTTTGTTGATCTCTTATAAGGCATATCCCCAATGTTCATGCCACAGTAAAAACGGGCACAGAGGGAGGCTATAAATTGAACTGAATGAACTTGGAAAGTTACTTTTTGAACTCTATCTTTGGGAGCTGGGGGAATTCTGGGAACTAGAGTATTTTTAAAAAAGAAAAGCAACTACGATCTTTGCAACAAGAAATTAAAAACTGGTTGGGTGTCCATGAAAGATTAGCTGATACATATTGGAGTTAGACTAGCTCTCTCACTGTTCACTTCCTCTGGTTCAAATCTAGCTAAGCCAAGGAGCGGGACCTTATTCCCTGACTTCCCAACATGCACCTCCATCATGAATTTTAAAAGTGTGAGAATTGGATTTAAGAAAAAAAAATAACCCTAGAAATGGCAGACAAAGGCATGTGATGTGCGACCTGTTATATATGCTAACTGTGACCAAAGGTAGTTTGATGTTCATAAAACATGGATGAATCAATCAGCTTCTCCCTTCATATATTCCCCGTTTCTACTGTATTATTCATTCTTTTGTCTCCCTGTACCATTTCAATGCTGATGAACGTCTGCCACTCTTGTTCATTGCCTGATTTCTCCTCTGTCCTGTTTGCATTTTTGATGATTCCCCTCCCCCCCCAACACACACATGCTGTTTCCTCTTGGATAGCCTTAAGTTTTGTGCAACAGAATTCAGTTAAAACTCAACTTCTGCTTTTTGTTTGTTTTGGCTTCCACTTGTCATTTTCCAACTGCTTTGCAATTTTCTTCACTTTGTGGAGGCTTCAGGCTCATCTCCTTGGTTTTATCTTTGATCTTCCATGTGCCCTGCATCCCTAGCTAACCTTCTTGCTTTCATCTCTGTAGAACACAGTTGTTCCTTCTTGTTTCCATGATGAAAGGAGAGCTGTGTTCACCCTTTTCCAAGGAATGCATCCTCTCCTTTCAATTCATTTTCCTCTTTTGGGGGAAGGGTTAGGAAGTTACCAAAATGGTACTCCCACCTGTGAGCTGGCCCATGTAGATCTGGGTTTCTTTATTTTTCCCTAGCTCCACCCTTTTCTTGCATTCTTTAATCCTGCATCAAAGAATAGCATAAACATGGAAGAAATTACATCAAGAGACATCAGATTCAGGACAGAACTAGACAAAATGAGATCACGGAAATCCTTACCAATAAGCCAGGATTTAGAGCACCATATTAGGCTGTGATTTGATAGCATCTGCTGAAAACAAAATGGCAGGTTGTCTTTTCAATTGTTTGTCTCAGTCCCCAGGGGAAGAAGGCACAGTAATGGGACGATTGTTATTTTTATCTCCACCAACTCCCATGGACAACTCTGAAAGGGAGTTCTGCAGAAATGGAACAATATTTCCAATCCAGGCCCAAATAGCCTGCATCGCACACTGGTGAAACTCTTCTTTCTCACTCACACCCCAAAATGAGGGTGGTTTGGACTGAAATGCAGAGTGACTATTTCCCAGCCAGGTGCTGGTGTTTTGAAAGTTCCTATTTGTTGACTTTTTCCTTCCTTTTTTGCCTTATGGACTTGCTGACACATTACAATGTGCCTTTCTAGGCCGGCCGTTCCAGTCCGGTGTAGGAAATGACATCCTTGACAAAGTAATGAGACAGCATGGTGCTAATTATTGCTTTTACGAAGGAGGGCAGGCCGAGGGGCAGAGACCAGGCATTTGTAGGCAAGAATTATCATTTGTTTTCCATACATTTCCAGCCGTCTTGTTCCTCCAGTTCCTCTCTCTTTCTCTCTCTCTCCCTCCTTCGGGGCATTTATTCATTTTGCAAATGGGTTTTTTTATTACCTACCAATTATTTTTCTGTATCATTTGGGCAGCAACTGCCAAAACCAGCAGAAAGGAAGCATCTCCCCCCACCAATAGTCACGCTGGGAACAATCAGATTGGCTCTCCTCATTTGGCCCGTTTCCTCCCCACCAGCCATGGCTTATCAGTTTTTTACACCTCTCAGACTTTGGATTTCAGAACAACACAGAGTTTTCAGAGTCGAACAGCCATTTCATGCCGGCTTTGGGCAGATGAAAGTTAATTAAGAATAAATACGAACAATGCTTTTCGGACGGACGCAGGGATTTTCTTTAAAAGGCTTCCCTCAGTGGCTCTTTAGAGCAGCCTCGTCAAGATGGTGCATTAGTGCCACATTTGCATGGCAGGCTCGATCTGTCGTGCTTCCCCCTGAAAATGATTGCTTCTGTTAGAACGGCCCAAATTGCAACAGGGTGTGGGTGGGGTCTTGTTTTAAAACATTATAGAACTGCCGGTTGGCTCAGTGGTTTTAGTGATTGTGGAGACAAAGGTTGGGCATTTGATCCCCCCACTGTGCCTCCAGAGAGAAGAGCCAGCCTGGGTGGCCTTGGGCCAGCGGCACAGTAGTCCCAGGACACCCCTGGAAAAAGGGAATGGGAAACCACTTTGGAGGATCCTCTTGCTAGGAAATCCTGAAAAGGGCTACCATCGGTCAGAACAGATTTCAAGGCACATGAAAATTACTCTCTTCAGATCAAAACATCCCCATGAGGTTGTTCTGGAGCCTCTGATTCTTGGAGAAATATGAGAAGTTAAATGAAAATGTACACTTGGGGGGAGGAGTGTGGGATCTCATTGCATAATTCAGCACCTGAAAATTTAGAGCTATGTGCAAATAGAGCAACATATTAGGCATTTGTAAAGGAGGTAGAACTTCCTGAATGGCACATGATTGTACTTATAGTTCTAATAATCTGAAAGTCCCGTGTCTATTTATCTCATACATATAAGCACATAAGAAGAGCCCTGCTGGATCAGGCCAAAGGCCCATCTAGTCCAGCTTCCTGTATCTCACAGGGGCCCCACCAGATGTGTCAGGGAGTGCACAAGACTAGATCTCTGTCTCCTGATCCCACTCCCCTGCATCTGGCCCATGAAGTACCCTGGTTTTAAGCCTGGAGATTACACATCTCCATCATGGTTTGTAACCTGGGATAGACTTTTCCTCCAGGAATCTGTACAATCCCCTTTTGAAGGCATCCAGGCCAGATGAAAACAGTGATAAATGTCCTAGCCAACTTGTATAAAGGAATTTTCTTTTTGTTGTATTTCGCAATCAGCCTCCTTCCTTCCTTCCTTCCTTCCTTCCTTCCTTCCTTCCTTCCTTCCTTCCTTCCTTCCTTCCTTTCCTCCTATACAACATTTCCTTCCTTCCTTCCTTCCTTCCTTCCCTCCCTCCCTCCTATACATTTCCTTCCTTCCTTCCTTCCTTCCTTCCTTCCTTCCTTCCTTCCTTCCTTCCTTCCTTCCTTCCTTCCTTCCTTCCTTTCGAGGATAAGTTTGAATGTCACACATTATGTCTAAAATATCCACCCTCCCTTCTATGGGGTTGGCATGGCAGGGGGTGGCGGCCTCAGCGCAATCAGGCTTTCAGGCAGGCCTTTCATCTTCATCGTCTCTCTCTCTCTCTCCCGCCTTTGAAGGTTTAGATTTCTGTCACTTTTGATTGCGCCACGCTGGGAGAATAAAAGGTCGGGCTTGTTTTAAGCAGCTGGGCTTCCAATTGTCATGTGCCAATGTAATGCAAATATGACATTTTGTTATGTTCCCATATTATCATGTGACACTACTTGGGAAGTATTTTTTCAAGAGTGCATCCAATTGCTGACATCCAGATGACTTAACAATAAAACTTGAACCTGGAATGAATTTTCTCCGGTTCTGCTCAGAACTTGTTGATCCTCTCTCTCTCTCTCTCTCTCTCTCTCTCTCTCTCTCTCTCTCTCTCTCTCTCTCTCTCTCTCTCTCTCTCTCTCTCTCTCTATCTATCTATCTATCTATCTCTCAACCTCTCTCTCTCTCAACCTCTCTCTCTCAATTGTTTCTCTTCCTCTAAAATTTAAACTGCCCAATCCCCTTTAAGGATAACTGATGGTACTTCCCCACCACCATCACCATAGAACATGGAACTCTTGATAGGAAGTTAGCTTTGTTCTGAGACAACAGTGACGGCACAGTTATTATAACTTTGCACAGATTGCTAGCACGAATTGAGAGACGTCTTAATTGAGATTTTTCAAAAAGGCATTTGTACTCCTCTTGACCAGAAGCAAAGAATCTTTCAGTGCTTGAACACGCCTCATTGAGGTATCAAATCAAAACCAATGCAAATGACGTTTCCAGCAAGTACCAGTTTTTATACCTTCCGAATGTTCACTGGAAGGTCAGATTTTGAAGCTGAGGCTCCAGTACTTTGGCCACCTCATGAGGAGAGAGGACTCCTTGGAAAAGTCCCTGATGTTTTTGGGAAAGATCGAAGGCAAAAGGAAACGGGGACGGCAGAGAATGAGATGGTTGGACGGTGTCATCGATGCAACCAATATGGATTTGACAAAACTCCGGGAGGCAGTGGAAGATAGGAAGGCCTGGCGAGCTCTGGTCCGTGGGGTCACGAAGAGTCGGACACGACTGAACAAATGAACAACAACAACAGTTGAAGGAGAGACCGGGAATTCTTTTCTGTACTATAGTGGTTAATGAAAGTCAGTTCAGATAGCTCACCACTAAAGACAACCATACGCAGAGTTGAAGATTCTCATTTCTAGCTTTTGTGGTTCCTAAAACTCAATATTTTGTCCCAAAGGTAAAGTACCGCAAGTTGGATTTTGGCTAACAATCCTTTGTCTTAAGCAACAGGGATAAGGACTTGAGTCATGGGACTCTTCAAGTCAGATGTAAATCACTTTGGTGACTTGATTCAGAGTCGACTTGGGGTTCCGCCTCCCCCAAAGAATTGGACTTGACTCACACACAACCTGAAGCCCACCCATCCCCCCTCTCTTTTCTGGGGAATGAAGCTTGCTTTGAACAGGGACTCTGACTTGACTCCTGGAACTCAGGATTTGGTAGCAAAGACTTGGACTTGGACTTGGGACTTCATGCCAAGGACTTGAGCTCAGATGTGTGGCTTGGACCCAAAGGCTTGCCAAAGTCTTTTCTAAGCAAGGTCCTTCACTTCCATTGTATCTCATCTCTACCACCCACTCACCGCACACCTCGTTTGGTTCTTGACCAATGTAGATGGCAATCACCTCCAAAGATTGTTGTTCCTCCTAATGCTTTAGTTCAACATTTAGTCTCTGGTTGCAAACTCAGCTCCTCAGTAAGATGCCAGTAATTTCATTATAAAAGAATAAGAGAGTAGATAAATTCTGTGTCTGACTTTTCAAATGAGTTAACATCTGGCATGCTAATGCAAGTAGACTGCACCAAGTGACAGAGAGAGGGGTTTTGGTTTTTTGCTAATTGAATAACTCACCATTTTGGATGAGTCAACAGGACTGTCAATGGTTTCTAATTTCATTTTCTGTTGATCACAGTAGTGCATGGACCTACAATTATTAGTATTATAACCTCATGCTCATAGAGATGTCTACCTCAGCATTTTAACTTGCTCTTTCCCAATGGTTAAGGTGCCTGCTGATTCTTGTCAGATGGGAGAGAAGTTTGTTCCATTCGCATTTTGAGAGAAACCTACCAAATTTCACATTGTCCAGCCAATAATTGAAGAGTATTGAAATTCACAACCATTTTGACGCACTTTTTAGGCCCATGGTTAATATGTATTCAAGGTTCAGGCATTTGGGTTTTTATTACTGGAGCATCTTCAGAAATTCTTCAAAATTCACTCTTGGTCTGTCCACTTATGTTTTAAAACTTGTAAGCTGCTTTGTGGAGCCATTTTGGTCAAAGAGGAGATGGTTAAGGCCAGTATCTATTGAGCAGAAATCAATATGCATTATATTTTTTGCAATAGATTTGTGCATTTCATAGTAATTTGACAATTTATGTTTCATTACCCTTCGTCACCCAGAATAACGATTTGCCAGGTGGGTGGTAAATAAATTAAATAATAAACCGAGATCATGGGTTTCACGAATGGATTTGTAACATGCCTATGACTTTTCCCAATAGACTTTAGTAGGATTTTGGATAAATCCATTAGCCACAAGGAATGGGTGAGGGGGTGATTAAAAACAAATAAGAAAACAAATAAGTAATGCAATGTCTGGACTGCATTTGTTTTTTTCCCCATTTGGTTTGAACAACTTTAATTTGTTTTCTTTAATGTTTGTATGGCTGAAAATGAAGTTTAAATAAAATAAAATAAAATAAAATAAAATAAATGAATAAATAAATAAATAAATAATCACAAAGCCTTGAAAAAAGAAAACTGAGTGGATAAAACTCCTTTTGCACAGTTTTCAGTTGTGCACATGTTCCTTTTCTGTGAAAGATTGTGGCTTCGGCACATGGGTGTGCAAAGGCCAGCCATTCAGTCCCAAAGCTTGGTCCTGAAATTTCAGGCCACAAACTGCCGCTGATCTGGCTGATCTCATCGCATGAATCATGTTCGTTTTGGGCAGACCTCTTTAACTGTCCATCTCTTCCTCTCCTCCTCCTGACAGGAACAGAAAAGAACATTTCCAATCAGCAAAAACAAAAACAGCCGTCACCTTCGGTAATGCCGATCCCCGATCATCATTCAGATTCATGGCTCGAGCAGGCGCTTACAATTGCAAGGAGTTAATTAGCTGGCTTTAGGACAAACAGGAGCAAAACTTCCACAAGGCCAGTGGAGGTCCATGATATATTCTCATTGTGGGAAGCAATCTCCGAAGAAAAGTGAACAACTGTAATTTATTAGTTGAGTCAAATCATATTAGGCTTGCACTGACTTAGGCCACCTTGATTTATGGAGATGGTCAAGAAATCTATCTTGGACTTAGGCTGTAGCAAGAACAGAGAGTGTGGCTAGTCTGCTTTGAGAACTTTGAGACTCTGTACTCTGAAATCTGTAGTCTGTTCCAGTCTCAAAAGAGGCTCCCAGACGCATCTGGTGGGGCTACTGTGAGATACAGGAAGCTGGACTAGATGGGCCCTTGGCCTGATCCAGCGTGGCTGTTCTTATGTTCCTAAGAAGACAGGCTTATACACAGTCATTTATTTGCTTCTGGAGACTTTAACTGCTGTGCCTTCGGACCTACTGTTGTCCATGGGTCACCTGGAGGGTGCCTGTTAGAACAAGATGGAACCCCCTTGAACAGGAACATGGTGGAGCGCTTACCAGACCTATAAACCTGAAAATTCATTGAAACAGAGAAGCAGATAGAAACAGCTCTGCTTCAGATTCAGAAGAGGAAGCTTGGACCTCCTCCCAAGTCAAGAGGCTGGAGCAGATGGAAGGCACAAGCTTGGTTTGAAGGCCGTTGGCAAAGTTCTCAGCTTTCAAAGAAGACTCCTTGTGAGCAGAAACCTCCTTTAGACAGATTAACTGTGTGACTGCCTGCAGCTGATTTCCACAGCAGTCCAACCATGTAAACCTTAGTCCTTCGGATTGTAAGGCTTTTGGAAATGAGTCCCGTCCTGAACTAGAGATCCTACCTGCGGTGTTCTTCCTATCTTGATCCTCCCTCTTATTTTCCTGCTGTGGACAAGAACTCTATTTGTTTCTTGGCCATGTCTTTCTTCTCTGGGTTTTTTCTCTCCACCTGATCTATTTTGTAGAACAGCTCCACTGGGCCTCACCGGCCCAAGAACAACCTGCCCTGTGTCGGCTAGGGTGGTAAATTCTCTCCTGTCCCATTTTCGTGGGTCTGAACATCCAGGAAGGGTGCTGTGTTTGTTCAGTCTGAAAGTCCAGATCAAAGTGGTGCTACATGGCAGACCGTTACTCTAGTGCAGCGATGGCGAACTTTTAGAGACCGAGTGCCCAAACTGCAATTCAAAACCCACTATGTTTTTTTTTTTTTTGCAAAGTGCCAATACAGTAATTTAACCTGTATACAAGTAGCTATGAAGGGGCAATGTCAGGTGCCCACAGAAAGGGCTCCGAGGGCCACCTTTGGCACCCGTGCCATAGGTTCGACATCACTGCTCTAGTGCGCATCTGCATCCCAAAGATGGTATCGGACAGTCACTAGTGTCCTGTTAGTCATGACCAGGGCTGGCGCATCCATTAAGGCAAACTAGGCAGTTGCCTAGGGTGCCAAAAAGGACAGGGGGCGCTGCCCAGCCTGCTGGCCCCCGCCCCTCGCCGACGGTCCCCCCCGCCGCCTGATTCCCGCCACCGTCGCCGCCCACCCACCGCCGCCACCCCCCGCCACCACCCACCGCCACCGCCACTGCCACCACCACCCCGCTGCCGCCCGACCCCCCTGCTGCCGCCTGACCCCACCACCACCGCCGCCGCCCGACCCCCCGCCGCCGCCTGACCCCCACCCACCCACCCACGCCACTGCCGCCACCCGAACCCCGTAGCCGCCCCGCCCGACCCCCGCCCCTCGCCTAGGGCACGAAAAACCCTAGTGCCGGCCCTGGTCATGACTCTTAGCATGGGTTTCATCCTTTTTGATGGGGATTTGAGACCACTGACTGTTCCCTTTATAAAATCGAAGTACTTATCCAAGTGCTTTCATCAGAACCTCGGGTGCCATCTTAACAGATATGCTCAGTGGTGGCTGGGCTGTTAGGGTTTTTCATCCCCTCAAACAGACATGTCCAAACTTCGGCCGTCCAGATGTTTTGGACCACAACTCCCACAGTCCTTTGCCACTGGCAATCTAAGCTTAGAATTCTGAGAGTTGTGGTCCAAAACATCAGGAGGGCCGAAGTTTGGACATGCCCGCCCTGGAAGCTGCAGAAGGTTCCTCCATTGCAGTGGTTGGAATAGAGCTGTGCCATCGACAGAGCGCATTAGCGATCGTGACAACCAGGATGACGAGGCTTGTCAACGTGTGGGAGGGTGTCTTAGAATCAAAGTGGGGGGAGGAGGTGCCTTTTCTTGGTACTTGTTGCTCCCGCACGACAGACACATTGTCGATGAAGCCCTAGCAACAGTAAGCAAGGCCCAATTAATAGGCAATTGTGGGTTCTCTCTCTTTCTTGTTTCTCACAGGACTGTTCGGGATATTTTAAGCCAAGGTCTCGTGGAGTAAAAGAAGGCTGCATTTAGAGAGCTTGCGAAGCCAGTGCCAAAGGAGGCAGCTTTTGTCAAGAGTGTCATGTCCCGCCTGTCAAAATATTTCTGTCATCCACTGCCATTGGGAACCACGGGGAGTAATAATTTGAGTGATCACTTGGTGGAGTCAAGAGTTCCCCTGCAATTTTCATTTCCCCCATTGGATGGCCTCCTTGCTTCTCCTCTCCGGTTCCATCATATGGCTTTTAAGCATTAACTTTGAAAGCAAAATCAACAGAAAGCTGGGTTTGGTTGCAATGGAGGACAAACATTTTTGCAGCCCCTCTCCAGGCATGCAAGGACCATCCTCAGACATGGATGTGAGTTGCCACCCAACCTCTGGTCAAACACATCTCACTTAGTTAGTTAGTTAAGAGACCTTTATTGGCATTAAAACAACAGACAAGTTAATAGTACAGTTCAAAAGAAAAACCAGGAACAAACAGGCAATAGTTCTGATATAATCAACTAATAGTGAAAACAGAAAAGGGAGGAGAGGAGAGCCCAGGGCGCCGAGTTGCTAAAATTCTGGCAGCAAAAGTTGCCACCTCCTCCAGAAAGAAGGTGACATGTGTGGAGAGAAGAAATTTAAGCCTAGTTGTCTGTTGTTTAAATGGCATTAAAGGTCTCTTAACTAACTAACACATCTCTGGTTCCCCTTACTCAGAGGCCTAAACCACTGTGCAGTCTAGCAGCCTAACATTCCAAAAGTTGTGGACTGCAGATATCAAAGACTCCAAGCAAATGAATTTTGGTCAAAAATGTCACAGGAAAATGGGTCTCACAAAGTGGTCCGGCCACACATGCATGCATCCTGTGCTGTGTAAGTCTTCAAAGAAGCCCTTACGATTTCAATATCCCTTTCTTTTACATCGGTTAAAGCAGCTTTATGAGAGATTAAGGGGAAAATGCTGAAGGTTACAGCTTCTCTTCCCCCAAACCCATCCAAGTCTTCTGTTAGGCCAGCTCCTTAATCCTTCTGATGTCAAATATCCCAGTTTTCTTATATTAAAATAGAAACACCAGAATTTTTACTGTGTCTGCTTCTCAGCTCTCAATATGCCAAGCAACGCTTTAATCTCAATATAATATCCTCTTCTAAGACATCCTTATGATTGGTATAAAACAACCCGTGGATCGTAGCGACAACCTGCTGGTATCAGAAACCGATGATGCAAATGTATTTATGCAAAATGTATTAAAAGAGGCTTTGTTAACATTTCCATAAAGTTCCTCAGAAGAAGCGCAGGATGTACAGTACCTGAAAACTTCCATTATGGTGCGGACTGCACTCTCCAGGACATTGTCTTCTAAATGTTGACACACACCTTTGTCTATTCACTTGGACTTTAAGGCAGCTTAGAGACAAATTATCCCCTGTTACTAGTTGTTTTTTTGGTCCCTTCAGAAACATTTTGCACAGCACCAAAATGAAAACAACGGGTCTGCTCACACTGTGAAATTTGGTGCAATCCAACCCATGCTTAAAAGTTCCGTATTTCCCAGGCAGTCTGTTTCAACTCTCGGCACCCATCTTCAAAGGCTGAGCAAACAGCTCTGTGGTCTCTCAAGGAATCATCCCCCCAGAAAGGTGGCACACCCTAGCTCTGTGCCAGAAATAAATCAGCATCCTTGTTTCCTTCCTCTGGACTTTTCCCAACGTGTTGGCATCCTTAGGGCGCTTTTACACGACCCCTAAAATCCGAGGCAAAGGGCTCCCAGATCCGGAGCTTTAAAATGTTTTCCCACCAGCTCCGGACTTTAAAAAAAAATAAGAATGACCACGCCCACCTAAGCGCGCCCCAGCGCACTTTTCAAGTACCTGGCCTCCAGGAGGTAAAAAAATCTTCTGATGCGGATTGTAAGCCAGGCTCCCTCACCTTCTGTTTGTTTTTTTGTCCCTGCCTCCCCTTTAAGAGACGGGAATCATGACGGGGCTCGGGGCTTCTTTGACCAGCAGAGGGAGGGGAGCCTGTATTTTTTTCCTCCCTTTTTTTCTCCCTCCCCTCACAGACAGGAACAATGGAGTGCGGAGGGGTGGGAACACAGGAAGAGCGACAAACCTCCACGATCTCTGCTCTGAATTTAAGTTGACACCGGATTTTAGAGGTCGTGTAAAAGCACCCTTGGTTTGCCTTTCCAAAGTGTCTATGAATGGGGACCGGTCAAACAAATACCTGAGATCTCCCATGACTTTTTGCTTGGATAAAATCCTGAATGATGAAAGATCCATTGTTTTAACCCCAAATGCTAGAGAAGAAGATGGTCTCCTCTTTGACAAATGTGAGCTGCTAGACAGGTCAATGGTTAAGGTCTCTGGCTGTGAAGCTGGAGGCTGGAGGTTCGATTCCTCACTGTGCCTCCTTGTGAGGACTGGACTCCATGGATCATTGGACACCCAATCTTCTAAGACTGTGTGACCTCTACATCACCACAGATTGAATCAGGAAGGGTTAGGTGGGTCCACTCTTCTGTAAGTTCCCTTGATTCTAATGGGCTTACTCTAGAGCAGTGGTTCTCAACTGGTGGGTCCCCAGATGTTCCTGGACTGCAACTCCCAGAAGTCCTGGCCAGTGATGAAGACTTCTGGGAGTTGCAGTCCAAGAACATCCGGGGACCCACCGGTTGAGAACCCTTGCTCTAGTGTGACCTACGCTACTAAGCCACAAGATTTCACTCTTTTTCTCATTGGAGAGCAACGACTGTGAGTATTGTTAATATATTTATTATTCCCTCACAAAACCGACACAACAGTCTCCTCAGCTGTGTCATTTTCAAGACCCCTGACAATCTACTGTCACGGATACAATTACGGCAGCCCTGTGTCAGAGCAGTGGATGTCAATTTGATGTCCTCGGATGATTGTCAGCTGTCTTCCGATGTTGGAAGGTAATTGCTCTGTGGCTTTCAAATTCTCCTTTGCAGCTGTCAGGAGTTCCAGCGATCGGAAAGATTGATGGTCTCTGAATTCTCCGGAAAGAGGTTTCTTCCAGAGAAGCTGCAATGGCCTTGGGAAGCAAGGGATGTGCCTTTGCTCTTTCCCTGCCTCTTCTTAGATTAGTCCATCACTCCCCTCCCTCATTTCACTTTAAGATGGTGATTAATGTTAAAGTATTTCCTATAAATCTCAAGCCTGTGGACTGTTATGAACAAGGGAACCAGTGGCCCACATAATGGCGCCAGTGATGTTTTATAGCTGAAGAGCTTGCCACTTGTTGCAGTAGAACTACAATATTTATTTCCTTTTTGATGATGATGATGATGATGATGATGATGATGATGATGATGATGATGATGATGATGATGATGATGATAGCTGGTCAGAACTATCATCTGCCCATTGCTATACCAGGTGATAGTAGAGTCACTGAGAAACAACTTGAAAAAATTACCCGATAGCAGGACCTGAAAATTGAACTTCAGAGACACTGGCATAAACTGGTTCAGGTGGTCCCAGTGGTAATCGGCATGCTTGGTGCAGTGTCCAAAGAACTAAGCAAGTATTTAGAAGAAATTGGAATTGACAAAGTCACCATCAGTCAGATGCAGAAAGCCGCCTTACTGGGATCTGCTCACATAATTCGCCGATACATCACATAGTCCTAAATGCTTGGGAAGCGTTCGACTAGTGATTTGTATTACAAAATCCAGCGTAGTTAGCTGTGTGGTTAATAATAATAATAATAATAATAATAATAATAATAATAATAATAATAATAATAATAATAATAATAATAATAATAATAATAGTAGTAGTAGTAGTAGTAGTAGTAGTAGTAGTAGTAGTAGTAGTAGTAGTAGTTTTGGAACATAATACCCTGAATATTACGATTGTGGAGAGGAAAAGTGTGGATAATTGATTTTGCTATACCAGGTGATAGTAGAGTCACCGAAAAACAACTTGGGAAAAAAATGACCCAATATTAGTATCTGAAAATTGAACTTCAGAGACTTTGGCATAAATCCATTTCAGTTCTCCAGACACAAGAATGAGACTCTATGGTAATTAGGGATGAGCACGAAATTAAAAAATGAATTGAACATCTAGATCTAAGTTTAAATTTAAAGTTTCTCTGTGCTTTTGGTGCCTCTAGGTCCCTGGGGGTGGGTGGGTCTTATAAGGTTTTTATATAGAAGAGTAAATTGACAAATCGTTACATTGATTCATTAGGGGGGGGAACCATAACTGCATTATTCGTGATTTGTTAACCTTGACAAATCTCATATGGGAACAAATCCCCATTTTTTCCAAATTGTGCTCATCTCTGATGGCAAATACATGGCTTCATGACCTGGTGGGAATAGGGGGGACAGCACGACAATGGTTGTTTAGTCTAGGGAACTCCGCGTCTTGAAGAGAAACACGGCCCGTGAATTCTTGACATGGTGTTCTGTCACCGACATCCCACCTTTAATATTTGATGACTCTCTCCTTGTTCCAAGGCATGCCTCATGCCTTTTTCAATACTGACAGACGTGGCAATCAAATATTCATCAGTCCCAAATCCTTTCCTTTAAAAAAAAATTATTAGGAAAAAATGTTTCTTGTTTAATTATTTGGTTCAGTAGGTTTCTATTATTTCCAAATGCTTTTGGTTGTAGCATTAATCTGTTATATTGGTTTTTTTTTTTAATTAAAGTTACCCGTTTAACAATGGGGTGGCTTTTGTAAGGTGTGAAGCAGAATAGAAAGGTTAGGCTGTAATGATTTTAGCTGTTCCCTCCTGCACCACCTTACGTATTTATTCATTTTGTTTGTTTAAACTTATTTATTTATTTATTCCTATTGCCTAGATGCCCTAAGCACATCCAATCTCACCTGGTTTTGGAAGCTAAGCAGGGTCGGCCCTGGTTAGTACTTGGATGGGAGACCACCAGGGAATACCAGGCGCTGTAGGAGCCTGGAGTAAGAACTGGCAAGCCACTCCAGTGTTCCTGCCAAGAAAATTCCATGGACTGATGAAGCTGTTTGGATGAGCAGCAAAACGTTTCTATATCTCAAAAAAGAAGTCCAGTAGCCATGACTCAACTTCCAGCTATTTATTTATTTATGTATTTATTAAATGTATACCCCGCCCATCTTCCTTAAGGGAACTCTGGGCAGCTTACAGAACTAGTAAACACAGGATATACAAATCACAAACTTCAACAAACAACGGAATTAAAAACAGTAAAATACCCTTGAAATGTGTGGTTAAAGCACCCATCCTATCCCCCTGGGGAGAAATCCATTTGAGGCACGTTCTAATAGAAACATACCTCGTGTTTCCTGGACTAAGGCACACTTTAGCATTCATATGGCTGGGATTTCTTTTCTCGCTTTTTTCTTCCGAAAACTGCACCATAAATAAATGTGTATCAGAAGAAAGTGCACACAAAATACGTTCATTAGAGGAAATGACATCAAATGTATTGCAGGGGGGAAAGTGCTTTTAAAATGCACACTTAACGGGTAAATGTCTTCAAAAATGGGTTTCCATGCATATTTCTTAAAACCGCATAAATGGAAGAGAATGGATTGGGGAACATGCTGCAGTTTAGAAAAGGGAGAACTTGAGAGAGGCTGACAATCGAAGGGTTTTTTTAAAACAAAAAAGATATGTACTGTATATATACAACAATAGTCTAAACAAGTTGTACCATCCCTACAAGCTTTCACCGACTAAGCATTTATCAAGTATCGTGAGAAGGAATACTTCTGAGATGCATAACATTGAAATGTAACATATAATCTGGATCTTACAGCAGGCAACAGCTAAATTCAAAATGGCGCCCATACTGGCTTTCTTTATTAGATCTCCCCATTCTTACAGGGGGGGGGAGACACACTGTCTTTTTAAAGCAGTGGTTCCCAACCTTGGGTCTTCGGAAGTCTTTGGACTGCAACTCCCAGAAATCCTGGCCAGCACAGCCAACAGTGGAGGCTCCTGGGAATTGTAGTCTACCTTAATCAGTGTGTGTGTTTCCAGGCCCAATTCTCTCTTTGGATGTGTGTAATCTGTGTGGGAAGTTTCTTTTCCCATACTTTTCTGCCCCTTCTGTAAATAGAGCTAAAATTCTCTTTCGCAGTCCACATCTCCCACATGCAGCCTGTGGCTAGTTCAAATCAAAACTCTTCTGGATGATGATTGACCTTTAACTTGACTGTGGCTGCAATTGCTTTTTCACTCAGAGATGAGTCAAGATTGCTAAATGAACCTATTTCTTTCTCAGTGGATGTTTAAATCCATCTACACAGACTGCCTAATGAAGGATTTAATTACCACAAGATAGAGCTGCAGACATTATCTGAAATTTGCTTTAACAACTGTTGGGCAAAAATTATGGAGACTTTCCCTTGGTGACTGACTGTCTGAGGGGTGGGGGTTGTATGGATGGTTGTTTGCGGTCACGTGGTTTTGTCCCTGTTCAGTCCCCTGACAAGTGTTACTTCACAGCCTTGTTTCGTGACAAGATCTGCTTTAAAAAAAAAAAACACATAAAAATAAAGGGCATGCTTCGTCTATTTGAAATGTTGATCTACAGTTCTCAAAAGTCTGAGAGAAATGGACGGACGCAAGTTCACGAGCGGAAGATTGCCTTTGTTGCGTGACAGTTGTTACCTCACAGTCCCTTGTCCCGGAACAGGAACAGAGACAAAAGAAATCCCCAGCCCAGGGGCAGGAACGGCTTGTCACGCTCTGTTCCCAGTTCCAGGGGCATGGTTGAGACAACCTTTTGCTGTCACGCTATGGATGTGAAGTAAGGGTTTTTTTTTTTACCGGTCCCAAGTGGGACAGCAAGGAGGGACGAACAGGACGTGAAGTAACCATCTTGCTCAGCTTTATCTGGAAATACTCTTTCAGTGCAACAAGAGCAGCCAAGATGAACCTTCAACCAGTAGAGTGGCTTGGTGGATTGTGCTCTGTTCTAAGTTTTGTGTGTGTGTGTGCATGCACCATTTGGCACTCAATGTGTCCCCAGCTCTATCTGGCCTCAGGCTTCTCAAGCACTTACAGAAATGCACAAAGGTTCCAAGTTGATGCATGAAATCAGTTAAAATAAATGACACCTCACAGTGTCTAGGCTCATTTGTTATTGTACAAGGTTGTCAAAATTACATTTTACTTTATTGGTCCAAGGATACTGAGGCGCGCAATATTCATTGCACTTCAGGGTGTCAAGTATACCGGTGCTATAATGTCCACAGGTATCAATCAAGTAAATTGTGCTCAAGGTTTATTCCTACCTTTCTATCCCTTTCCGGTTTGGTTTATGAAACGTGACATTTATAAGACAACGCAGATATAAGCACCTCGTGTCATTAAATTACGGCCATAAATATATTCTGGGGGTGGGGGAAGACAGTGGCGCTGGGGGAGCATTGGTTGGTTCTGTGCAGTGCGGCAGCTCTTGTAGGACAGAAGAAGATCCATAAATTGTAGACCCACTGAAAATACCCCGATCTTTGATGCCACCCAAAATAGCAGGGGTCCTTCGCTTCTGCTTCTGTTAGGAATGTGAAAGCAAGCCACTGGCATGACAGCTTGCAGCACAAGGTCAAGACACTGAATGGCGTTTTTGCCCCCCCTCACAGATTCTTAAGTTTGTCCGAAATATATTTGACGAAAAGTGGTTGGCTTAACAACATCTGCAGAAGAACAGCATTAACAGCAGGGGGCTTTTCTTTCATCAAAAACTCCCTTGAGTTCCTCTCTTGGCTTTCAGACTTGCAAACCATCTGTTTCATAGCACAGAACCCATGGGACAATGATGGCGAACCTTTTAGAGACTGAATGCCCAAATTTCAGTTCAAAACCCACTATTTATTATTATTATTTTTGCAAAGTGCCAATACAGCAATTAAACCTGAATACAGCTGGCTGTGAAGGGGCGGTGTCGGGTGCCCACAGAAAGGGCTCTGAGTGCCATAGGTTCGCCAACATTGCCATAGGATCTGCGGGACTAAAGGGGGAACTTTTCAATTACTAAAAACCACCACTGTTGAATGGCATTGCCAGCAGTGGAGAGATTTTGGGTCCATTCTACTTTCCTTTGCTTCTAACAAGCCGAGGTTGCATTGATGGCACCCATCTTGCATTGTCCTGTTCCTCTATCGGCCATATATTTGGATGGATTAGTTGCTAAGGCCCTTGGTACATGGCCAGACAAACACTGTTCCTCTGTCCGGGACGTACTGGGACGTTCTGTTACTTTGATCCCGGAATTGTGGGGAGCCGAGAGATGAGGTAATGAAACTCTTCCATCCTTTCAAAAATTGGCATCAGGTGCTGCCCAAAATGTTGCCCTGAATATGATCTTGGCAGCAAGGGATTCATGAAAGAACCAGAATAAAACCTTAAATGTAGTCAGAAGTGTTGAATTATCAGCCAGAAGGCTGGCGGAGGTGGCACCATGTCTTTGAATTCAAAGACTTGCAAGGTACACGTAGGGACACACAGGGACATCGGAGAAAAGCTGATTTCATTTTAGATTATCTTCTCGGAGCTTTCACATTTGATGGAGGTTAAAGAAAAAGCTTAATGGAGATACTTACTTGAAGACTTTAGTATGAGTTTTTGTTTTTTGGTTTCTTTTTTACATCCCTGACAGTTTTAAGACAGAGCCACATACTTTAAAATAGCATGGATATAGTCCGATAGGCTGTGATGGAAATGGAGAAAGAGCTTAAGCAACACACATGGTACAGTTGTAGCTGTTTATAGGTCAATATATTGCAAAATACTTTAAATTCTGCAGGGGGGTGTCATGTCATTAATGGAAACTCTTCCAGATTTTATGTGCAGTACCGATGATAAGAGACATAAATATATTTGCTTCTAATGATTTTAACAAGTTTCTGGTTCTGCCACTTCGGGTTAGAAACAATCTACCACTGAGATATCTACTGTATGTGTCTCTTCATTTCCCTTAGTGTCATGGCTAGATGCAGCTCTCATAAATCAGCCCATCTTTCAGCTGAATTCATTGAATTCCATTGAGCACATCTGAATGCAGAATTACAAAAAAACCACACTTTTCATCCATGCGTAGGAGATTTGAAGGACTTCTTATACATACAAGGATAATTTGATGTTTTTCGGACAAATGGTTTCATTTGTCACAGTTCAACTCTCAAAGCCCACGCCGTGGGTGGCGTGTTCCTTCGGCTTTTTATGGAGATTCGAGATGGGCATGAATAAAAAAAATGGTGTTTCATTTGTTGTTTGTCATTTAGGGGGTCCGTTTCGGTTCGTTTCTGTTTTTTGTGAATTTTTGCAAAAAAATTGTTTTCATTTTCATTTGTTTCGTTACCGCTTTGTTAACATTTATTTCATTTTTGTGATTTTTTTTTAGCTTTTAAAGCAGTTCAATGTATTGCCGTAACGAAAATGAAACGGACGACAAAATTTCTGGTGTTTCTGTTCGTTTCGTTTCATTTTAGAGATAAAATTCATTTGTCGTTTCATTGCGCAACAAAATGAAAAAACAAAAATGGAAATGAAAAATTGTTTGTTTCGTGCCCATCTCTAATGGAGATCAAAAGATGGTAAGATAGATTAGGGAAAAAAGACCAAGAGGAAAGTACAATCCTAAGGACACCTTGTGAGTTTCACAGCTAAGGGAAACCTCAGAATGCAGACGCAGCCTTCATTTGGACGGGAGAATCAAAGACCGTTGGGCAGAAGTAGGTTCAATTGTTCGTGCTCGTTTGTCTGTTGGACGAACCAAGTGTTCGGTGGTTCCTAGCCTTGTCTCCTGCAGTGTACGCCCAATGAGAGGCAGCGCCCTGGCTTCCCTGCCCCACACCAACTCCAGGCAGCGCCTCTGAGTAGGTGCCTAGAAAAAGAACATGGGTTTGGAATCATGGAACATCTCTTCATCTGAAGGACGAACTGGCACGAACGGACAAACGTGTGGTTCATGCCCTTCTCTAGGCAAGAGTAAAAAGAATCCAATTTGCATTTGATGGTAAGATCTTTTCAGGCGAGAAACGAGCCTATTCAGACCATTGTTCATCTTATGAGCCTATTTCAGACCAGGGTGGCATGAGTTCAAACTGAACTATAAAATGGAGGACTCACCACAAGCTCTCCCCAGACTGACGAAGCTGCTTGGATGAGCAGCGAAATGTTTCAATCTCTCAAGAAAAGAAGTCCAGTTGCCATGACTCAACTTCCGGACTTTTGTACAGTTGTTTGTTTGTTTTTATGAATTTCTTCTAGACCAGCTTTGGCATCCAAAAGAGTCATTGGCCTCCAGAAATTGTCCACATACAAGCAGAGAGTGAGAGAGCACAAAGCTCAGGTGGTTCCCAATAAATATATTGTCTAATCTGGAAGCCTAATGGAAGCCCTGAATCCTCTTCTGTAGTGATTGGGCCAGCAAATTCTTTCCCCACCATGCAGAGAAATGCTGCTGGATTTTCCCAAGAGTGAATACTTGCTTTTCCATGGGTCTCCTTCTATCCCCACCTTGGAACTGATTTTCACACAATGCCCACTTCTAATAATATATATAACGACCTCAAAGAGCTATCCCTTGGCGACCTTTAAATCGGACCACAATCCCGGTGGAAGGGCACTATTCCTTTGAAAATAATTAGTTTTTTTTTAAAAAAACTTTCCTGTTCGCGGGTACTTGAATTATTTAGCCTAGTGTTCAGAAGTAAATTAACAAGATGTGATTCAAGAATTCTCAACATAGGTGGCCTTGGAAATGTCATTGTGCTATGCTGTAGAGCAGTGGTTCTCAACCTGTGGGTCCCCAGATGTTCCTGGACTGCAACTCCCAGAAACCCCTTCTAGCACAGCGAGTGGTGGAGGCTCCTGGGAGTTGCAGTCCAGCAACATCTAGGGACCCAGAGGTTGAGAACCACTGCTGTAGAGGTCTGAAAGCAATGCTCTTCAGGGGCCCATCTCAGAGGGCTCTCCATGTTCACGGGGGAAAAAAATCAGATTTAAGCAAAGCTGGAAATTCATCATCCATCTTGAACTCAATGAAAGACCGGAGGGATGGGATGTCCCTGCCACATTGTCTCTGACGTATGATACTCCTATGAATGACTGGTCTCAAAAGGCCCTGCTCAGCTCATGCAAACACAAGCTTGTGGTTCTTTGGGAGGACTCAAGCCATGTCATATTTGGTGTTCCACTTTTCCTGCTGTCTTCCACCATTCCCAGCATTGCTGTCTTTCTCAGAAAACTCCCTTGCCTCCTTAGGATGCATCCAAAATAGGACAGTCTAATTGACTAAATAATAAAACTGCTCGCACACACACACGTTGGATGTCAAGGCAACAGCTGAACAAATAAATAGAGTACAAAGGGCTCCTGCTCAGTGGGAAAAGACAGTCTTTTGATCCCTGGTATCTCTAGGTAGGGGAAATGCTCATTTTCTGATCGGCGGAATGACATTATCCAATACCCAAACATCGGAAGAGCAAGGCTGGGAGTGAAGGAGGGCCATGACCTCCCCTGGCCTTGTTGCTCAATGAGAATAGACAAAAGCAAATATTTTTTTACCCAGCGTGTTGTTCGTCTGTGGAACTCCCTGCCACAGGAGGTGGGGATGGCCTCTGGCCTGGATGCCTTCTAAAGGGGATTGGACAGATTCCTGGAGGGAAAGGTCCATCCCAGGTGTCAAACCATGATGGAGATGTGTCATCTCCAGGCTTAAAACCGGGGTCCTTCAAGGACCAGAGGCAGGGGAGTGGCATCAGGAGACAGAGATCTAGTCTCATGCGCTCCCAGAGGCATTTGGTGGGGCCACTGTGAGATACAGGAAGCTGGACTAGATGGTCTGTTGCCATGATCCAGCAGGGCTCTTCTTATGTTCTTATGTTTTTAATGTTGAGCTAGATGGATGACAGATTTTTTTCTGGTGTAACCCAAATGAGGGTGAATCTACTTTACCAACCCCTAACACAAGTGGGAAATATCTATCTATCTATCTATCTATCTATCTATCTATCTATCTATCTATCTATCTATCTATCTATCTATCTATCTATCTATCTATCTATCTATCTATCTTGCTTTACCTGCTCCACTCACTGAATGAGAAACACAGCACACCTGTTCTCTGAGCATTTCTGAAGGGCAGGGACATATTTCTACCTCGCTCCTTGCCTTTTGAAGAATGACATCCCTTCGCCTTCTCCAGCTCAAACTCTAGGAGAATATATCTTTTAATGAGCCCCCGAGGCAGCCGATACATCTGCAGGAAATGCCACAGCAACACAAGAGGCATTAGACAGGGCCGCGTGTTTTATTTCTCTCACTCGGCTTCCTTTTCAAAGGTCAGGGGATGATAATGGCCATTTACACCCCGCCACCTAGAAGGATGTTCCATCTGTCGCATGAATCACGCCGGAGCTGAACATATCTCATGGGGGCTCACGCTTGGCGGCAACCAGAAACCAGAGGGACTGGATGGAGATTGGGCCAGTCGTGTTGAGGGAGACACATGTGGAGGCAAAACAAGTTGAGGAGCTGTGTAGCCATCACAAAAACCAAATACAAAAGTGGAACCGGTGATCACTTTAGGCCAGCAGTGTCCAGACTTCATCCCTCCAGATGTTTTGGACCACAACTCCCATAGTCCTTTGTCATAGGCAATACAGGCTTGGAAGTCTGGGAGTTGTGGTCCAAAACATCTGGAGGAGCAAAGTTTGGACAGCCCTGACTTAAGGCAGTGCACAACAGAGTCACACAACGTCTTCTTAGTGGAAGCCGTGAATATTAAGGGTTTTCATTTTTGGCGACAAGCTTCGGCCAGAACAAAACATTCAAGATTTCTGTCAAAGCCCAGGAATGGTCCCTCTCTTCCAACTTTCAGGACCTCCCATCTAGAATTTTTTGGGAGGACCTCCCATCTAGCACTTGTTTCAGTTATGTTTCAGCTCTGAAATGGGGGGGTCTAAATAACCCTCAAAACCACACTGATATTGGTCATTATTTGATTTGTCATGTTTAGGTTTACAAGCACTTGTTTCAGTCATGTTTCAGCTCTGAAATGATGGGTGCCACGTTAACTCTAAATAACCCTCAAAACCACACTGATATTGGTCATTATTTGATTTGTCATGTTTAACGATGCATAGGTATTTCAGCAAGGTGCAGAAATGGCCTCTTAGAATCCCAAATTCTCTGGTCTGTTTGTAAAGAGACAAATGGGAGAGGCCACCATGGATAACTGAACTTCAAGAATACTTGAATGGCTTCATTTCTGATCTGCCCAGATGACAAATGCAAATGGTCAGGAGGAGGAGGTGGAGTTCTTCGTGGAGGAGGAATTCTCTGGTCTGTTTGGAGACAAATGGGAGAGGAGGATAACTGAACTTCAAGAATACTTGAATGAAGAAGAAGATGAAAATGCAAATGGTCAGGAGGAGGAGGTGGAGGAGGGAGAGGAGGTGGAGGAGGAGGAGATGGAGAAGAAGAAAAAAAAAGAAGGAGGCGGAGGAGGAGGAGGGGGAGGGGGAGGAGGAGGGAGGAGAAGGTACTGTTTCTGCAAATTAGAAGCCAGAGAGGATTCATCTCTTTCTTTTTCTACCCAAACAGATAAAACGGTTGATTCCTTACTTACAAACAGCAGCAAGGACTCTAGGAAGTACTAAGTCATTTCCTTTGGCACAGGTTTTCAGTCTGTCAGCTGCCTTCATCCAGTCTAACGAACTGGCTGCAAGGCCATCGCAATCCATACGAAAGAAAACGGGTTCAACCTCCAGACCCCGCTGCCTCTGCGTGGCTTCTTCCTTCCACAGCCCAACATGGCTGACGCCTTTCCTTAGTGGCCAGGAAATAGCCTTTCCTTCTTTTACATCACAGGTACTATTGCAGTGAATTTAATACTTTTTTTAAAAAAATCCCAACACTGTTGTGTTTTGCTACTTTAGGGTGCAAAGCAGTCGGCAGAAGCCAACGGCGCGTCCCTAGGCAAATATAAAACTAAGGCCATGGGTGTGAACCTCGGAGTACCTCAGCAGGCACGACTGTATGAATCTCTGACTCCAGCATTTTATGCTCTGATTTATTTCTTCTTCTTCTTCTTCTTTTTTTTTACAAAATTCCATTTTAAGGGAGCCTCTTTTCTCAATAACGCAAGGACAGCCATCTACAATTGCGCTGGCTCTGGGGTTATTAAGCTGCAAATCAATGTCACAATAATGTTTACAGCCTGGTGGCAAAAAGGAGGGCGTTTGACTCTTTTATGGTTGCTTTTAAAAGTCTTGGGGATTTGCAGTGCGTGGGAATTTGTATCAACTCTCTTTGACAACAGCCTTTTTAATCATTCAGAAGCACTTCAGAATCATCCGCAGCCTTAAAGGATCTTCAAGGTTTCCTTTTCAATGTTGGCTCTGCGGAAACCACCTGAAAAATCACTCATCTTTCTAGAGAGCTCCATATTACCAGCTTCACTGGATTCCCTACTACAAGGTTTCCAGAGAAGCACAGAATATATTTCTCAAAGTGATTTTCACAGACATGGAAACACTGAAGCAGTGCTTCTTCAGAAGCACAATGTTGGATCACCTTCTAATTCTGAAGCTGCTGTTTTTGTCTTTTTCTGCCCCGACATAACCAGCTTTGGATGCCTGCTTCCACAAGGTACCCCTCCAATGGAAGACAATAAAATGAATTGTTCTTTGTGATTTCTTGACAATTTGTGTGCAAAAGATCATCCCCTGCCCCTTGAAAAAGCAAATGACAACCAATTAATAGGGGGAAATGATATTCAGCAATATCACCAGTGAAAAGGGGAAAGAGGGTAAAATTTGAAAACACAGTATATACTGTATCCCCCCCTTTATGTGCAGGAACACTATCCACTGATTCACTTATTTACTGTTTTAAATGATTAAAATATATTTTTTTAAAAAATCTAGAAATATATATTTTGAAAGAAGTTACAGGACCTGGCCAGTAGATGGTGCCAGATACCATACCATTTGGCATTAAATGGTGTTTGTTATAAGTTACTCACATTTTTCAGTATCCGTGGGCTGGGGGTAGCTGGAGAGGCTCACCCATGGATATGGGGGTGGGAGTCCCACAGTATCACTAAATCTCAAGAGACATATTCTGCTTTTATAATGGTACATGGTTAAAATGCAGGGTGCTGTCTTCCCAAATCTAGCTGTTCCATCACAGTTAAATCAGGGTGGCACAGATCTGATGTCAGAACTGCAAAACAATTTCGGAACCAGATTGCTCTCTTCTGCTTCTCTGAAAACAAATTATAAAGGGATATTACCCAGAGGCACCTCAAAGTTCCAGGTGTGTGGCTTTCCAGTTAATAAATCTTATTTGCTGTGATGTATTTGCAGGTAGTAGTAAGCATTTGCAAATATTTTTAAAACAATCAAAGCATCTCCTAAGCTTCTGTTTGCTTTTCCACCATATTGATTTGCTCAGTAATACAACAATATATCATACTGATGCAGAAGGGCCAGTATACTATTATAACCCTGAGAGGCTTCCGTGGTAATAACCCTAGGCTGTGTGATTATAAGCCCAATGACCATATATTACTACAAAGAGATAACTCCACGGTCATTGCTTGCTGCTTATTTGAAACTCCTGCTTGCTTTGTATATATAGGGTGCGGTCTTACCAGAGGTCATTCTTGAATGTTTGCTTTTGTTTACTTGAAAACGTGCAAAGTCAGACTTGCTTTACTAGGAGTCCTCCAGACAACTTTGCTGAGAAGAGGAACCCTGAGGGGGTGGGGATACGCTACTGGATTTTTTTTTTTAGAAGGAACTATGGGAAAATTAGAGAGGCAGCTCCTTCTTAAAGGCAGCTCCTTCACGTCCTTCTTTGTTCCACGACTGGTTTTGTACTGTGTCAGCATTGGTCGCGATCACGTGGTTTTGTCCCTGTTTCAGTGTTCCCATGGTTGTGATAACTTGTCTCATGACAAGTGTCACCTCACGGTCTTGTACCGTAACAAATACTGAATTTGTCTAGCTTCCTTTTTCCTTTACGGGGGGGGGGGTTATAAAATGCTTTTTCAATATTTGGCTTCTGAAAAGTCAATAATTTTAAAAAAACATGCGGACACAGTTTTCTGAGAGAAACAAATGTTTTGTTGCATGACAGTGGTTACTACATGGTGTCTTGTCTCGGAACAGAAAGCAGGAACAAAGAGTGACAAGGGAAAACCCTACCCTAGCACCTGGTACAGTATTTTCGTGCTTAGCACCCATTCTGGGGGCATGGTTGAGATAAATTTCAGTAGTTGTGTGAGGGACGTGAAGTAACATTTTTTGTACCTCTCCTAAGCGCAACACTAACAGAGACAAAACGGACGTGAAGTAACCACCTTAGACATTCAACTGAGCACGGTGAAGGGGCTGGAGCGTGCTGGCGAACCTGAGAGCAAAGACATCAGGGGCCAGACTCCATTAAGAACCAGAACTCATATCAGGGTCACCCAAGACAAAATGGTCAGAGCTGAGACACCAATTTAAGATGGAGCCAATTTTTTCAAGCCATCGGTTGGAGCTGAACTGACAGGAGAGCCAACTTTTGTTAGGACCACGCAGAAGGTGGCAATGGTAAACCCCTGCCCAAATTTCCTTATTTGAAAACCTCTGATGAGACAGTCTAAAATGAAACAAGAGATAGTGCCGGAAGCTGAGACTCCCAGGTCAGGACGCACGCAATCAGCAACTAGGGAAGAACAAAGGAAAAGTATGAAAGGCTATGTTGCTAATGATGGGACAGGATTGAAACGGGCATGATAAGTAGTTGTTGTTGCATGCCGTCAAATTACATCCAACTTGATAGCATGTAACAGCAGCAGAAGGGAAGTAACATCTCATGAGCGTTCATGGATTGCAACACTCCCCCAAACACTATGTCATAAGATGTCAGGAGCTAAGAACGACATGCTCTAGAAAGACTGGAAACAGTCTGGAGAAGGCACAAAGTTCCTAGGTTCAACCCACAACATTGCTTTGTAGCGCTATGACAGAACCTTACTTGAAACCATCGGGAACCACTGCTGCCAGTCAGACCTGGCTATACTGGGTAGACAGGCAAAGGCTTGACCCAGGGGGAAGCAGGTTCCTATGGAGGTATTTCCAGCATGGGAGAGCAGCAACCTTCAGACCGTTGAGGATGATACATTAGGCAGAGTCTAAGCCATAGAGAACGGCGGTAATTCTCAGTTTGCAGTGATTCTGTTTGCATCAGTGTGACTTCCAGCTTTACGTAGAGCACAGGGTGCCTCGGCTTGTTCATTTTCCAGGCAGATCATTATCCAGTTTATCTGAAGCTTTCTACAGACAGGGAGATTAGGTGGTTTTATGAGGCGGGCGGCTAATTCCCATTGACAAATGAAATTACCTCTGAAACCTCCGACCGCAAAGCCATGTGTTTACAGGAATAATGCGCGCCGTGGATACATTGGCTTGTATGCCTTCTGATGCCAATTCTGCAAATCCGCTACGACGGCTCTCCTGTCCTAATTGGGTCGGCGAAATTATCTTCTGCATAACACAATTGTTGTTCCCCGTTTCGACCTTGGCAACAAGCAACAGGCAGGGCCAGGCAGGCTGCAAATCCGCCTCTGAAGCAGAGGTGGGCAACCGTCGGTTCTTGATGTGTTTCCGGGCTATAACTCCAAGATGCAGAGGGGGCATGGTTGGGTTAGAGATTCTTGATCCTCCAGATACTCCTGGATCATCCACTGCTTTAAAAAAAGGGGAAAGGAGAGAGGCATAGAAAAGTCAACAAAAGGGGGACAGAATCCTAGCAAAAATGGGGAAACTAAAAAGAAAATCTGTGCATTGCTGTTCCTGGAAGCTTCCAAGGCCGGCGACGTTTTCTTTTTAAAGAAAGCACAGCACACCACCGCATGTTGTTGAACATGCACAAAATTTGTTGTGCTTTTATTTCCACTGGAACTGCACTTCTAGCCACTTCCAGGTTTGTTTTCATTGGTTCTTCATTTCTCAACCCCCCCCACCACCACCCCAATGAAGAGACTCCCAAAACGGGAGGAGTTAAACCAGTCTTTATTAATGAATGGTGAGCAGGTCTTTTGCAAAGGGAACGGCTCTTAATTGCCCATCTGAGACCAGCCCACCCTCAAATACTTTGCAGTACGGCAACAGTGGTTTGCAACAAGTATGCTATTCCTGAGAGAATTCATTTCTTCCTTGGCTTCTTTGGATTACCACCATGCTCAGAGGAGCAAGGTAGATCGAAGGAGGTAGTGGTGGCATATGGTATCACACAGCCGTGATGAGCAGAAAGCTTTGGAGACTTTGATTCTACAACCCCTGGTGCCACTGCACCACTGGTTCTAACTCACTTCTCTCTTTGTGTATCAGCCCATGACAGAAGGGCCAGAGACAAAATGTCAGTTGCTGGATTTACCATTGAGAAATGTCTGAACAGGTCTTTGGTTTAACCCTTGCTCAGAAGGAAACAGGAGCATGGCAGTTCTGCCTTTAGGTCATTTTGTCAAGGGTCCTTCTTTCTTTGCCCCAAATCTGCAGTATTGTGTTGAATGGAAAATTAAACACAGAGCACAGGGCAGGTTTTAAATGTCTATGGGCCTTTTTACACGACCCCTAAGATCCGCTGGCCACTTAAATTCAGACCAGAGATCTTAGGGGTTCCTCGCTCTTCCTCTGTCCCCACCCCCTCCGCACTTCCTGGTTGCTGGCTGCCTGAGGGAGGGAGAAAAAAGAAAGAAAAGAATGCCTTCTTACCTCCGTTTTGTTCCCGGCAGCATTCAGATCTCTTAAAGGGGCGGGGCGCAAAAAAAGAACAAATGGAAGCCAGGAGAGCCCTGCACTCACTAGCCTTACACCGGATCAAATATTTGTCACATCCAAAAAGCAGGTACAAGAAAACTGCTGTTTGGTCGCGCTAAAGTGGGTGTGGTTGCACTTAATTGTCTGCAAAGTCCGGAGCTGGTGGGTAAACATTTTTAAGGTCCAGACCTTGCAGCCATTTGCGGCGGAGCTTAGGGGTCGTGTATAAACGCCCAATGACAGGCAATGCACCACTGAGACTGGAGAAAGACAATGTAATTACTGTAGCTTTCCTATAAGACCAGGATCTTAATAATCAATTCCAGCAATTTCTCTGGTGATCCTCCACCATTGGTATCTCATTACGGAATATTTGCATTATAAAGCTGCCCTCGAAGGCCGTACAAAATCAGTGTTTGATATATTCCCTCAAAGAATGAATATGCTAAATCAAATTTTTGCGGGCTAATTTCTTGAAAACAAAAACCTCACTCCAAGGGACTGAAGACAGTTCTCACCCCGCATAAGCCTGTACAGAGGAACAAACCCTACAGGTAATCAGGGGATAATGCCAGCAAAATTGTTTTAAGGAAAGCGGTGGTAGAAAGAGCAGCATTTATGCCAAAACGATCTCTTTATATTCTGGATTATCTGCCTCACTGCCTTAGTTTGATTATAATTTAGGAAAGTTATCCGTTCAAGGTATACAAACGGCAATTCATTAACTCGAACTGTTCTCCCGATAAAAAAAAGAAATGAGAGACTTAGGTAACGATTCTTTATGTTCTTTCTAATAATTCTTAGCTGGTTGGTTCTGTTCGGGATAATGAAAAGGTCAGTGATATTAGTCTTTTCGGTGGAAATGAGGTTTTAAAACACTTAGCAGGGTGAGTGGAGAATAATGGCTGAGGTTTCATGGACACACAGGCTGCGATAGTTTACCCAAGCCAAATAACGGCAACAACAGAGGAGGTAAATTAACAACTGGAAATGTGATTGTAACATGCCTTGAAAAACTAGCCTTCCCTTTCTGGTGTCTTCTGGGTGTTCTGGACTCAACTCGTAGGGAAACCTGTGTGGCATCAACTTGAATGTTGTCTTGGTGTCATGGAGACAATTATCCTGAATTGGACCTCTGGCCTCACATGAAAGGATCGTGTGTGCAGGGATGACATCTGACCAAAACATCACATTGCACCAAACTCTGACAAGATGTGCACATCCCGACTGTGTTGGTACGGACACGTCTTGCATGCTGATGAGGAAACTCGGGTCAAAAAAGGGCCTCAGCCTGGAGGTCAGCAGATCCAGACCGAGGGGGTGACCAAAACAGTGCTGGATGAACACCCTTGAGAAAGCCATGAAGTTGTCCCAGGGTCACCTGGACCGAGCCCATGACTGCGCCAGGTGGAAAGCCAAAACAAGAATAGCAGAGCCCACCACCAAGGGCATTTATACACGACCCCTAAGCTCCGCCGCAAATGGCTGCAAGGTCCGGACCTTAAAAATGTTTACCCACCAGCTCCGGACTTTGCAGACAATTAAGTGCGACCCCGCCCACTTTAGCGTGACCAAACAGCAGGTTTCTTGTACCTGATCATTGATGGTGACAAATATTTGATCCGGTGTAAGGATAGTGAGTGCGGGGCTCTCCTGGCTTCTGTTTGTTCTTTATTTGCACCCCGCCCCTTTAAGAGATCTGAATGCTGCCAGGAACAAAACGGAGGTAAACGGGCATTCTTTTCTTTCTTTTTTCTCCCTCCCTCAGGCAGCCAGCAACCAGGAAGTGCAGAGGGGGGTGGGGACAGAGGAAGAGCAAGGAACCCCTAAGATCTCTGGTCCGAATTTAAGTGGCCAGCGGATCTTAGGGGTCGTGTAAAAAGGCCCCAAGTGGGACAAATGCTAAGAAAAAGAGGAAAAGAAGAAGAAACCTGTGTTACATCAAGGAACCATTGGATCATCTAGCTAGTATTTCCAACTCTGGCTGTCAGTAATTGTTGAATCCGGCAAGAATCACTCTCTTAACCTTACCGCGAAATGTCTCTGGTACTTAGTCCTATCCAAGAACTAAACAGCTCTGTTTCTGCTTAGCTTCTGAGGTGAGGTGAGTGAGAGGTGAGTTTAGACTGGTAGAGTGGGCGTCCAAATGGAATGGTATAGAACAGTGGTGGCGAACCTTAGGTACTCCAGATGTTTTGAACCACAACTCCCACAATCCTTTGTCGTTGGCAGTACAGGCTTGGAATTCTGGGAGTTGTGGTCCAAAACACCTGGAGTGCCAAAGGTTCACCATGACTGGTATAGAAAATCCAACTGAACCAGCATGGCCAACAGGTATGCATCCTCATATTCTGTAGTGCATTATACTTTGTTTCAATTCTATCTGGAAGAAACTGGGTTGGGGAAGATAAGTAGAATTTGCAACATTCTAAATGTGTGGCATAGTGGTTAGAGGGTTGAATTAGGAATCAGAAGATGCAGGTTCAACTATATTGCAGAATGGGTGGTTAGTTAGCCTTTCATTGGTGTTGTGCACTGAGGCCAAGTATTGTTCTGCTCTTTCTTTACAGGAGCTACAGTATCCAAGTTGCCAAACCATATCCCTAGAAAGCACCGTCTAAATCCTGAACTGGATCCACGCTACCATTGGAATGGGATTCACCAGCTGTAATAAAACATACTGAGTGACCTCGGGTTAGCTCCTTTCACTTTTAGGTAACCCAACCTTAAAGGCTTGTTGCGGGAATAAAGACACCCAGTGAGTTAAATGGTACAAAAGCTGAATATTAATATAACAAATCAATCCCTAATACAGTGCATTCTTTATTTTTAAAATCAAAGGGCCTTTGGAAGTGCTGTGTTTCTGTTGAACTGTTTGCCCCTTGTTAGGAATACATTCCAAATTCATCTTAATTTTTGCCTGGCACGTGGAATTCCAAGTTGCTTTAACTTTGTTTCTTGCATAGAACAGACAACAAGGTTATTTTTCCATTGTTTTCATTCCGATTGTTCAAATCTGTTCCAACCCTGATTGCTACAGCTTCAGTTCCGTTTGTTGTCTCACTGTTCCTCTTACCCTGTGTAAGCAGTATGCCTTCCAAAAACACAGCAGCAAACAAAACAAACCAGTGGGATGTGAATGGATGGATCCTTGCATGAACATTTTGTTTGTGTGGTGATGCACCGATGCACCGGCATGCAGATAAAACACCACCAATAAGCAAGCAAACAAAACAGAAAGCAAATCAGTGTGTTCAACAAAACAAGGGAAAACCAAAAAAGAAGGGGTAGAAGGAAGAGAAAGTTTTCTGAGCATTGCTTATCCCTGTCTCTCAAACACAGATTTTCTTCCTAGACATACTGTCCTGTCTTTTAAACTAATGTTTGAATGGCAACCAAAGAGAAATGTAATCTAATTGAAGGCCAATTTGTAGTTGATGGAACATGACTTAACCTCATTACAGGCTTCCATTTTATGTATTACTTTGAGCCTTGCAAAAGCAGGTGTGCCGTCATATATGACACAACAAATGATCTATTTTCCTTGATCAGATTTGTTAAAATATCCAGAGTGCTTTGAGACACAATAATCCTCTATTTACTCATCGTGTTTCTCCGTGATGTTTCCAAGCCTGAAGCAAGCACGCTTAATCCAAAATGATTAGGCCTCTAATTAGGTTGTCGTTAACCTTCTGACATAATATTTGAGCTCATGCAAGAAGCATCTTCATTTGTTTTTCATCGGTGAAACTCTTTATCCTTCGTGTCGGACCTGTTGAACTCGGGCAACGGGAAGGAACTGGCAAAAGTAAAACCACACCGTGTTTCATTAGTACAGTAGCTGTAATTTCAAAAGAATAAAGGAAAATGATGTGGATTGTTGTTAACCGCCCAGAGTTCCTGTTTGAGGAAAATCGGATTGCGGTATACAAATATAAAAATACATAAATAAATAAATAAATAAGTAGCTGAGATAAATATTTCATTTTTTTTTCAAAATGGAAAATGATTTTTTTAATGATGATCTCATTTCCTTCCCAGATTCAGGATTCAAGTATCCTTCTGGAATTTGAGATGCTTAAAGGCTTCCAAAGAGGACATTATACCTGTAGATTTCATCCATTTCTTCTTAGAAATAAATTGGCAAATTCCTTAGTTTCTCTTTTTCATTTCATACTTGTAATCATGTCCTTCCTTCCTTCCTTCCTTCCTTCCACATTTTAGTCCCATGAGTACCAGATTTAATGGAAAAGATCCATACTAACTTGGCTCCATAAGCATTTGTGGAATTTTTCCTGACTGAGAAAGAAAGGAGGTGGCTCCAAGGTCATTAAGTTTTATAACATCTAGCCACTGTCTACTCCCATTCCTGTGGTACCGTGAATCCACTTCAGGATTTATTCTGTGCCTTCCAAGGATATGGTTCAGCACTTTAGATAGCTCCTGTCATAGAAATGCAAACACAGCTAGGATCTGGCTAATGTTTCAGCATTCAGCCAAATATGCCTAGTTGGCTGAAAGTTGACAAGAATAATGCCCTTGTAAGAGACCAGTATGCTTGCAAATCATCCGGAAGCAGAATATGGTGATTTCTTAATTTTTTAGCAATATGCAGTGGGTTACTCTGATCATTTGGATTCCTGAATTAAGATTTGGATTAGAAATCCAACTAAACTGAGTGGTCTCTAAATCAGCCTCTTTCTTGAATTGCTCAATCACTCAAATAATCAGAACCTGTCTGGGTATAATTTGTTATTTATTAAAGTATCTCTTCCAGGCATACTTCATTGCAAGGCTGTTCAAATGGCAAAGTAAACAAATAATTTTCATCCTTTCCCAGGAAAAATCTCATTTTCTCTGCACACTCAAAGCATCTTCTGCAAAGAGAATGCAGGTCTCTCCATTTTAAAACCCAGTTTTGCCTTCAGAGGGTCACTGGGCATATGAAGAATGCTTTTCCTTCCGGTAGAATAATCCCAGCCACCCGCTGAACATCTGGAATGGGGACATTCTGCTTTTAAACAAGAAAGTCTAAGAGCGGAATTCCATCACTGCCTCCGATTCTGAACCTCCTACCTACCTTTCCCAAAGTGAAATGAAAGAAACATTCATTTTAATTTGCTTGCTTAGGGGAAGGTCAACGCTTCCCTGCCTCTTGGGATTAATGAGTCTCAGGTAGTTTAAACGATTTGTATAATCACGTCAGCCTCTTCTGTTATATCGCCCTTTCTCTTGGCAAACGATAAATTGCTTCCTATGCCCTCAGGATGACAAACATCTAAAGGATTAAAACATCCGTGTATTTAAGTGCGATCGTATCCAAGGACCCGTTTATGGCAGAGGAGCTGTCTCGGTTGGCAGGTTGCTTTCACTACTGGCGAATTTCAGAATCCTCAAGGGAGAGCAGGTAGAGGGTTGTTAAATGTTACTGAGGATGTGGAGGTTGGAAGAGGAGAAGTAGTTTGATGGTGGGGCTGGATGGTGAGTGTTGTTGAAAGGGCTTGGTTTTTCACTTGAGAGGTTAATCACCCGTCAAAATTTTCAGCTCAGTTTTTAATTCCAAGGAAAATGACGAACGTAAAGATGCTGGCTGGCTTCCTATCAGATAACGACTTGCAAGGAACATGCGCTACCCTCCCTGTATACCGTAATCCCTCGTTTCCATTCATGAGCGGAACTAAAAGTTTTAGAGTCAAGCACAGGCATTGCAAAATGACCCCCATCTGGTGGGGAGAGGAGAGAGTAGTGGGACTACTCATAATCACAATGATGGGTAATAAAACCATGCCTAAATCACAGGACAGATTGTGAAGCTGAAGCTCCAGGACTTTGGCCACCTCACGAGGAGAGGGGAGTCCTTGGAAAAGTCCCTGAGGTTGGAAAAGACTGAAGGCATAAGGAAAAGAGGACGGCAGAGAATGAGATGGTTGGACGGTGTCATTGATGCAACCAATATGGATTTGACCAAACTCCGGGAGGCAGTGGAAGACAGGAAGGCCTGGCGAGCTCTGGTCCATGATGGGGTCACGAAGAGTCGGACACAGCTGAATGACTGAACAACAACAACAAATCTTCTCTCAGCATACTGTTCTCCAGATGTTTGGGGCAATTGTGTCTAACAGGCTGGCCTATTACCTGTGCTCACCAGTCCATTGAGAAGTTTTCTCCAAAATACAGGGAGGGACCCTAACTAGGACACTTTTTTGCTAGAAGTGTTTGGGAAGTCCCATTTAATTCCATTAAAATGGCTCTGAGACATTGCCCCAAACCCTCCTCACTCAGTTGTGTAAAGACAAGGGTGTATCTGTTTCTTCCACTTGTTCCCCTTTGGCGTGACCAAGTCATGGCCGATTGTGTGCTGGACAATCCACAGGGGAGGCCAAACTGTTTTACAGCCATTTCTGACTGATGTGGTGATGTTCAGTTGGATTTTGGCCACTGCTGTTCAGGCAGGGCTCCACAAATACGCCCACCTCTCAACAATCCTAATTAGGATGGTGGTCTCTGAAGCGCAACAACAGCTGGGAAATCAAAGGTTTGGCGAGTCCTGAATTTAGGAGGTCTGCCTTGCTAGAAGACTGTTTACAAGATATGTTGATGCATCTTGGAGGTTAGAGAAATGAGCGGAGGAAGGTCTATCAGGTCTCTTGAATACAAAATTTGATGTGCGGAGGCAGTATATGGATGCCATTTGGGAAAATCAACAACAGCAGAGGACTGTTGATTTCATACACTAGATTTGGCTTTCTGGGGGAATCCGGTGCACTACTGGTGGAAGCAGGAGATTAGAGCAGATGGATTTTTGTGACTTATACCCAGGGTTAGACCTACCTGGAGTAGATGCACTGGAATTAGAACTTCTCAGACACCCATACCTTCCATTTCAATCGATCTACGCGTGGAAGGACTCACATTGGATTTGCCATTGGAATGACCCACTGGAGGAATCCTGATGGTCTTTTTCTTCATTACTGAAGTATTTTTATTTATTTATTTATACATTTTTATATCGCCTGTCTTCCCAAGGGAACTCCGGGTGGTTAACAACAACAATAAAAGCAAATATCAGATATTGCTTATCACCGCCATCATTGCCACCACTATCAATTGTCCTTTTTCTAATAGTACTTCTTTTTTTAGAAGGGAGGTATACAGGATTCTAAACTTGCTGTTATCTTTCAAACAGAGAGGACAGAAGACTAACAACTAACTCTCCCCCCCAAGCATAACACTTGGTTTTCAAGGATGTTATTTTAAAAAGGGAGTGGCAATTTCTCACAAAATTGAAATGCTAAAATCTTTATGCCCTTTGCAGGAGATGGAAAAGAGCTGAAGAATCAGTTCCAACTTTGAAAGAGGTTGTTAGCTCTCTTCGTGGAGAGGCGGGTGGGTCACGTCCGAGAGGCTGTTCCAAAGACTTGAGCACCATGTTCTCTGTACTTCCGATAAATAAGCTCAAGGCTAGAGTTGCCCAGGTGCTCCAAAGGAGACAAACACGGGCTGAGATGGATGAAATGATAAAAGTGCTGGCGTTTTGCTGCTGGATGCGCTCGAGGGAAGGGAAGCGGGGGGGGGCTTAGAGAAATGTCTGCATCTCAGGGCTACAAAGATAAACGGGCAGATTTCCCCCCCCCACCCCCGCTTCAGCAAAACCCGATTGATGTGCTCAAGTGGAAGAATCAATGCGACCGCAACTGCAGAGATGAAACGGGTTTGTCGGGAAGAGAAAGCCACCCATCTGTTGGGACGGGAGAGGCCGAATGAGCCAATATGTCAGAGATGCGCTCCATTCGACAATTCTCCCTCTCCTCATTCATCAGCCCAGTGTCGTCATTTTCTCGGCCACAAAGTGACAAACGACTTCTCCTTCTCCTCTGGAGGGGCCTTGCCGTTCCTATAATCACGGGGTTGGAAGGGGCTTCAAAGGCCATGGAGTCATCATCCCCCACCCCCACCCCAGTTCAAGGTAGGGATCCAAATCAAAGTTGGGTTGGGTTGTCCAATTTTGGGTTGTCCAAATTGGGTTGTCCAGTTTTGAACGCCTCCCCCGGTTAGAATGCTCACCACCTCCCAAGGTAGTAGGTCCCATTGTCTTACTGCACTAACAGTTAAAAAGTTTTTTTCTTTGATATTCATTTGAAATACGGATTCCTGTAACTGGAGCCCATTATGAGGAAGGGCGACCAGGGTGGTTATAAGTCTGGAAGAAATGTCTTACGAGGAATGGCTTAGGGAACTGGGAACGTTTAGTCTTTCCTAAAGAAGGTTGAGAGGGGATATGATAGCCATATTTAAATATTTGAAAGGATGTCATATCGAAGATTTTACCTTTTACAACTCACCCTGAGCCCTTGAGAAGAGACTGCATGTGGATGCTGGACCAGCAAAATCAATAATCTCAGCCCATTTTGTCCCAGGAATGCTAAATCAGCATTAGGGCTGTGTCGTTAGATCTTGAATACAATAGAGTAGATTGGAGCATAATTGAATTATTCATCTTGGCTGTTGATCAAACGGGATGAATTAATCACTGAGCCTGTTATCTTAAGTACATGCATGCAATCTCATGGCATAATCTTAGCATTATCTTTCCTTGCAATGGGGGCTGGGTTGGGGGAAGGGATGAAGATGCAATCAACATCACCTGTTAGACAAATCCTTCCTTCCCCATGTGAGGAGGATAGAGACTTGGGATAGTTACTTTTATTGATTGCCACCCAAAGAGTTCTCCAACTAGAATTTATTTATTTTATTTATTTTAGAGTATTTTTACACTGCCTTTCTCCTTGGAAAAGGACCCAAGGTGTCTTACAGTAATGAGGGATAATACACTGTCTAGTTACAATCAAGACATGTTCAAGTATTTGAGAAAAAGGAAATTGAGGGACATCTTACAGCATGAACAGACAAAATTACATTAAAGCAACATGGTTATAAGTAGTCATAAACACAAAGTCTATGTGAACCATAGATTCATATAAAATAAACATGGTAGTCCATCATTCAGGGAAAGCTTGTCTGAAGAGGAAGATCTTTGCATGGCCATGGTGGATTGCAGGAGTTGTGGTACGGTGACCCTTTGTCTTTGTCTTTCCTTATTTGGGTGGGTAATTCTCCACTTGAAGGACCAGTAGAGGACAACACTCCCTTTGAAGCCATCCTCCACTTCATGGGTCCCCCAGTCCGGGTCTAATTAAAGAAAAAGAACCAAGGGAGGGAGAAAAGGGACCTTGAAGTTGTCCAGCTAATGTGAACACCATCTGGAGAGGAGATCCAGAAGGTAAGGACATAAGGACATATGAAGAGCCCTGCCGGATCAGACAAATGGCCCATCTGGTCCAGCTTCCTGTATCTCACAGTGGCCCCGCCAAATGTGTCTGGGAGCACACGAGACTAGATCTCTGTGTCGTGATACCCCTTGCATCTGGCACATGACATTGGAGTAGAGAAGGCTGGTTGCCGAGTTGGGGGGGGGATCCTGGGAGGCGGGTAGGTTACGGGGCACAAGGCCCATGACAATGGTGGCATCTCCAAGAAAGAAGACCAAGATTTTGCACCCCTAAGAGTTTCATCCCAGGGCAACCGCTCCTGTGCCGCTGCCACCCCGCTATGCCACTGCATACAAGCCCATGCACTCATGCTAGAGTTACCATCCTTTTGCTTTCTTTTAACACAGAAATGTGCAGAATCGGTGTGCGTCCTAGGGACGCGAGGAAATCTAACGCACCACCAGCTAGACAGGCTGTCTTGACATGTGAAGCCTGATGAGAATTCCTTGAACCCCAAGAGATTGTTCGCCTCCAGCATCGGAATGAGTACATCCTTTGAAAAAAAAATCAACACAACTACCATTCACAGAAAGTTTCTCTCAGCAGAACTGCTAATTCTCCAAAACAGCCATCGCCGTTTGGCCATGCCATTTGGAAATTATTCTTCCCCTATTTCACAACTTGCTGTGAGATGAACAAGAGATGTCCCGCCTTCTTGCAGTAGAAGAGAAGGTCTTTTCAGTTCCTCAAAGGCAAAATTCAGGATTCATTCTCCTAATGTTTTCCAAGACTTATACCACCCAAAACTTATTTTCTTGTGGTAAAGAGCAATTTCAAATTTAGTACTGGATATCTCAGTGAACTAAGGTCAAGAGTTTGAGTCTCCACTGTGTCTCCTAGGAGAAGACCCAGCCTGTGGGCCAGATGGTGGTGGTGGTGGTGGTGGTGATGGTGATCGTAAAAGAATAAATTGGCCCACAGTTTATTTCTCCATTCCTCCCCACACTTAGGTGGTATCTCTTTTGAATCTACTCACTCATCCTAGTCTCCCTAACAGTCAGCTCTGCACTAATAATGGTTAATAGAATTTTTATTAAAAATATAATGTTTTAGTTGGATCAAAATAATGTAAATGGCTCTTAATATATCAACTTTGTTTTGGCATATTGTTTTATATTACATCCTCTTAACATTTCTGCGTCAACGAATGCATCCCAAACCATGCATTACTAAGAATGAAAAATGAAATCCAATCCCATACACTAAATCCAAGTGTTAGTTCTAAGCTAGACAAGTCCCACTAAATCAACGGAACGTTAAGGTAGTTGACGTAACAAGTTCCATTGATTCCGTGGGTCTTTTTGTAGCTGGGACTTGTGATGGAAATTACCCCAAATACATTTACAATGGCAGAGATATGAGGAATTAGACTAGAAGGATGTGCCCTCGTTGTAACAAAGCTGCAATGTTCTTGGTGGTGAAATGAAGAGGAATGAGTCTACAAAAACAAATTAAACTTGTTCCATCTCTAAGATGCCACAAATATTGAATGTTTTGATTGTACCGGAGGATTGTTTGGGCACACCTGTGTGGCAGTTCCTCGCTGGTGTAACAGCAACGATCTGTTGCAACAATGGGGGTTGGATTCAATATAATTACCGCTAACTTTCCATCCTCTCTTGTAAAGGGGAGTGTGCTAAATATAGAAAGCCTGGGCTAATGAAGCATCAATTACCTGCCGAGCCACTAATTGCTCCCAATCTCTTTCTGAATTGCTTACATTTAATAATAAAAACAAATGAACAGATCCCTTCTAATTAAATGTGTTATGTTGTGTGGCTAAGTGCATTAAATGCTATTTTCATACTAGAAAGCAAATTATTTTCCTTTCAACGAAGGGCAGTGTCACCCATGTGCCAGGCGCGAGGACCGTAGATTAAGTAGGTAAGTCATGAGTGGGAGTTTGCACAACAACTGGAATTAGTTGGGTTAACTAGCTCCATAAAGCAATTATGCATTGAGGGAAGTTCTCCTTTGCCTACCCTGGGTCTGCTGTGTCAACCAACATTCCATGGGCACCCCTGTTAATCAGTGTCAGTCAATGGCCATCAGTTCTCATACTGCATAAGGGTCTGCTTTTCCTTCGAGATTGTATAACAATTATTGATATTTTTTTTAAATTAGATCCTCTGCATCAGCTGTAGACTTTAATCTGCTATGACAAAGTCGAGTCATCAAATCGGTTTTTCAGTGGTAGGTCAACCCATGCACATCTTCTATTTATTCAGTGGGTTGACCCACATTGGGACTAACAGTCATATTCAGGAGTTGTTTCAAAGCATTAGGTCTGCAGAGTACTGCGTACAGTTCTGGTCAATGCATCTCAAAAAAGACATAGTGGAACTGGAAAAGGTGCAGAAGAGAGCAGCTAAAATGATTATTGGGCTGGGGGACCTTCCTGATGAGGAAAGGCTACAGCATTTGGGGCTCTTTAGTCTTGTAAAAAGGTCCCTTGGGGGGGAATATGATTGAGACATACGAAATAATGCAGGGCATGAGTAAAGTGGATAGAGGGACGCTCTTCTCCCTCTCACAAAATACCAGAACTAGGGGACATCCACTCAAATTGAAGGGTGGGTGAGTGAGAACAGACAAAAGGAAAAAAATTGCCCAGTGTGTTGTTAGTCTGTGGAACTCTCTACCAAAGGGCAAGAGGTTGGATTCCGTGGCTTTATAGTCCCCTTCTGACTCCACGATTCTAGGCTTCTAAGGGAGGGTGAATTTCCCACCCAGATTGCAAGCAACCTGTCTGGCTTGGAAAATATTCCCCCATCATTTTGTCCCAATGAAATCACACACTGTGTTCAACACCAGTCTCCTTAATTGGTTTAATATCTCAATTCTGTTCCTTCTGATCATTGTTTAACTGACTGAGACCTTCTTTTGATGCCAGTTGGCCACGGCAATTTTGCTCCATTTATTCAGCTGTTAACGTTCCGGGTTCACTCGTCAGCTCACACCACATATAGAAAATCAGCAATTCAGCAAGGGTAGTGTTTTGCGATTGCTGACAACAAGTAAGGGATTCAGGAAGTATTGTTTTTTTTTTACTTGTTGTTGTTGTGCTTCCTTTGAAGCTACCAGGCGCAACGAGGAGCAGGGGCTGCATTGGAAGCAGCACTGCAGAACCACCGGCTGTTTATCCCTGCAGATAATTAACGCCTTCACCTTGCCAGAGAAAGCTTGATAAAATGAGGGCAACCTTGGATCAAGGTGCCAGAGCTGATACTAACTGCCTTCTGGCAGGTGGTGGGAAAGAATCCAGCCAAGTACAACCGTGACTCTCCAGGTTCACGGCTATCCTCCCTGCTACAAGATGCCGCTGTGTGTAAACATAGGCGTGGGTGAAAGGCTGGCATTTCATGTCCGTTGCACAGCCTGCGTCTGTTTACTGGATGAGGGTGCCAGGTTGACCCAACTGTTTGGCAAAACAGTGAGGCAGCTATTTTATTTATTTAATCGTCTCTCTCCCTCTGCCCATCCCATTGGGTCTGTGTTGCCGAAGCTCCTCCTGCCGTAAGAACCAAACCAAGTACCGTTTTCAACGTTCAAAAAAGTGCCACCCATTTCCAAAGCCAGAGAAGACCGTGTGCTGACCACATGGGTGTCAATGGTCCCCAAGTTCTTCACTTGGCTTTTGGCATGAAGGCCACGGTGAAGGAGCTTATAAGAGCAAACATACCAGCCTTTGCAGGAAATATACTGTAACGCTCTCCTCTCTATTTAAACAGCCATTGTGAATCACAAACTCCACAAACGACCCAGAACCAGAGCGACTGCAGCTTTGCTTGACTGCTTGAAACACTGGATAGGGTGCTCTCATCTTCCCGGAGAATTTGTTCAGTGCTAAAGTGCTTTCTGCTTCTGTTTTTCTCTGACTGTGTCTTGAAATTAACGGTTTTGCATTTGCTTTTAAAGCAGGCACATACACTTTTAAAACCGACCTGCTCTTCTTTACAAACATAGGTTGCGAGACTTTAAATTAGCACATGAATTAATGGTTCTCCGCCGCCACCACCGCCTCCTGTATTTGGAAAATGTAGATGCGATTTCATGTACCTTTCTGAGGAAAGCTACAGTTCTAATGCAATTTACAGTCATGTATATATATATAGTTTTAGCACTCTCAGTCCGCTCTGAACCTGATTTCCAAATTAGCCTAATTGTTTGGATCTAATTGCCGACAACTCTCATTCTTTCCAAAAGGCAGAAGGGAGGCAAATTGCTTTTGACAAACGGCGTTGTTCATGTGCCTTGCCCTCTCTCGTGCCCTGCGTTTGCTTTCCTTGCATTGTCAAATACGACACTCATGGGAGCATTCCACCTTCATATAATGGATTCATTTCTCCCTTCCATTACAGGATCAATTGTCTGGATAAACTAATGGATTGAGTGGCTTAATGAAGCACGTGCAGGAAAAACGCATGACACAGCCTGCCTTACAGTTTCTGGTGATTAGTATATGCCAGTGGTTCTCAACCTGTGGGTCCCCAGATGTTCAACTCCCAGAAATCCTGGCCAGCTCCACTAGCAATGAAGACTTCTGGACCTGATGAAGATTTCTGAACCAAATGGGGTGCAGCCTACCTCATTTTGGTACATTTTTTTTTGGAACATCCATAAGCAATTGTCCCCCTCCTGGGCAATTATTTTTAAAAATATTTAGTGGAAAATCACTGATCTCAGGCATGCAAATGGCTAGCTTCCCTCCCCCAAGAGATTTAAGGGGATTCCTAGAATTTTGGAAATGTTAGGGTTTCTGGGGGCAGAGATATTAAGCTCCAAATGAGGTGGGGGTGCTTTTGCTTAATGGAAGGAAGGTGTAAATCCAGCGTGCTTTACCAATTTAAGGGTTAATTGACAGCCTCCCCTCAGTGCGCCAATCCATACTCCTTCAATTAAGTTTCCCCACAGCCCGTTTGGAGCTCAATAACTCTGTTCTCTGTACCCTAAAACTATCCAAATTGGGGGTGTTTCAAGGGGAAAGCTTGAGGTAGCTGCACTGTAATTTTCACGCTTCTAGCTGCCTGGAATCAATATTTTCAAGCACATAACTTTGCAATTCTAAAAAAATTTCCGGGGGCACCCCCTTTGAAGGTGAATAAGTCAGACTACTGAACCCCAAATCTCATCAAGTTTGGACAGCTTAAAGAGGAGAGTTCACACCAAACTTGGTACCTCTAGGACCTAAGGGAGCAGTTTTACAGAGAAACAAATTGGCACATTTTAAACTCAAAACTGCCAATTAGTTTCATTACTAGCAAAATGCTGCTTCCCTAGTTTGTTTCGTTTCTTTTCATTTTGTTATGTAGCAAACTGACGAATCGGCATTTCATTTTTCATTTGGTAAAAAGGTAAAAGGGAAAGGTCCCCCCCTCACATGCGTGCTAGTCATGTCCGCTTCTGGAGGCGGTGCTCATCTCCATATTCAAGCCGAAGAGCCAGTGTTGTGCAAGTCTATGGCCACGTGGCCGGCATGGCTGCAAGTAAACACTGTTTTACCTTCCCACTTTTTACAGCGGTACCTATTAATCTACTTGCATTGATATGCTTTCGAACTGCTAGGTTGGCAGGAGCTGGGGTTATCAGTGGGAGCTTGCTCCGCTGCGTGGCACCCGGGATTCAAACCGCAGAGCTGCCGACTTTGCAGCCGACAGTTTTCAGAGCCTTAGTCTGCTGAGCCACCATGCCCCTGTGGTGTGGTGCTCATCCCTAATTTCCCCCTTCAAGTCACCTCAGAAATAGGGCTGCCCTCACTCTGAACTGACTTAATGAAATCCTTTCATCTTGCAAGTCTTTCCAGCATCAGTATTGGACCCAGAAATGTTTTCTTGTGGTTCTAAGCAAAGTTTTCAGCTTATATACCTCCCCATACCACTTCTAGTAGTCTCTCTTGTGGCACATTCTTCAGCAAAGAGATTCTGCCTTGTGTTGTATATATATTCCTAAGGACTGTGGCTGCTAATCAGCTCCATTCTTACTCCATGGCACAACAGCTGTAGCTTTCAAATTATGATTACTGTTCAAATCTTCCCACTCCAGGCTGCTTACCAAAGCGCCCCGCAGCCTCACGCCGTTCAGCCATTCTGCCAGGCACACAACTTGAAATCGCCACTTCATTTAGCAATTGCGCCAGCTTCCAGCCCATCGCACATGCTGCACTTGTCCTCTTCATTTCACAGAACCATCCCCTTCGTTGGCTCTGTATTGAATTGCTTTATAGTCTAATTTGCATCTCCACAGCTCGGAGCTGAGCTGCGGAGAAATTAATTGTCAGTCGGTAGACATGCATTGTTCAGAAGCAGGATGAGAACTCTTGGATGCACATGCAAAACTAGACAATGCTCAGTTCATGGTCTTCATTTTGCCTCTTTAGACGCCCTCTACACCACACCTTCATCTCCTCTATTTTTGTCAAGTACTTCTCTTGAGCGTCCATGCTTGAGGTCAGTACTAAGGTATCTATTGCTTTGTTGGCTATTACTATTTGGTCACGCTTGTCAGGGCCAGGCAGTGGGCAGCCAAATGAAACAGTGAAGATGCCTGGACCAGAGTGTTGGGACAGAGCCTATGAGGCAAGGGCAGCTGGAGCATGCAGGACTCCTCGGGAGTAAGGCAAGAACAAAGAGAAAGGCAGGAAATGATTGGACACACAGGAGTCTTTGGAAACAAAGCAGGAATCTTCGGGACCACACAGGAGTCTTCGGAAGCAAGGACGCTTGTGTTGCTGCTGAGACAAAGGGCTGCAGCACAGGAAGCCTGCCTATAGAGAGCTTCCACCTGCACCCCCAACTGCCTTCACCTGTTCCCTGCAAGTTTTGCAAACAGGCAACCCTGCTCTGGAAGATTCTAGAAGATAGCACCCAAACACAAGATCTCCAAGAATCAGGCACCATGCCAATAATGGTTAGCTCTGAGGCACCTTTCCACAGGAAGATAACGGCACTCACCATGAGAAGCCTCCACTTGGCTTTCAGAACGGACCAGGAGGCAGTGGCCAGAGCCTGGGACAGAAATATAGAAATATATTTCTACAAGTGGACGGTACCAGAACTGACCAAGAGAGGGAGCCCGAGACCACGCGAAGCACAATAATTATAGTAGTGTTTGCTATTATCCACGGGTTTCAGGATCCGTGGGTAGGGGGCGAGGGCTTGGATATGGAGGTCCTACCGTATCTTGCACCTGGAACACGCAAACACTCCATGTACCGTCTCTTTGAAGCTGTCAGAAAGCCAGCGGTTCTGGAGGACGGCCAGCACGGAAGAAGGCAGGTTTTCGAGGTCTTCAAAGGCATCCATCAGGATGAAATCCAGTGCGATGTCAAAGAAGTTCATACAAACCACCTGGCGGGGAGAAGGAGGGCTGAAACGTGGGTGCCGAGTGTAGTAAATTGCACTAGAATACCCCTGTTGGTACTAAATCCGGAGCTCGTTAACCACCGATCTTCCTCTACGCGTACATTAACTGGCGATAGGATTTTGTCCAAGCTATTCTCTCCAAGGCTGGCTGGCTTTTCACGCCACACCAAGGAAAGGCTGGTGACCCTTTCAAAGAAGAGGACGACACCCACCCCTCGTCCTTCTACTTCCTTCTGCGTCATGGGCCAGGTCTCTTGCCTCAACGTGTATTGCAGCATGGCGTCGTACTTTTCGAGGAAACCCTTGGGGTTCTGAGGGAGGACACAGAAGACCAGCAAACAGAGATTAGCAGAGGCCAAATGTCAACAACTCCATCAATCCATTCTTGATGTGGCACAAGGATTTTGCAGCACCCAACTGTTCACCACCCGGAGTTCCTTTCGGAAGACAGGTGGTATATAAATGCATACATGCATGCATGCATGCATGCATACATGCTTCTGCCAAGACCTACATGGGTTCCTTGCCCTTGGTTGATGACACCATTGCCTGCATTGCACCATCTGAGGGGTTTCTTTGGGAAGAAACTTCTTCATGTCCACACCTACATATTTGCTTGCCAAAAATTCAAACACAGTGCACTGTCCTATGCCTGCAGCGCTGATGCTTAGATCTCCGGACTGTGGACATTATATCAGCCAGAGATATCTACTGCTTTTAACAAATGAGCAAAACAAAAATGGTTGTAATTCTCAACAAGTCAAAGCTGCGCTGCCAACGGTGAGGGAGGACTCATTACATTGCCATTTAAACTAAAATGCCACTCCTGCACTTTGCTTGCAGTGAATGATACTGCAATTAGAAAGAATGCATAACTCTCAAAGGCAGGGAGGTGTGCTTTGCTAAAGGGTTAGCAGAACGCGGCAAGAGCCTGAAGGATAATTGATCTCAGAATACGAGTTTTATCTTAGAAGAACATAGAAACGGCTTTATGGAGCCCAAGGAACCTGTGTTTTATACATTAGTTTCCATCCCTCATTATGGAATTTCTCTCTCTCTCTTTTAACTGTCTGTGTGCTCTTTTTAGTTTTAATGTTGCCTTTTCATGTTGCAAGATGCCTTTTCTAATTCCACGTTCTTAAGCTTGAATATGTCTTAAATGCTCTGGGCTGTACATTGGTCCTCACTATTGTAAGCCGCCGTGGGTCCTTCTCCAAGGAGAAAGGCAGGGTAAAAATGTATATTAATTAGGGATGGGCATTTTGTTTCAGAATCAGTAGGTTACAAAATGAACCCCATGAGACCAGGTGGTCCTCAGAACTGGCTGATACACGCAGATCCAATTGCTTTACCTTTCTCAAGCAGGGTTAAAATCCAACGAAGAAGCATGCTGCGACATCATCGGTGCTAGATCTGTGATGCTGGCCAATCAGGAGCTGTGCAGGGACAGGCATCATCCCGCCTCCCTCTCTGATTGGCCAGCAGCACAAAGTAGGAAAGATGACGTCACAGTGTTGATACCCTCCGTATCACAATAAGTGCACAAAGGACATTTTAGACTATTTGCTGGGTGCTCTTAATTTAAAGAAAGCATAGAAACTATCATCTCTCCTGTTTACTGTATCCAAATATCATCAAAAGAATCATTGTTGCTGTTAATGTAATGGTTTGGGGGTGGCTGAAACTCCATTTCTATTTCTCTTTTCACCATCGCCGTGCTATTTTTAGAGCAAAGTGAGCGATCACTTTGTTTGCATTCTGTTTTGGTTCAATTTCCTTTAGAGGAATTTGAAATGTATGGTGCTCATTAATTTATTCACCACCACCCTTCCTGTTTGTATACAAATATGCTCCCATTTCAAAGTATTCCCTGAAGAGATGCAGACGATCCAGTGGAGGCTGCCTTGCTTACAATAAAATAAAATAAAAATGGAGCAAATGGACCCCCACTCCTTTCCAAGAGGGATGGACTTTCTAAATGGGCAAGTGTTCCAAAGGCTTGCCAGAACATTCTCCATTTGCATGACAATCGACCATAATGCATGTGGTTGGTTGTGTTTTTAAAGGCACCCTTAGCTTCGGAACACCAGCCTCCAGGGCAAAGGACTCAAATCTTGATCCAATTATTCCAGTTGCATTTTCCAGCACCTGTTATGTTAATGGGTGACCTACAGGTCTCCATGAAAATAGTAAGGACTCAAAAACCCAAGTCATAAAAAAGGGTTTCAAGTCAACAATTGAATCTTTTAAAAAAAAGACAAAGCAAATCACAAGTCACATCCGAGCCAAGTTGCCCGTGCAACTTAAGTCAGACTCAAGAGTGAGTTGCCACCGAGACCATCCCTGAAAAAAGACCCCCTATGCCTGAGCTTCTTCAGCTGCATTATTTCCAACAGATCCGTGCCAGGTTGACAGTAAAGGGCTCCCAGTGCCGCCTGCACTGGGATGAAAGGGCAAAAATGACAAAGGACTTCATTTTTGCAATCCTTTGATGCTCAAATGCATGGTGGAGGCCCATGCTGTCATCCGTGCGATGCTCTGTTTGTACCGGCAGGGTAGATAAATACTTTAATCTCAGTTTCCTCAGAGCAGAGCTGAAGAGCAATTCCCTTTCATCCATCCCCAAAGAATATCTTTCTCCATTGAGCCCCGTGTGACGAATCACGCTCAGCTGTTTCTGCTGTCTTTCACTCCCAACCCATGAGATCTCTTCTTTTACTATCTCTCTTTTCTCAGTCACCCACTGCGGGAGTCTAGATTCGGGCAGGTCATCGTCACAACGGCTGGTCTTTTCCACCATTCCAATAATTCTACTGCGGCTCCGTTGGCATTATAGCAACCTGCAGGTGGTTTGGAAGGGCGGGGCTTTGGGGAAATGTCAATCAAAGTGTCAGCCAATTGCTTCCCTCTCCCCGTCTTTTAAAAGTTAGGGTTCTGTATCTGTTTAGTAATATCAGTGCTCTGTGAGTTCCATTCAGAGTGACGTGTTTATGCAACCACTCGGTTAGTGAAGCAAACAAGGGAGCTGACCACTTAAGGACATACATTACCTAAAGACTGAATATGTTTTGTTTTCAGTCTTTTGTAAGTAAAAGAGAAACATTTTTATTCTTTCTCGACACCATAGTCTCTGATTGAATTTCTTGAAATGATGTTATGCCAGTTCAGATAAATCTAACTCAAACTAACCATACAATAAGGGTTGGTGGATTGGAGGGAGGCTTGTCATTATAATAATCTGCTCTGGAGATCCCTGTCTGGGAGTATGCATAATCTCATTTGATTTCAGAAAGAAAGTAGGGTCTACCTGGTTAATTTTTGGACAAAAGGCCACCTGGAAATGCCAGAGATCGGCAAGAAAGCTGGGCGAAGCGTTCCACCAAAAGCTTCAGAGAGTGCTGGTGGTTGTCAGAGTTTGGTAATAACAAGCATTTGGGGAGGGTTCTACAGTTTTTAATTACAGTGTGCAGGCTACACATTGCCCTGCCCCAAGCAAGCTGGGTACTCATTTTACCGACCTTGGAAGGATAGAAGGCTGAGTCAACCATGAGCCTGCTACCTGGGATTGAACCCCCAGGTCATGAGCACAGTTTTAACTGCAGTGCAGGCATTTAACCACTGCGCCACAGGATCCTATTACCAAGCCATTGGTAATAGGATCAAATCAACTAGTCTGCATTTGACTGGGAGGCCGATGACTTGATTCTTCCAAATGTTATTCGTACTGATGCTTGTTGTTCATCCAAGCATGTCTGATGTGGTTTTCAGGGCCCCACACTTCAGGTGTGGTCTTCAGGGGCCCCTGGGTTGTAAAGAGCCAGCTCCTGTGGAATTTGTCAATTGTCAGGCTATAAAATTTACAGATGCTTTGCTCACAGAAGGTCAGTTAGGCAAACTCTTCTTTTCCAGTCTATATTGAAGTCTAATGGAGGACAGGCCAGCATGATTAAATAGAGATTCCATGGCTGTAGACCAGTGGTTGGCAATCTTGAGTCCCCAGATATTATTGGGCTGCGACTCCCATAATCCTTCACCGTTAGCTGGGCTGGCCAGGATTTATCAGAGTAGCAGTCCAAGAATATCTGGGGACCCTAAATTTGGGAACCATTGTCCTAAACCAGTGGTGGTGAACCTTTGGCACTCCAAATGTTTTGGACCACAACTCCCCCAGTCCTTTGTCATTGGAAATACAGGCTTGGAATTCTGGGAATTGTGGTCCAAAACATCTGGAGTGCCGAAGGTTTGCCACCACAGTCCTAAACAGATATCCTGTCTATCTGAAGATATAATGTCACTTGAGTAGCCATCTCTGACTACTGAAAGCAGACTATTAGCCATGTCCATGCAGAGGGCCGGCATGCATTCAAGTTACAAGCCGTGGCCCAAGAAATGCAAATAAAATAAAATTGCACTAGAAAGAAAAGCGAAGGAATTCATTTGGAACTTCTTGGGCTTAAAGGAAGAGTTCAAGATACTATCCCCTGCAAATGGAGCAGAATCTCTCTTTTCGCCAAGAGAAAACTATAAAGAGGGACACAAATCTGCAGTTTTTCTTTCATTCTATCCCTCTCATCCCCGAAGTCTGGTTGTTTTTAGGCCTGATGCACTATTAAATGGACTTGTAATTAATAGAAATGCAGACTGAGTGATGATGTCAGGCAGGCAGAAATGATGCAGCAGCCTCGATCCAATAAAAGTCCACAGACAAACGGGCAAGTGAAAGAAAGAAAGAAAGAAAGAAAGAAAGAAAGAAAGAAAGAAAGAAAGAAAGAAAGAAAGAAAGAAAGCCACCCAGCCAGCTTCAAAGTTCTTTATGTGTATTTTAGCTCTCGAGTCTACGACGCTACCCACCGGGTACAAAATGGCCTTTGCCAATTATGTGCCAGCATGACCATGGCAGGGTTGGACTGACCTTTCCATCGGCTCAACTCCATGCCGATGAGCTGATTTCAGCTCATCAGGTCCTAGGAAAAAAACAACAACTCCAGGCTCCGAGCCTGCAAGGACACAAAGTACCAACAAAATGTGACTCCTGCATAATTTGACAAATTGCAATTTTACGAAAAACACACCCCCAAACTCCTCTTTTTTTTCATTTTCCCCTTTGCTATCCTTCAACAGCTTTCACTAGCTGTGTTGGCCAAGGTTTCGGGGAACTGTAATCAAAGAACATCCCAAGATTGAGCACCGCTGCCCGAATTCAAGGTTAGCCTCCTTAGCATTTGGCTGTTCATGGTTCAAATCAGTGCCTAGCATAGGGTGTGTGGGGGGGTCTATCTTTGCACACTCCGGATGTATCGGACTACAGCTTCCACAGTCCTCTATCCCTGGCAGTACAGGCTGGGGATTCTGGGAGTTGAAGTCCAAAGGTTCCCCACCGCTGGCCTAGTGCGCAATCGCAAAACTCGTGAACAACTGAACACTTGGCAGAGGGCCGCGGGCTCGGCAGCCGCCCAGCCGTCATCCCCCGGTGGTGGAGAACCCTTGAGAGGGAGCTGCGATCCTGCCTCCCATATCCCTCCAAAGAGCAGAGAGGCCCACGTTTGATTTCTACAGGTGAAAGGAACAGTTCCGTGTGGTCAAATAGAGCAATCAAATGCTGTAGCAGATTGATCGCACCCAGAGGTCCGACTCCTTTCAAACTGATTCAGCTGGTGGTTTCTACTCCCACCCTCAAACATCTGCCAACCTTTCCAGCCTTGGCTGTGCTTCTCTAACACACACATGTTTACTTAGAAGGAAGCAAGGACACGATTCCCTACACAAAGGTGGAAGGGTGCTCCTATAATCATTCCAAGGGCTGCCTCCCCAGGTCAGGTTGCTCCCAAAATTCTGTTTTCTACCTTTTCACAAGAAACACAGAAGTCTTCAGTAGAAACCTGCGACAGGGCCACCACTGCCATGAGAAACTCATGGCAGGAACCAGATCTCTAAGAAAACAGGATCTGTCCCAGGGTGTGAAGAACGTAGAGAAGATAGATAAACATTGCCTAGTGAAATAGAACTGAAGCGTCATCACTTTTCCAGGCGCATCCTTCCTGTGCATGGCCTTTTTTTTTTTTTTTTGATACGCTTCCGTATTTTCTTGTACATGTGTGTTCAGGTGGCCCTTGAAAAGGCCATTAAGTAAATGCAACTCAGGCTTGACGTTGAAAGATGGCCACTTTCCTCACGTCGTTCTGAAATAGTTTCTGTGCAGAAAACAACCAAGTATAATTTTCTTACGTCCAGGGTAGCATCTTTTTTTTTCTCAATGGTCTGCTCGACTAGCTCTGCACCAAATGGAATTATTATCACTGCACATTTTTATCTCAAAAAGAGGGGGGTGAACTGTTTCCTGTGAGAATCCAAAAGCTTATCATTCTACTCTCCTTTAACAGTGACACTTTGATGTCCTGTTTATTTTATTTCACAATAAGCAATAATACCACAACTACCTAACCTGCAGTTTGGGAGTTTAGATCAGGCATGTCCAAACCTCGGCCCTCCAGATGTTTTGGACCACAGCTCCCAGAGTTCTTTGCCCTTGGCAATCTAAGCTGAGAATTCTGGGAAATGTGGTCCAAAACATCAGGAAGGCCAAAGTTTGGACATGCCTGCTGTAGCATTTCCCCTTAAAATAAAATAAAGAATGTTTCATTTTACTTCTAGAATAAAGTAAAAAAATACTCTTTACATCCAAAAAACTAAATTTTAAGTAGTTGCCTTGATTATTGAAATGTAACTTAGTTACACCTGTGTTGTACCAAAAGTAACTGTAGATACCTGCATTACTTTTAATTCATTGCATCTGAGTTATGATCTGAAAAGGTGTAGCCCAATCTATCAGCTGACTGCCCTACTGTGTCATTCTGTCATGTGTGTGGGTGTGTACGCTCACTCCAAGCTAGCTAGAGAAATCTAACTTGGAATTAATATGTTTACAAGTTTGGCTAGGAATGGAGGGAAGGGATGATGTTTTTCTCTATCTATCTCTCTGATAAACCTTTTATTTGAAGGATTTATTTGTCTTTTACTTCGCAAGCGTCTGTCCTCATTCCCAGGCGATCAATAGAATCCATGCAACACCCATCGTGAGTTTAAGCCTCACTATAAATTTCCCTGTTTGACAATTTAAATACTTCCCTGAGACAGAACTGGAAGTTTTCCTGTGATGAATAATTAGGATGTTATCCTAAAAAGAAGTGACTTCTTAAATTATATTGCACGAACCAAAGGAATGGCGGTAATGACATTTTCGGGCATAAACCTCCTGTGAATGTGACATTTTTAAAAAATGTCAGTCGCTTGGAATATGACGCAAAGTTTTGCCGAGCCGTCAGGCATGAAGTGTTGTTGCAATAAACCCATTTCATGTCAAAGTTTTACTGTTCACCACTTCTTTGCTACAAAGGAGTGGTGGTTAAGGGGGGAATCGAAGAATGTAGTTTTCTAAATAATGTCATGAGAAAGGAACTGGCTAAATAGCACAGTGGTTTAGGAATTCGGTTCCAGAGCCAGAGGTAGGGAGTTCAATTTCCCACTGTGTGCCTCCGAGGAGATGCGCCAGCCTGGGAAACCTTGGACAAGCTGCATAATTTCAGAGTGGCCTCCAGAAAAAAGGAATGGAAAAACCAATTCTGGACATTTTCTGGCTGAAAAAAAAACCTGAAAGGGATCACTATGTATGTATGTATGTATGTATGTATGTATGTATGTATGTATGTATGTATGTATGTATGTATGTATTTATTTATTTATTTATTTATTTATTTATTTATTTATTTATATTCTGTTCCATCTAGCTACATGGATACTCTGGGTGGTTACTGTGAGTCGGAACTGATTTGACAGCACGGAAAGAAAGAATATCTATAGCTAGCCCATTCTAATACACTTATTCTACTATGATGAAAGACAGCTCTGTTGAGAGAATCGTTAGTAACAGATCGACACGTGGTTTACTCATTTGCTTCGAACCGAATAGGGGGGAACCCCCAAAAAAACAAAAGGATATTTCAGACATGTTATTTCATAATAAGAGGAACAAAATAAGCTTCCTTCTAAGAAGGGATGTATAGTGCATTTCTTCGATCGAGGCTGTAGAAACATTTGTAGTGCCAGGATGAAGTGAGATTTAAAGGAGAGAGAAAATAGAGGTTGGGATATGGCATTTTTGTTTTAATCGGCATAAATGTTCCTGTTTGAGCTGGGGGGAGAAGCCCCAAACATCCAATGATCTAAGCTAGGAGTCTCCTTCTGGGAAAAGCACAAAGGCCATGGTTTCTTGATGTCTGAAGACTTTCGCAGGGTCTTCTCCGCCTTAGAAACATTCATAAATTGCCAATTTGTTTATTCGGCAAACAGGCATTCGACTCTTTGGAGCCTCACCTCCTCCAGTGGGAGCCCAATCAGAGGTGGCGCCCAGAGGGAGGCAGGGCAGGGAGCGCAGGCCACTGCCTCCAAATGGACGTGCCCCAGAGGAGGCGGGGCTTTGTCCCCACCCATCAATGGGACATGTACTTCAAAAGCAGCTGTGAAGCTGGATTCAACCCTCAGGCTGAAAGGAGGCTCTCTTGGCTTCGCCTCCACACTTCTTGGATGCATTGTTTCCACCATGTCAGCCAGAGGGATAAATATATATATCTTGGTATTTACCTGGAATACCCTCACATCATTTTGGATGCCCACGTGAAACAGAAATTTGAAGCCTCCATCAGGTTTCTCCTCGTCAGTCAAACATAACAGAGACCGACAAAAGTTTTGTGTGTTGCATGCTAAACCCCACATCTGCCTCCAGTATTTTCTCAGGTTTTCTCTCCAAACGGGACAAGCATCCTCATTGCTGCTGCTGGTTTCCATGGTGACATGAACAAAGACATGCTGTGGTCACTTGACAACTGGGTTGCCTGAAAACACAGACGCTGATGAACTATCCTGTAGCAGGTGATCCAGAGCTCACTGATCATAGAGCTACAGCGGGCCCTCATAAAACAAACGGTTTGTATAACATAAAATCTGTACAACATAAAGAATTCCGGAGAGAGGGGAAATTTGCTTAACAGAATCGCCAATGGGGCGAATTCGTACAACATAAAAATGGTCGCGATTAGGGATTACTCTGTTTTCAATGCATTCCTATGGGAAAATTTGTATAAAGCAAAGTTTGCTTAACAGAATTTCATTTGGAACAAATTAATTCCTTCATACATGGTACCACTGTGTAGTTCTTCTCAATGGGACAGAGGAAACAGGCCATGCCTTAAATAAACACTGACCTGGATCTTTCTTGGTTTGCTAGAGATCGACAGTCCTTGCAGGCTTGTGAAGGCAGGCAGTTCTTATGTTGCCATAGCCTTCAATCCACTCTCCTTTTTTGTAATAAGTTTATTAATATTCCATCATCTTAACATTTCGCATTTCTAAGTTAATTTCAACAAACAGTTCCAGTTGTCACACATCATATTGTCTGGGTGTGCTTAATATTAATTACATCACATCTTAACCTCATGCATTGTTCATCTCTCCAACCAATCATAAAACCTATTCCATGCGGAATAATACACAGAGTCCTCTTTTTCTTTAATTCTAAGAACATAAGAACATAAGAAGAGCCATGCTGGATCAGGCCAAAGGCCCATCTAGTCCAGCTTCCTGTATCTCACAGTGGCCCCACCAGATGCGTTTGGGAGCGCATGAGACTAGATATCTGTCTCCTGATACCACTCCCCTACATCTGGCCCTTGAAGTACTCTGGTTTTAAGCCTGGAGATTACACATCTCCATCATGGTTTGTAACCTGTGATGGACTTTTCCTCCAGGAATCAGTCCAATCCCCTTTTGAAGGCATCCAGGCCAGATGCCATCACCACATCCTGTGGCAGGGAGTTCCATAGACTAACAACACGCTCAATTCTCAATGTCATTCTGTCCATCTCAGCAGAGTCTAAGATTTTTTTATATAATTGTTTCCTCCTTAGGTATGTTTTCATCTTTCCACATTTGGGCCCAAGCTATTCTGGCGGCAGCCAAGATATGTAGTATAATATATCTATCTATCCTGTAGATTAACATTTTTTGGCATAATACCTAGTAGAAACATTTCTGGCTTAAATTCTATATTCAGCTTAGTTATTTCTTCTCTGTTTTGTTAAGGAGTTGTCCAAGGTGCTGAAGCTATTTTCAGAATAAGGCAAAACAGAACCATAAATTTTTTAGTGTCTTATAATAGTCCGTCTGGGATGGCAGACATTTCAGGGATGTGGGAATATTTCCTGCCAACGCTGTTGACCATTCATGTGATGGATTTTACTGACATGGCGAGCTGGGTTTTTAGTAGGCATCTGCCTGGCTTTGGACTGGAAGTCCCCTGCTTTGCATCTTCGCACCAGGGTGGCTGGATACAAGGCAAAGAGGCCTTATGTCTTAATCACAACAGATGCCAGTGCTTTCTGTCACCTTTGGGAACCTTCTTCTCCAAGCGACCTCCACATTTGGCGGGAACTCAACTGCACCAAGAAGGAGGAGGGAGATAAGCCAAAGTTGAAGATAATAACCCTAGTGTCCTAAACTGACCCACCCAAAATCTATAGAAGAAGCTGCCGGGCATGTACGGTTGTATGTGGTTCTTCTTCTTCTTCTTCTTCTTCTTCTTCTTCTTCTTCTTCTTCTTCTTCTTCTTCTTCTTCTTCTTCTTCTTCTTCTTCTTCTTCTTCAGTCATTCAGTCATGTCCGTCTCTTCGTGACCCCATAGACCAGAGCTCGGCAGGCCTTCCTATCTTCCACTGCCACCCGGAGTTTGGTCAGATCCATATCTGCATTGATGACACCGTCCAACCATCTTATTCCCTGCCATCCTCTTTTCCTTTTGCCTTCCATCTTTCCCAACATCAGGGACTTTTCCAAGGACTCCTCTGTCATCATGAGGTGGCCAAAGTACTGGAGCCTCAGCTTCAAAATCTGTCCTTCCAGTGAACATTTGGGGTTGATTTCTTTCAGGATGGATAGGTTTGATCTCCTTGCAGTCCAGGGGACTCTCAAGAGTCTCCTCCAACACCACAGCTCAAAAACATTGATTCTGTGGTAATCAGCCTTCTTCATAGTCCAGCTCTTACTTCCATACTAGCTGCCTAATTAAGAAGAAAGGAAAGACAACATTTGAGAATGCAAAGCCCAGCAATATGGAAGACCAAGAGAAGTCTCTCACGTTCCACTGTTCTTTCCACAGAAGAAACTGTTCTTCTCTGTGACTATCTGTGTTGTGTTGTGTCATTACTGTCATGACCAACTCTTCATGACCCCATGTCCATGGAGTTGTCTTGGCAGGAATACTGGAGTGGCTTGCCAGTTCCTACTCCAGGTGCCTACAGCACCTGTTATTCCCTGGTGGTCTCCCATCCAACTACTAGCCAGGGCCAACCCTGCTTAGCTTCCAAAATCAGGTGAGGTCAGATGTGACTGTCTACTGCATAGCAAAAAGAAAAAAAAAAGGGGGGGATAACCAGAAATTCAAAACACTTCAACAATACCCCCCCACACACACACACATTATTCACAGTAAATGGGTTGGACAGTAAAAAATTAATCTTGAGATAAATTGAAGGAGGAGACTTTATGGGGCATAAAACTCTATCCTGCAGCTGATGTCAGGTTGCATAAAACTCCAACTTTGATGCAATTTAAATGCCGTTTGTGATGCCCAGAACATGTATGAGCGTGCCAGCTGCTGGCAGGAGTCATAAGATCTTATTAAACCAACCCAACACTATGCTAATTACTATGAAAAGACATCCAAGGTTAATGACGTTAGCAATTCGTTTTACTTTTTTTGCCATGAGCACGGGCAGCAGAATATACCTGAAATGCATTCTCCCGCCCCCAAAAATAAATAAATTATTTTCCTGTAAAGAAACCTGACTCCAGATGAAGGCGCAGATGCATATGAAGAAGTTTTGCTTTAAATCAGCAAGAAAGAGAATATATCTCCTTTCCGACAGTACGCCTGGCTTTCAGACACACCAAACCAATGTCCCTTATTTACACATGCAGAACTGAAAAGGGATCATGGGTTATTATCTGCTCTTCACAAACAACCCTGTGTTTCATAAATAAATAAATAAATAAATAAATAAATAAATAAATAAATAAATAAATAAAAAAGCCCACCAAAGACTCAGATTGGATCTCTGCTTGCCTGGCTAATAATGAATAATCTTCTTAGGAAATGTCTTCTACCGGCAATCCTTTTTCTTCCTTCCCCTCCCTCCAACTTTGCAAGTTTTGTTTGTGTGCTGTTGCACAATGACTTCATGATCTCCCTGGCACAAACAGAATGGCCTGCATCCTTTGTGCGGCTCTGGGTCTGTAGCTGCTTGGCATCAAATGGGACACACTTTCCCAGCTCAGCTTCTGCCCTACCAAGATGTGGGGCTCAAAAGAAATCAGGGAAGGTGAAAAAGAACTGTGGGAACTTTGTTTGCAACCTTTCATGCTGCCTGTGGTTTGAGGGAGGGACCTTTCCGGCCTGTCAATCTATCCAGCAGGAACCAATCATCCCCTCCTACCTCTGAATTCAAAGAGAGCCCCGCCTCTCTCCTGCATGTCCTTTTCCTTCTCTTAAGTCTGTTGAAGTCACTTTGCCTGTCTGCAGTCGGTCTGTTCGGAAGCATAAATAATGAAACATTTTTTTATTCTTTCACCTCCAAATGTCTCGAAGGAGACCTTAAATGCTGATTAATGAGAAAGGGGTGGATTCTGGGAAGCTTTAAATTATTCTCCTATGTGGCTCATTACAGAGTTGGCTTTTGTCAAAATACAGAGCTGCCTTAGATTTTAGAAAGAGAAGAGGTGTTTGATCCCCTTGTGGTAAATGAGAAAGGGGTGGGTTTGAGGAAACTTGAAGCTGTTCTTCTCTGTGACTCTCTACTGCATAGCAAAGAAAATGAAAAAAAAAAGCCAGATATTCAAAACACTGCAACAACCCCACCCACATCCACATATTATTCACATGGTTGAACCGGTTTTTGAAAAGTACATATCCTTTACCATCTCTCTTCTCTCCTTATTACAGTGGTCATAACAGCAGCAGCAGCAATGGTGGAAATGGAAGTTAGGTCTCTTCTTGGTTAACCTGTCTCTTACCCAGGCCTAGGTATCTGTGACTGAGCTTGCCAGATATTTCTGCCTATCCAGGTGTCTGTTTTTGACAAGCAACCTCTCAGGGAACATGAGATTCACTCTAAGTACCAATTGCAGGGAATGGCCAGATCAGGAAAGAAGCAAAGTCTGATACAGCCTCTCTTTATGACCACAGTTCTGTATGAATCTCCTAGCAAGTAGATATCTGATTAGGAACATCTGGGTTCTCCCTCTTCCTGATGTACTGCCTTGTATTCTGCTGCTGAACCCCCAGCAGGTCAGCTGAAAGGAGTTTGTGTGTGCATGTGCGTGCGCGCACGTGTGTAGTTCTTCAGTGAATGCTGAAATGCCTGGACATTTTCAGGCTGATGCGATTTCCATCTCTAAGAACGCATTGCCTGCAGTAATCCATAGGGGCGGCTTCTGGAGACCATGTGGCCAACTAATGAGCCGGGTTCGTGGTTCCCTTCTTAATCCCATCAAAAGAGAAGGTGTCCCATATAGCTTCTCTAATCAGCAAATAACAATCTGTGAGGCTCAGCTGGCATGCAGGGCACTGGGCACAGAACACGCTCTGCATGCCACTCATTATGTGCCGCCTTGAAAGTGGAAACAATCCTATTTGATCATCCGAAGGGCAGCGGGGATGCTTTCGGTGCACATGCGGCCGAGAGGATAGGAGGCGACACAGAGAGACTGCCTCTGAAAAGAGGAAGAAAAGAAAGCGTCACCTTGATATAGTGGGGACTCTAGGAGGGTCATGGTGGCTCAGAGCGCTGCAGTGCTGAAACTGTCAGCTGCAAAGTCAGCCACCCGGCGGTTCGAATCCCGGGTGCCATGCAGCGGAGCGAGCTCCCGCTGATCACCCCAGCTCCTGCCAACCTAGCAAGTTCGAAAGCATGTCAATGCAAGTAGATGATTAGGTGCCACCATAAAAAAAGCAGGAAGGTAAAACTGTTTCCTTACAGCCATGCCGGCCATGTGGCCATGGACCTACACAACATTGGCTCTTTGGCTTTAAACAGAGATGAGCACTGCCCCTAGAGTCAAACATGACCAGCATACATGTGCAGGGGGGACCTTTGCCTTTTTTTAATTTTGTAGGGTGCTGTAGGTGCCTGGAGTAGGAACTAGCACTCCAGTATTTCGGCCAAGAAAACTCCATGGACATGGGGTCCCAAAGAGCTTTTAATTTTTATATTTTGCAGGGATGGAAAGGGTGTGACAAAACAACAACAAAAGATATGTTCAAGCTTATATAAACTCCTGGAAATTAGGCAGACCCTTGCTTGTTGAATGTCTTCTTCAGAAGAGCCAACAATTACATTCAACAAAACCACAATAATGCTGGGTTCATGCCCCCAAGTCCTATAAGCTGCCAGCTGCCTGCATATACAGGTTTCCCCGCAGTCTGTGTCTGCACTAGGACTGGAGACCCTTAATAGCCAAATATCTAACTAGGCCTCAGATGACCACTTCCATCATTGACCAAATAGGACAAGAAAGGTTTTGAGCATCTCACACCCAATTCTCCCTCTTACGCCTGTTCTTCTGGTGGGATGAAAGCAAGAGAGCAGGTAGCAGAAACATCTGGGAACAGGGACATGCAGAATTCTTTTCTGAATTAGGACAAGACTCCCAAAGATTTAGCAGCATCGGGATGAACTGAACACTTAAAGGACCCAATTATTTTTAAGGCAATGCAAAGCTGGTCTGTTGCCAACAAATATATATTCATGAAAGTTTGTTCCACTCCAGCATCTGGCTAACCATACAGTCATTTCAGTCAGTAGTTAATTATATCTAAGAATATAGATATAATTAACACTGGCAATTACATCTTAGAAAACAGCTGTCCTCAAGGACTTCCTTTTTTGGTTGAGAAACATCAGCAGGGCAAACATATCAACCACATTGCTCTTAACTCTGTATCTCTCTAAAGATATGTCTCTTTCTTCCATGGGTGGATGGAGATTGTGGAACGCAGGTGGTCCAAAAAAACCACAAACAAAACAAAAGAAAAATTCAGCACAAAAAGAGATTTCAATATAAATCCTAAGTGCCATATGGCAGTACTGTGGGGGGAAATTGCCGTTGGCCTGTTCTTTCGTGTGAGTTGTTCTGTCGATAATCTCTCTTCTTCATGGCTAACTAGTTTCCAAATTGCTGCACGCATGGGTCATTGAGCCAGAATACGCTGCTCTTAATTAACATGGGAAGTCTGGGAACACTGTTGATGAAGAGGGCCTCGTTTCCAGATCATAACTAAAAATGGGCTGTCTTGGCTTTCATGGTTTTTGCAGACAAGTGCTCTCTCTCTGTGTGTGTGTGTGTGTTAGGAATCTCAAGTTTGTATGTGGATATATGAAGCTTTGGGGGGGGGGTCCCAAACCTTTTTCGCAGAACAGGCGGGCAAATTTTGCTTCCAGAATCCACGTGGAGGCTTAACTGTCCTCTAAAACATGGCTGTTAGGTTATCGACACCAGGTACTGAATTGCGCCCTCCAAACTGGCCCAAAACAAAGGTGGGCACAACCTTCTACCACTCCTTGACTCAGCCCCGAAACCCCACAAGGATTATCCTAAAATGAAATCAATGCAATGACGCACAACCAATGTTCCCGTTAAGCTGCATGGGCATCCTGGCATGCAGTGCTGTATTGGCACCACACATTCGCCGTCGGCACTGCTGCCCACCTGGCTCCGGTTGTGGAGTCTCCACCCAGCGCTGGTGGAAAATGAGAAGGAACGTTGTCCACCACTAGAACGATGATGACAATGGGCCTTTTCACATGACCCCTAAGATCTGCTGGCCACTTAAAATTGGACCAGAGTTCTTAGGGGTTTGTCGCTCTTCCTGCGTTCCCACCCCCTCCGCACTTCTGGCTGCTGGCTGTGTGAGGGGAGGGAGAAAAAAAGGAAGAAAAGAATGGCGCTCACCTCCGTTCTGCCGTCCCGGCACTGCATTCAGATCTCTTAAAGGGGCGGGGGGCAAAAAAAGAACAAATAGAAGCAAGGAGAGCCCGGCAGTCACTACTGTTATATCCGCATCAGGAATTTTCACCTCCAGAGAGCAGGTACCTGAAAAGTGCGCTGGGACGCACTTAGATGGATGTGGTCACACTTAATTATCTGTAAACTCCTGAGCTGGTGGGGAAATAATTTTAAACTCCGGAGCTGGGAGCCATTTGCCATGGAGTTTAGGGGTCATGTGAAAAGGCCCAATGACAAAGGAAGAGAGAAAGGTGGCAGGTGTAATGTGTGCAGATTCAAGGAGAAACTGAAATGGAGAGCGTTGAATTCTAGGATGTGACCCATGAGAAAGTTCTCTTATGCCAGGCTTCGAGAAGAGGAACAAGTCTGGGTGTTTGGTATCAAATCCCAAGTCTACGTCTTTGCTACCAAGTTCCAATTCTGAATCTCTATTAAAAACAAGCTTTTTGACCCAGAAAAAGGAAGTGAACAGGTGGGTTCTGCATCACGAGTCAAGTTGGAATTGAGTCACTGGTGCAACTCAAGTCCAACTTGACACCAAGTTCCACAACTCAAGTCTCCATCCTTGCCAAAGTCATAGTTCTTAGTGATACAATGCATGCTTAGTTTTGCAGCAAAGAGGTCTGCAGGGCATCCAGTATCTCCAAAACTGGCAACCCTATATTGAAAAAGCAGTCTGCTTATATACCGCCCCATACCACTAAAAGTCGTCTCTGGGCGGTTTACAATGTTAATTACAGTGTGCAGGCTTCACATTGCCCCCAGCAAGCTGGGTACTCATTTTACTGACCTCAGAAGGATGGAAGGCTGAGTGAACCTTAAGCCTGCTACCAGGGATTGAACCCCAGGTCGTGAGCACAGTTTTAGCTGCAGGACAGGCATTTAACCACTGCGCCAATGAACAAGTTAAAAACATTCAGTTTTAATTGTATTCATCCTGTCTTTTTTTTTTTTTTGGTGTCTCCTGAGAGTTCTAGGGATCGAAAACTGACCCCTGGTCCTTTCCAATGTGTCCACTCCTGAGATGGATGTGGGTGTTTGTTTGTTTTACAAATTGTTTCCAAAGTAAACATTAATTAAATTTCACTCACCCAAGTGCATTTTTAAAATATGTGTTGAGTGAAGTTCCAGCATATTTTCTCATCTTCTACAGATCAAAGGTTGTTGTTTTGCTAATGAATTGTTATTGAATTTTCTATATATCTTGCAGAGTATACATGAACAATGTTTAGCACTAAGTTGCTAACACTGTCACGTTAATTTGCTCTAGCAATTATGCATGATCAATGAAGGCTATTTATAATATCAGACAAACTACTATGTGATTCTCCTTCCACTTCCATCCTTCTATGAACATTTCTATATTCATATCCAAGTTCATCATCCCTCCCCGTTTTTACATAGCCACCAGACTGTCTAAAGGTAGAGAGGCAAGGGGGTGGGGGAGAGAAGGAGAAGATTGTGGGCGTGGGGAAAACCAACAGAGAAGTTCATTAAACCCCCAAAATGTTCATTGTTTCAGAAAAGTTTGGTTTCCCCAATTTGGACAAACCCAAACCAAACAAAACCAACAAATCAGCAATTTTCCATGAATTTCCTGGTCGGTTGGTTTGCTTGGTCAGTTTGTTGGTTTATACCCAACTCTAGATTTGACACCATAAATCTTTGGCCTTCTTTAAAACAATGTGGTAGACAGAACACACTTTGTCTGAAAATATTCACAGGTCATTGTGATGTCTCACAAATAATCTGATTCGGGATCTGCAGACTTTCCTTGTGTTTCCTGCATCAGAAGAAGTATTCTTTATATCCCAAAGGAGTCAAGAATAAGTAAAAACCAGACTCTGTATTTCACTCCTCCTTTTCTTCAGACTTTTAACAAAACCTCTCATTGTTTGTGGGTTCTGTTTGTTTGTTTCCAACTGGTGGATGTCGTTGTTGCAGCATGAGTTGGAGGGAGATCTCAATCTAATCTGACCTCACATAATACTCTCCCGGCAATCACTAATGTCAAGAAAGTAAGACGGAGGTTCCTTGCAGCAAACATTTTATTCAGGCAAAACTGAAGCAAACCCCAGCTCTGTGGTCGCAGCTGTCTTCTTGATGTACAGGTTTTATCATTTGAACTTCGACAATGCAGCTGCCTGGCTATTTGGAGACTGGAGGAATACTCGGTACACATTCTTTCCCCTCCAGTGATGGTGAGAAAATAATCCAGCAGTCTATCTAGCTGAAATGAATATTTAACTCATGTGGGAATTCTCTCTCTCTCTTTGTGGGTTTTAAATCCAGTACCCCTCCCTCTGCCACCGATAAACTCAAGAAACCTACACAACTGGCACCTCTATATATCCCACTCTCTGGTAAGCTTTTCCTCTGAGCTCTCTCTCTCTCTCTCTCTCTCTCTCTCTCTCTCTCTCTCTCTCTCTCTCTCTCTCTCTCTGCCTGGCCTGTTGTGCAGATCTTACCATGTCATGCTAATCAAGAATGAGGTGCGAAATACATACAGTGGCCTGTGAATTTTATTAAGTGTCTCAGGCAATTGGCTTAGCACCTTCCCCTCATAAGCTGGCATGGTGACTTTAGGAGTACACTTGTCAAAAACGATATTGATTTTTAACTACCCGGATAGCACTCGATAAAGATCAAGGCAAAAAACATTTGTGCCTTTTAGCTTCTCCCCCCGCTCAAATGAGCAGCAGTCATCATCATCATCATCTTCTTTTTCTTAGCCTCTGTCTCACTTGGTGGCAGGGCATTCAAAGTCGGACAGCCCTGATCTACCAAAATCTGCTGCACCAGTAAACTTGATAGTGCTGTTAGTGCAGACGCAGCAACAAACCCTTCTTTTATGGATGTAGTTTGGAGGTTTTCAATCCCCCCAAAAGGGCAGAAATGAATATGTCCATGATTGCCATCTTTTCTTTACACCGCCACCTTCTTCCCCCCCCCAACCCCATCATCATCTTTCTGGTAGATGAAAACTTTTCCGTTGATAGGAAACAGTTGGTTTATTGAATTGGAGATCAATGTGAATTTTCCCGAGCGTGACGTTGTACCATTTTGCAGGCTTGTGATTTGATTCTTTATCAACGCTGGCCTTATCTGTGGGAGAAGATAAACATAAGACATGGTTGGTTCTTTGTTTTCTCTGTGTCTTTTGCCGTTGTGCTGGTACTAATGGAACAATTCTTATTCAGAAACAACAAGTCAGGAATAATTGGAAAGCAAACGAATGCAGGGAAGCTGAGGCTCTAGTGTGTGGTGATAAAGCCACGGAGCCATTTGGCTTCAAATGGAAATCAGATAAACTCCGGATGGCAAGGAGCTCAATCAAGGACTGTTAATAATACTTTGCAATGAAACATCAGTGTGAAAGAGCAGTGTGCCATTTCTAGGTAAAGGTAAAGGTAAAGGTTTCCCCTGTGCATGCATGCTAGTGGTGTCCTACTCTAGGGGCAGCGCTCATCTCCATTTCTAAGCCACAGAGCCAGTGTTGTGCAACTCTGTGGCCATGTGGCCAGCATGGCTGAATGCATTTCTGCACACAAAACACTATTTACCTTCCTGCTTTTTACAGCAATACCTATTTATCTACTTGTTTGCATGCTTTCAAACTGCTAGGTTGGCAGGAGCTGGGGTTAACAGCGGGAGCTCACTCCGCTGTGGGGCACCTGGGATTCAAACCACCGAGCTGTCGACTTTGCAGCTGACATTTCAGTGCTCTAGTCCCCTGAGCCACCATACCCCTTATTTCTAAGTTATTTCTAGGTATGGGTAAATCCCCTGGTTGCACATTTTTGGTCTTTTAAGGTCCTAGGGTTGGGTTCCATGTTTAGCCCCAACTAGAAATGGGCACGAACCAGAAAATTGTGATTTGTGATGGTTTGTTGTGCACAATGATCCAGTTTGTGGTTCGTTTTTCCAGGTCACGCCCAGGGGCATAAGCCAGACCTGCTGCCTCTAAGGGTGGCACCAGCAGCAGTGGAAGTGGTGGCAGGAGAAGGAAAGTGGAAGATACAAGGCAATGAGAAAGGGGCAAGTCAGATGGCATTCCCTTTTGCCAAAGCAAATGACATGCGAAACAGAAAAAAGTTTGGTAAAACACATTTTGCGGCATCAAAACAGGACCTCTGGACTGAGTCATGAAACTAGGCAGCCGAGTTCAGCAGTATTGCAGTTGTTGGTTCATTTCCACTGTTAGTCTCGACTAAGGACTTAAAGACCGCTTGCAAATGTTCTCACTCTTGGACAACAGAGGTGAACCCCTGGAAAAACCAAATGGCGCCATAGGATCAGCATGGAGCCTGACATATGTGCAGATTTCAGTATGCAATAAATAAATAAATAAATAAATAAAACACGCACGCACACACGCACGCGCACGCGCGCGCACACACACACACACACACACACACACACACACACACACACACCAGGTGCTTAGTTCTCTACAATAAACCAAACCAAAGTAAAACAAAATAAAACTGCAAACTGCGGAAGAAACCAAAACAGCTGTATGACATTTCCAAAATCCAGGCTGTGGTGGTACCTTTATTATTTATCACTTCCCCAGTCTCCCAATGTTTGCAAAAGTTCCTTTGGGGACCATGGCTTCTGGAATACCCCAGAGTCTGGTCATGTTGACTGAAAAATTCTGGGTTCATAGTCCATAAAGAAAAATATATACCTTCTGGGATTTTAGCGCAATTCAAACCCCTAACCTCTGAGTCCACATCCAGTTATTGAAACTTGGAACTATCCAGTGGTTCATTATAGTAGTACAGACTGCCTGTATAGTTAATTTGACATTTCTAATATTTCCCCCCCTTGGTTTGTATGTGATTTTGTTGTCAGATGGGACTGTGGCTGGTGAACAGCTTTTTGTGGACAGGATGGCTGAATATTTGATTCAGAGACTGCAAAATTACGAGTAACAGGAGAACATCTCAATGAAACTAAATTAGCCAGTCCTCTACAGCACCAAGTAGGTTGTATCTAATCCCAAGTTACACCCCCTGGGGTGGAGGGAACAAGCTGTACTATCAAATTACAATCTCTTGGTTATTTATTATTGGGAATGATTTAAATATGTGGCTTTTGCATATGTTAAAATAATGTGATTTGTGTTATGCTTTAGGGGGAAAGAGAGCTTTGTTTTGCCAATATTTTTAAATAAAAAACAAGACTGTACAAACAGGATTTTAATTAAAAATCTCATTTAATTTGCAGAAAGGGACATTTTGTCATGTTGACCTCTCCAGTTTTCTGGATGCTTACTCCATTGGTTGCCCTCCCCTGCCCCCCTGCAACAGAACAACAAAATTAAAATGTCACAGAATTAATTACACAACAAGATGTAAAGCACAGGAAAATCTGATTTGCAACCAGCGGTTAAACAAAAGAGTGGACCAATATGCTGGATCAAAAATGCAAGCCAAATGACGTCAACGTGTCCACACATGGAAAGCGTATGCAGTGAAAAACAGACAAGTGTGTATATGTGTGTTTATTTCTGCAAAAGTGAAACGTTGAGTAAATCTGGATGCATTTTTCTCATGCGGAGGCTTCTAGAACAGTTCTGTGAGAAACAAAACCAGGACTCAAATTTGTGGAAGAGGTACATTTATGTGTAAAACCCATTTTAGATATGTTTAAAGTTAAGACATGCCAAACATAAGAATGGGATTTTTTTAAAAAAAGTTACTTTCTTATTTATTTATCTGTTTATATATTTATCTAACTTTTATCCTACCCAACTAGTGGCAGAAACACCCCTCAAAAATAGACAACAAGACAGAGTACACAGCAACCTGCATTTTAAAAATGCACATAGATAGCAAGAGAGGTGTATAACAGCAAATATTAGAATAGCAAATAAGCAATAGTAATAAAATATTTATAAATATTGAATATAATCATATTAGGTGGCAAAAACAGGAGAAGTGCATAAGAACGGCAAAAACCAACAAAAGCCCAATTACGCAGTTTCTTCTACTCTCTCCACGTTCAAGACAAAAATGTTTAGATAATTATTTAAAGCCAATTTGCATTGATGGGATTTTTGGGGGATGGGTGGGTGGGGGTGATGTAGTTTTGCAAGCAATGTAAATTATCAGAAATATGACACTTTGGATGCAAGACTCAAGGCACAACTAGGCCAGTAAATTTGAAATGCCAGATGGTACTTTACATCAAAATGTAAATTTCTTCCAAAGATCCCACTGGTATTTTAATTCAGAGCTGTTTACCTTATCAAGATCTATTAAAAATAACAAACATTCCGTGAATGATGAATCTCGCAAAGATGGGAGATAAGATTAACACTGTGTAGAAAATATACACCTTTCGCAAGGGTGCTTCATCTGTTCAAGCTTTTGGAGCTGATTAATCGTCTGCCTTTTAGTTAATTAATTGGTTCATTAATTCATTACATAAATGTGCCTCTTGTCAAGTCTTCAGTTTCAGCTTCTTTGGACATACTGAAAAAGTGACAGAAGATGCTGCACCAAATAGGGAAGCAATCATTGTGTTAAATCAGCAGTGAAAATTAAACACCAAAGACTCAAGGGTCCCATTATTTATTTTATTTTATTTATTCAACTTCTATGCCACCCACACTACCCAAAGGTCTCTGGGCAGCATTAGAACTCACACCACAGGCTGAAGAGAAAAGCTAATTTTTAATGCACCCTCATACATCTTTTCCCCTTTCACCACAAACAGCTATGAACATTTAAATGGAATTCATAAAGCTAAGCTGTTCTAATTGGGTTCTGGAGAGGGTTCTAGAACCGGGACAAGTGACCTTTCATCCCAAAGTTTCTCTGAAGTCGAACCCATGATTCAGAGAATACTGAGATTCACAATGAAAGTATCTACTGCATTTACATGCTTTTGAACTGCTAGGTTGGCAGGAGCTGGGGTTATCAGCGGGAGCTCGCTCTACTACGTGGCACCTGGGATTTGAACTGCTGAGCTGCCGACTTTGCAGTCAACAGTTTTTGGAGCCTTAGTCTGCTGAGCCTCCATCAATATGCACTTTTAAAAACACACTCAGCTATGTGTGTATACTGCTATGCAAAGTCTCTAAAAACGAACAATTGGTGTGCATTCAGCACCCAACTTTTGGCTTAGCCATTCATTGAAAAACTTGAGAAGCCTGCATTTTGAAGGATTACGACAGCTCAATCGACAAATTAATCCATCGGATGGAAATTAGGTCAGTTTCCCTAAAAATGCAGACTGAATTAAGTTATCCTCCATCCCTCATTAATTGACAATTAAGACTATCACCATTTCTTTGCTGTCAAGTTATGGACAGCGAGAAAATTAATCAGGAGTGTAATTGCTGTGTTGCCATTCTTTCAGATTACTCTAGCATTTTTTAGTTTGGTTTTTTTTAAAAATTGGCCAGGCTGCTTTGGATGTTTTCAAAAGAAGGACATGGAAATCAATTTTCTTTAGTGAGGTTGTTTTTAATAAGAATTTAAGAAGAGCCTTGGCTAATGAGACCAGAAGGTCCATCTACACTAATGGTCCGCTTGATGACTGGGGGAAGCCAACAAAATATTAACATCTGCAAGCCTTATTGTCCATTCATTCACTTTCCAGTGTAAGGGACCTCTGCCAGTCTTCACAGTTCTCCAGCCAATGGTGTCAACATGCAATGAAACCATGTCCCCGTTCCTGCACCACTGGATGACTCTCTCATCTTGTATGAGGGTCAGCAGCTGGCCTTGTCTGGGCCAAACCTGTCCCACTGTTTTGTTCCACTGAGTAGTTATGTATCATGCAATGTTTTTTCTCTAAAAATCATTGTAGCTCTCTGGAAGCTCATGGCTCTGTTCCTCACGTTCTTCTGCTCTGTGTTTCAAGCTCATTGGAACTGTCCAAAGTGCTGAAGCTGGTTTGGGAACCTGGTTTGGGGACATATTAAATCTCACATATTACTTTCAGTCAAGACGTGGGTCACAGTGATGACCACAAAGATCTCTCTCTTATTCTCCTTCCCTTCCCAAGCCCTCATAATAACTCACACTGTAACAAACAAAACTGAATTCTAACTTTTCAGAGTTATGGATGTACTTCATAAAAGTAGTTTCTGGAATTCCAGCCTTGTCTGGGTGGTTAAAAACAGTGTGATGTCTACAATGCAACTTTTGAAGGTCCAGCTTTCCTGGGAGACCTTGGTGGCTCCTTCCTCCACCCCACTTAGGTTTGATTTTAAATAGGGTGTGATCAGCTTTGAACCCAAAGCATAAATCCCATAGCCTTTGTAGAACCTTGGTCTACCAAGGTTCTTCTTCAGTCAAGGGTCTGAGTCTGGGGGTTAAATCTTAATGTGGAGGGTACATGGATGAGATGATCATTACCTCTGCACAGTCCCAGGGCACCCCAGAAGAAGGGAGTTCCTTCGGGAAGACAGGGGGTATAAAAACAAACAAACAAACAAATAAACAAACAAACAAACAAACAAACACATACATACATACATACATACATACATACATACATACATACATACATACATACATACATACATACATACATACATACAATTTCCTAGAAAACCTTGAAAAGGGTCCCCAATTTAGTAATGCATTGCTTTGATGCATTCCTATGGGAAAACGAAAAGTGAGTTTTGTTTTTCTTTGATGGGTGGGTTCGTTATTCATTTTGTTATGTAACGAAATGAATAATGAATAACAAAATGAATTAAAAATTCATTTTGTGCCCATCTCTAGTCCCCATAAGTCAGACCTTACTGGATGGCACACAATTATTTATTACTATTCAAACAGCAGTTACATTATAAATATCTGCTGTCCTTTCCTGCTTTATCTGAGCACAAGTCCCCTTCCAGATGGTCATCCTTCACTTTTCAGCAGGCAGGCATAGCTCTGCCGTGCTAATCAATACAGGGCAATAAACTTAATTGAATGGTCAATGAAATTTTCTTAACATTTTGATCCAGATGGAATGTTTATGGATGGGATCCTGCTAGCATTACCATAAAGCATCTATTGATTTCCGGGAGAGAGAGAGAAAATAGATGGTTTTGATGGAGTATTTTATACTTCTTCATTTTGGGGCATCAGAACTTCCCTCTGCCTTATACCCAAGCCCAACGGGCAAGTTAATTTTCTTCAACACACACTGGATTGCCTTCTATGAAAATGGAGGTTTGTCAGTCCGAAAAGAATTTCGGATTCCTTTGATTCTAGCAAGAACTCTCCTGGCATGGTGAGAAATCTCCTTGAGGATTCTCAGAAACCCACGTGGGTTCTGAAAACAGAACTGTGCTGCTCTCCTTCCCTGAACTGTGCAAATTGGTTTTTTTACATGCTCTCTAAATTTTCCAGTAATGGCAGCCTCTTTGAAAGCGTAAATCTAACCTGCAAGTCCCCTTTGCAGAGCTCAGCAGCTGCACAGAGCATTAAAAGGACAGCTGACTGATCTCAAAGACTCATGTAACCCATCCACAGCCTGCTATGTTGACTAGTTTATATAACTACCCAACAGTTATTTTTTGAATACTGAACTCTTTTTTTGCAGAAACAGAAGGGGGGAACTCATTAAAAAACATAAATTCTATTTGAGACTGACTAGTGGATGTCCCCTAGTTCTGGTATTTTGTGAGAGGGAGAAGAGTGTCCCTCCATCCACTTTACTCACGCCCTGCATTATTTTGTACCTCTCAATCATATCCTCCCCCCTCAGGTGCCTTTTTTGCAGACTAAAGAGCCCCAAATGTTTTAGCCTTTCCTCATAAAGGAGGTGTCCCAGCCCAGTAATCATTTTAGTCCCTTTCTTCTTCTGTGATGGGTCTTCATTTTAGTCGCTCTCTTCTTCAGTGATGGGCCTTCGTAACCAGGACAACCCTGGTTTGGACGCCATTTTGTGACAGTGTGTGTGATTATACTCCCAGTATTTCCATGAGCTGCTATGGCTTGGGACCCCTGTGTTAGGTACTGGCGTTGCCTGCTCAGTTTAAAAAGAAAATAATTATGATGATCATTATGCTATGAAGGCAATTCTGACAGGTTTTCCAGGTAGATAATATTCAAAAGAGGCTTCCGAGGGCCTTTTTGAGGGGATGCCCTGGGACTTTTCAGCTTTCCTCAGGCCACCTAAATTGTGAAATACGGGAAGCTGGACTAGATGGGCCTTTGGCCTGATCCAGCATGGCTCTTCTTATGTTCTTATCTTCTTTTTCCAGGAGATACAACGGGGAATCGAACTGTCAACCTCCACCACTACAGCTGGATACTTAAACCACTGAGCTCTCCAGAAGATGGCTTTTAAAAAAACAAAACTGGAAGTCAGCTGGAGAGTCTCCCACTCTTCTGATTTCCTATGAGATACATGCTGTCTGATACATTCTTGTATGAACAGCTTTTATTTTCCCAGGCAAACCTTAACAATATATTCTGATCTTTTTAAGCAGCAATTAACGTCCCCGGTTCTTGACCCACCCACCCACCCCCGGTGAATGGCAAGAGTAATTACGAGCAAGTCTAATAAACAGAGACAGACTATTTATGGACTGCATGGCTTGCACCATGGAGACACAACAAAATTCACTGCGTTTTTGGGAGAAAGAGTTAAGTAAGGTGACAAGAAGGCACATTTCTGGAAAACCAAGGAGCTGTTTCTATGCCGTATTGGACTTTATAAAGATGTCAATGAAAATTGACTAAGCCAAAAAAAATAGCCAGTGCAAGAGGTCATCTTGGCCTTGAACTTGATCCTCAGATGTGTACAACGATCAGGTAAATAATTAATTCTGTAACAAGTAATGCTAAAGATACATTTTTTTTCATGAAAGCCCTTTGTAATGGAGGTAATAAACTGCAGAACCCATACAGGCAGCACGTTCTCTCTGTAATTTTAAAGTTTTATGAATACTAGGATATCTGAGAAGAATTTAAATAGAAATCACAAAAAGAAATGATACATGTACTGCCAAATAATTGTGCCAAATGATACTGGGCTCTCAGGGGAATTCTGAAGGCAGATGCAACCGTGGATTTCTGGAAGTGCCAAGACTAATAATTCGTTTAGTTGTTTCAGGGCAATTTCATGCCAAAGAGTCATATTTTTTTTGGGGGGGGGAATTTGCTCACCTTTGAGGGTGAAAAATCTTGGCTGTTGTTGTTGATGGTATTTGTTGTTGATGATGATATTTGTTGTTGTTATTGTTGTTGCTGTTGTTGTTGGTGGGGGGTTGTGTTTTAAAGGGTGAAATAAATATTAACTGATTCAGTACTGCAAATCCAGCCCCTTATCGCTCAAAACTAAGTTTCTGAAAATCACAAAATTCGCCTCCTTGCTTAAAAAAATAAATAAATAAATAGATTTTTCTCATCCTCATCAGCCACATGGCAGGCAAGTATCCTCTCCATGAACGGAACAACCATGCCCTTTGAATTTGGCTACTGGAGTTGTAGATTTTGTTTTCACTCCTATCTTCTTCTTTTTAATCAAGAATGGTTTACCAAAATTTAATTGTTATAGAAAAAAAGTATAGAAATTAATAACTTGAGAAGAATCCAGTGCAATAAAGGCTCTTCCTAGAGTGGGGTGATGCTTCCACTGTTTTGAACACATGCATTGCTTGCTCAGAGGGTCCTCCTTTGAGTGGCACCCTGGTACTGTGCAGCTTCCCCAAGGGTGAAGAGCTCCAACCCACTAAGTTACCCAGTCAGCCATGTTAAGAAACATTATCCTCACAAACAAGTGATTTTAGAGAAGTAAATCCAGGAAAAAGCAGAAAGGACCTATCAGGTAGGTCGGTTGGGAGGTATACCCTTCCTTTCTCCTTAAAAAGGATGGATTACATCATTAAAGGGGGCATGGTGGCTCAGCGCACAAGAGCACAGAAAACTGTCAGCTACAAAGTCGGCAGCTCAGCGGTTCGAATCCCGGGTGCCACGCAACGGAGTGAGCTCCCCACTGTCAACCCCAGCTCCTGCCAACCTAGCAGTTCGAAAGCATGAAAATGCAAGTAGATCAATAAGTACTGCCGTAAAAAGCGGGAAGGTAAAACAGTGTTTCCATACAGCCATGCCGGCCACGTGGCCATGGACTTGCACAACACTGGCTCTTTGGCTTGAATACAGAGATGAGCACCGCCCCTAGAGTGGGACATGACAAGCACGCATGTGCGTGGAGAACCTTTCCCTTTTTGCATCATTAAAAGGCAATATTTAAAAGCTTTAAAAAGCATCAACACAAATCTTTTGAAAGGATGAAGCAAATACCCCGCTAAAAACGGTGAATGAAGTTAACCGCAAAGACCACATGCAAAGCAACACGCTGTTTCAACAACTTATCTTGATCCTTCCCGTTCACGTAGACTCGCTTTTTGTTCACATGGTGTTAACATTTGTTGGAGAGAAGAGATTGTATCTTCAGAAAAGTTCTGCCCTTGGTGATACACACCAAGGTCTACCCGACTGACACGACATGGACTTATGTCTGTGAACTTGAAGCTGAAAGCTTACTGGAGACATAAACACATAAATTTAAAAGTTTTTAAGGAGCTCTTCTTTGTCTGCCTTTATCTGTCTGTGAATCACAGTCACTCCAAATCAATTCTGTCCATTTGTGATGATAATGCTAGTACACCCTTTATCACATTCCAGTAACTGTCTGTAGTCCTCCAGCAAATTGTATTGATGTGGAAGGAGTGCGAGGAATTCATCATGAAAGTAAAATTTTCTGCATTTCAGGCAGTACATGGGAATGCATTTGAGAATCAAGCTATTGTATGAGATACAGTGAAGGGAGGAATTAGCCCTTTTAATGTGAAATGGGGTGAACATTGGGGCCTTTTAATGGAAAACTCATCGCCAATCACTGTCCCACTTTCCTTCCTGATGAAGGTGGACTTTTGATATGGCAGCATCATTCATCCATAAACCACGCCTTCCCCAGTTTCCCTTACCTACCTTGGTCCCATTTGGTTCATAGGCAAGGTTATGTCTTTGTTTTCCCAAGAAGCAGTGTGGTGTATTGGTTAGAGTCTTGAACTGAGCCTAAGGGGAGCCAGATTCTAATCTGCACTCCACTATGGAACTCACCGGATAAAATGGGGGTGGGACCCATGAATACCCATTTGAGCTCACATTTAAGGCACAGTTTAAGCATTGTTGACAAGCTTCAATCACAATAAAGGAAATGACAAGAATCTGAAATAGATGACATCAGATTATTTCCACATAGGTGTTTCAAAGATCACCTCTTAAGCATTCACATGAACTAAGGGGGCCTCCTTTGACTTGAGGTGGGGATGATAATGCATAAATTAGATATTAACATAGACTTGATTATGAACACATCAGTTCTTAGTTACAACTAGGAAAAATTGAAAGGTGTTAAGAACATAAAAAGAGCCATGCTGGATCAGGCCAAAGGCCCACCTAGTCCAGCTTCCTGTATCTCACAGTGGCCCCACCAAATACCTCTGGGAGCACACGAGACTAGATCTCTATCTCCTGATACCACTGGAACTGTGGTACGAGACTAGATATCTATCTCCCGACTCTACTGGGACTGTGTGGTTGTTATCTACCCAAAAGACAGCATGGTTGGCTGCCCTTTTGGGATTACATCCATGACATAGGGATCAATGCTTGTTGACTGTTCAGAGAGGCAAAATGGAAAATGAGGTTAATGAAATATGAAGAATTGAAGGGAGTAATTAAAGCCACGGGGATATGAATAATACGACCACCGAAGGGCATGGCCGCCGAATCATCTTCCTCTCCTTGTCAAAATTCTTACAGCGAGTGACAGAGAGTCTAGCTGTAGGGAGAAAACCAGGGGAAAAGATTGATGCTGTGTAGTTACTGTCTTATGAGACAGGTCTGGCTAATGTTATGTAGCTTGTTTAAAGCACCGCAATAAACCTATCATAAAATTCTTAAACCTTGCTGTCTCTCCCTGAGTTTTTCAAAGATACGTAGGGGATAGTTATGCATCCAAGGTTTCTCATTTGTCTTCTGTTGGCAACTGCTTCCTCATGGAGCCAGGACATCTATCAAAGCGGGAGTGGGGGCCACCCAAAACTGTGTGACCCAGGTGTGTGTTTGAGCCACTGGTCCATCCAGGACGACGTTCTGCCTGGTGCCCATCAGCTGACCATCAGGATCTCAGACAGAGATACCCGAACCTTTGCCCTGGGGAAGACAGTGCCCAGCCACTTCCTGTTTTGACTTTTGGGAGGCTAGATCACTGTGGCCATTAGGAGGTCCAGGTGACACCAGCACTGGCTTCCAATTTGCATCTGAGATGACTTTACAACTATCCTTGCATTACAGAGGTGGACAGCTGGAAAGGCGTCCAGGGCGTCATCAAGGCCACCCCATGAAAAAGCTGGAAAGCTTTCCTTCTAGATGGTCATCCAACTTCCAATGAAAGGGATGCAATTGCTTTCAGGGGCCATTTGGTCCATTGTTGAGCAGCTTTCTCCACCATAAAGTTCATCATGAAGTTTGAATCCATTGCTTTGGCGCTTATGATTTTTGACCCACAGAAAACAAGTGTTCCCTCTTTCATGGTACATATCCTTCAAATATATAAAGACAGCTGCACTAACACCTCTCTGCTCCCTCTTTTCCGGGTTCAACATGACCAGCTCCATTTACTGTGCTTAGGAAGGCTTGATTTCCAGACTCTTCATCATCTTGATGGCCCTCTTCTTAACGTGTGCCAAATTATAGTTGAAGAAACCAGAGTAGGCACATTTTTGTTCTGGTTCTGGACCACCAAAATGCCTCCCTTAAGAAGTTAAAATGAGCGGTACATTGTGCTGAATATATTTTAGAGGGTGGGATTCAGCACTCTGGACAGTTCCTATAAATTTCAGACTAAAACCCAGAGTTGGATGCATTGGCCTTAAAACCCAGGGTCTACAAACTAACCTTTCCCCCCTGACGTTCTTATCCTTCCGATCCAGGACCCCATCTTCACAACAGCTACCAATACTGTGGTCAACAGGCGTCATAAATTGGTTTGCCTTCCCAGCACCGCTGCTCCGAAGGGTGTCATCGGCTTCCTATTAATTTCTGTGGTGCAGAATGCAATTTGCTTCCATCTAAGGTTGGTTTCTTATTTAAGGAGGTGAGAAACGAACAGTTTTGACAGAAACCAATCTAAGGGAGCAAAATGAAAGGCTGGCAGAGAAGGAAGAGGATGATGTGCTGCAGAACACAAAAAAATTAAAGCATGCAATTTGTCCCTGCAATTCATTCCTCAGTTTACTCGATTCCCCGTGCCTCATATTAACATGCCCAGCTGAGAAATCTAGAAAGGTGTGCAGTATGCAAAAGAATTTTATGCTTCGTTGGAAATGTAAATGTAACATTCAGATTTGTAGCACTGTCAACCTGCGAAATACCAAGCCACTAATTCTCCTCCTGCTTTGGAGAGAAGAAATTGACACAGGCTTTAAAATATGTTTATTTTCACTTATGAGACCAGGATATATCAAGATTTTTGTGGTGCATATGTACCGTCCCTTGAAGGAAGGAGTCTATACTGATGGGTTTTTATAGGTGGAGAGTGCACACTAAGGAGATATACAGTAGGACCCCCGTATCCACGGATTCATTATCAACTGATTCAGTTATCCACGGTTGGCAGAGGAAAAATAAATAATTCTGCAGCTGCAAAGCAAGCTACTGTCACAAAGTGCAGCTGTAAAGCAAGCTACTGTCATAAAACAGCAGCCGTAAAGCAAGCTACCATCATAAACAGCCGCTGTAAAGCAAGCTACTGTTGCAAAACAGCAGCTGTAAAGCAAGTTACTATCACAAAACAGCAGTTTGGGGGACATTTTGGCATTCTCTCTTATCCACTTTTTTCATTATCCACGGGAAGGCTTGGAACCAATCCCCAGTGGATACTGGGGTCCTACTGTAGTCAATAAACTAGATGTCCAGGAGTATTTTTCCATGTTTGAGTTGAGTAGCACTAGAACAATGCTTCCCAACGTAGGGTCCCTGGATGTTCTTGGACTACAACTCCCCAAAATGCTGGCCAGCAGAGGTGGATGGGGGTGTCATTTGCTACTGTGCTTCAGGAAGCAAAATGTCCTGGTCCAGCTCTTACACTTGGCACATTGTCATCAAGAAGAGTTAGGTTCACAATTCAGGAAAGTTATTTTTGGAGCACCAGCTTCTCAAAACCCAGTGGGAATGAACAAAGGCCCTCTTCACGTTCTTGTCGCCGCTTTCCAGGTGTCTGGGAAACATGCCGGCAAGCCTGTAAGATGCACGGACATCCTTATCTCTGGGAGCAACAGAAGACATTCAGATGTCTCCATCTGCCCTTGTTTCGCCCACCGTTGCGCAGGTGGTCTGCATCTGAAGAGGCCTTTCATTCCACTTCAGGCAACCTGGTGTCATCTTGGTACAAATCCAAGCATCTGAACATGGGGCTACTGACGCATCTGCCAATCCATTCCTGTATAGGTGTCCTTTCCCCCTCTGGATAAGGACCATGCCTTCCTCTTTGAAATGAAATTTATTCTAATCCCATTACCATTTTAATTGCTCCTCATTGGAGCTGTCTTTCATGTCCAAGGGAAGCCTGTCATTAGATATTTATTATTAGTCCTTCTCTCTCTCTCTCTCTCTCTCTCTCTCTCTCAAGTTATGACAGCTTTTTTATTTAAAATCACACACACACACACACACACACACACACACACACACACACACACACACACAAATGAGGGCAGTCTTAGTTCTAAATCCCTTTCCATTATTCCGTATTTCTTCCCTCCCTTCCCCACCCATCATCCTCACTGCTTCATTACTTGAGATAAATTTGTATTAAGGTGGGGGGGGGAGTACGTTCCCTAGCAGACACAATGAGGTTACCGATAAAAGCTCTCGGAAGACGGGTAAGTTTAAAAAGAATAGATCTGCCTTCCGAGAGGAAAACAAACATCCTGCACGGGCGTGACTGCAATAAAGCTTTTCACAGCTGCAATCTGGGATGTTCTTTTCAAGATAACAATATTTTGAATGAGGGGCTATTGAGAAGACACAGAATGACTTGGATAACAAAATGCACCATTGCAGTGAGCCGGAGAGTTTAATCTCTTATTTGGCCTCCCACGTCTAACTTTATTTATTTATTTATTTATTTATTTATTTATTTATTTATTTATTTATTTATTGGATCCGCCAAGGAAACGGAAACTGTGTGAACGTGTCTTGACTGTCCCTGGGACTTTTTTCAAACCCCATTGACACTTGGAGTGTGCACAGAATACCCCGATTCTATTTAGAAACCAATTCAAGGGATTGAAGAGCGTTCCAGTTTGGTTCAGGCCCTTTGGTGTCTTTCTGGGTTCAATCTGAGCTCAAGATTCACCTGTAAGACTCCAATTGATTTCTCTTCCCAAATCAAAAGGATGCTAAGGATAAGTGAATGTACATAAAACTGAATGACATGATAGACTTTAAAGGAAAGAGTAAACCAGCCAAATTTCAGATACTAAGAATCGGGGGAGGTGGGCTGTATACTCCTTATCTGTAATCTTCTGTTGTTCCTAATATAGAAGAAGACTAAAGTAGTTTGTAGCCCACCTATCATAAAGCCAGACACAAATCAATTTGAAGATATATTTTGCTTCAATCCAGAATGAAAGCCGGCTATTCTGCTTCAACGAAGATGCAGAGAACAGACCAAATTTGGACAATCCTGCTAGGAATTGGCAAAATGTCTGAATCTAATGCACATTCCTGATTTGCATGAACCACTTCCCCTTAATTTATTCATTGCAAATTAGCGGGGCTTCCTATTTTTAAAGCAAAATAATCTGATGCTGCGGTAAAGCTGAGGAGTGGCAGGATGATGCTCTAAGTCCCGAAGGATCCTAGGAATGCAAATTCTGAAGCCCCTTAAGCAAGGACGAGACACAAAAAAACTAGAGATGGGTATGAATCAAAAAATGGTGTTTTGTTTGTCGTTTGTCGTTTGGGGGTCCGTTTTGGTTTGTTTCCATTTTTCGCGAATTTTTGGAAAAAAATTATTTTTGTTTTCGTTCGTTTTGTTACCGTTTCGTTACCATTAATTTCAATTTTTGTGATTTTTTTAAGCATTTAAAGCAGTTCAATGTATTGCCGTAATGAAAATGAAACGGACGACAAAATCTCTGGTGTTTCTGTTCGTTTCGTTTCATTTTGGAGACAAAATTCGTTTGTTGTTTCATTGCATCACGAAATGAAAAAAATGAAAATGGAAATGAAAAATTGTTCGTTTCGTGCCCATCTCTACTAAAAACTGCAGAAATGAAAGAGATGGGGAGATAATTTCATTGAGCTTTTTGTCAAGACTGGGAAGATGGCGAGGTGTCTTCTCTGGGCTTTGATTTCCATTGTCTTATCTTTGAGTACAATAATTGTATGAAACAGTGCAACAGTCGCTGGCAGGACTTTTGAGAATTAGAAGCCCTGGGTGGGTTGTTTGTGTCATTTTGACCCATCAACCAATCCTTCTGCACCTGCTCCACCCGCATGCATAGGGGTAAGGCATTGGTTTTATGACAATAGGTATTTATTGAAAAATTCAGAATTCTCTGTTGGAAACAAAGAATTGACGGTCTTTGTGTGTGTGCGTGCAGTCAAGAATTCTCACGGGAGGCAACCAGCTCCTTGACAGGTTTTCTTTGACAGCTTTCTCACTGAGATCAAAAGGGGGGGTGTTCCTGACACTGCTAGAGCATCATTCTCCCACTGTTCGGATATGGGTGACTGCATCCTGTCATTGGACTGACTCATCTCAAAGGTAAATTTCTAAGGCGCTGAAGCCTAGCACATGATGATGCCACCTGCCTTGTTTTCCATATAAAATGGCTTAGGAATGGACACCCCTGGTATTGTTCAGCTCCTGCCATCTTCATGTGAAAAAGCCAAACACATGCTGCTTGTTCCGCCTCCCGTCTGCTTCTTTATTGCCCCAAAGCACATAAAACACTCTCTGGGTATTTTCTGCAGGCTACACATTGCACCCTACCCCACCCCCAGTGAACTGTGTGCTCATTTTACTGACCTCAGAAGACTGGAAGGCATCAGTAGATGGTCTAATGGCCTGTGCTCCATCTCTAGACAGCTTCTTCTGTTCCTTTCTGGAAGACACCCGGTTGGAAAAGTGTGATCTACACAATGCAGTCCCCTGACAACTCTAGCTGCCAATCAATCCTGCACTGCAATGGAAGCCAAGTAATATCCCATTAACAGTCCTGAAGTCAAGTTCTGCTGACCAGCAGTTTCACACCCAGGAGCCTGCAGGATGCCAATGGCTCCCAAGCCCAATCATTGCTAGCGCGCTTAGAGTTAATGAGATGGCACGGTACCCAGTGCTGTTAACGAGATGGGGCTCGGCTGGGGAAAAGGGGATCACAGCATCTGCATCCCAAATGCCTTCCGAAAAAGGACGTTGGAAGGTCAAGAGGAGCCCGAAACAATCATCAGATTGGACGTCCAAACCTGGCATCCACCAATATCTGGAGATCGAGAGCAAAATATTTGAAAGCTCCCCTTCCTTGCATTGTCCTGGGGTCCTAGTCACTGAACAAAGTGCCTTGTCTTTCAGATCCACCCTCCTATTTTTACACACAACAGCCCTGCATGGTGGAACTATATCTCCCAAAGAGGCTCTCCCTGGTTCATTTCAATTCCCGTCAAAAGCAGAACGGATAAGACAGTAGAACTGCTTTTCATTACAGAGCCTAGCTTTTGATGTTATCTCTTCTACAGGTCTCACCTGACACAACTTTCTTGGTAACCGCTCCACTGCTGTCAAACACCAGCCAATTTCATGTTGCTTTTAAAAGGGGTGATTCTTCCTCCAGCGTCCTCTAACTGCTCCATTTCTGGACGCTGCTAGATGCATTGTTCATCCTGTTTGCTTACTTCTTTCTCTGCTATCCTGGTGTTGCTGGTCTCAGCTGAGTTCTTTTTTTCATTGTATGTTTCCTTAAAATCCATGGCTATATAGGGATTTGAACCCAAGTGCGGTTTCTACTACCCAACAGTCATGGAATTTTGCAGGGTTCTCCCTGTTTTCCAAGTCGGACGGATAACTCCATGAGTTAGGTCTCGGGCTATGGGGCCAGAGCTAAGATGTTCGATTCTCCACTAGGCCTATGGGGAGAAGGGCCCCAACTGGGTGGCTTTGAACAAACTCACCACCCTATGGCACACAGAGAGAAAGGGGATGGCAAACCACTTCTGAATACAGTACTACTCTATATCTAGAAAACCCTGGAGATGATCACCATAAGTCAGGATGGAGTTCATGACATCCAATAATTTTATTATTATCCCTTTTCATTTTCCATATCTTTCTCTCTGGTCCCTCTACCAGCTAACTCATTGTTTTTTTGAATAAGAGAAAAAACATTCACAATGTAAAATACTGGAACGCAAGTCAAGAATACAAAGAAGATTCAAATGGACTTAATTTAAATCATTTATTAATCTGGACACCCAGCCTGGTGGTTTCAGATTGCGGTGGTCTAGGATACACATAGCCCAAGCTATTGCCAAGGCTGTTGATAATTATATCGTCTTTTTAAAATATGCACTTCATTCCCCCCACCCACCCTCCCAAAATTGTTTGCTGTCGCACATCCTGTATAAGCCAAGGTGCACCATCTACGCTATTGCTATTGTATGTTGAGGGATCGCTGGCGTTTTCCAGGTCCACCCACATTGCCGGTCAGGCGAAATCCTTCGACACGGCCTCGACGAAATTGGGCGCCGACATCAAGATGCCGATGGTGCAAATGATGGTGAAGATGGAGAAGGCCATCAAGCAGAGGCGGTCCACCACGGAGGCGGCAAATTTCCACTCGTTGCAAATAGCTTCCGCCTCGTCTTGGTCCCTGAACCGGTTGGCGATGTAGCGGACCTCCTCCAAGATCTTGGCCAGCTCTGGGTCCGTATCCGAGGGATGCCCGCTGTGAAGGAGGTTGTCGTCTTCCGTAGGGGAACAAGTCATCCGGCCGCAGATCACACCGGAGTCGGTGGTTGGAGTGCAGTGGACCCCCTCTAGGCCTCGGAACCCAATGTACAGCATATTCCCATTGCTGGACGGTTGTCCGCTCACCGTGTTGACTTCGATGCTGGACATACTGCAACGGCGCTGTTTGTGCTGGCACGCTGGCCGTACTTTGTCTTCCCCTGGTCTTTTCATCCTCAGGAACCAAGCACACCAATTGAGAAGGATGATTCTGGTCTGGAAAACATTCATGTTAGCATTAGCATCAGCACCACTGCTCTCTCGATAGCGGGAGAGTTAGGGATCGGGTTTGAGGAGCCAGAGGTTAGGACTGGGGTGTCCAGACTTTGGCCCTCCAGATGTTTGGATATCACCACTCCCAGAATTCCAAGCCTGTGTTGCCAAGGACAAAGGACGGTGGGAGTTGTGGTCCAAAACAATTGGAGGGCTGAAGTTTGGACACCACTGGGTTAGGATTTTGATTCCCCCACTGGGAACCCACCCCAGCCAGCCTGGGTGGCCTTGGGCAAAGCACCCTCAGAAGAAGTGAAGGATGAAATAGGCCTGAGCATTCACTACCTAGAAAATTCTGAAAAGGGTTGCCATGGGACTGAATTGTCCTAACGGCAGGTGGTGGTGGTGGTGGTGGTGGTGGTGGTGGTGCTGCTGCTGCTGCTGATGATGATGATGATGATGATGATGATGATGATGATGATGATGATGATGATGATGATGATGATGGGCACCACCACCACCATGACTATCACCAGCACCATCATCACTACCCCAATGTCCATCCTGCCTTTGAGACCCTATAAGCTGATGGTAGCGAACCCTCTGGGCAGGGGGATAAGGAGGACTTGTAGATCAATAGTTGTTGTTGCTATTTCATCCGTGTTCAGCCAGCCCTGCCCAAATTCACCTGATAGGCACAATAAGTTGACTTGTGGTGTGTGTGTGTGTGTGTGTGTGTGCATAATAAATGCTTTCAGAGAGGAAGAAACCCATGAAAACAATCCAGTTCTCTTCTTCTTTAATGTTTGTCCCATGTGACTGGCAGGGTCTGGTGTTGTGGAGAGCAGCCTCTGTGACACACCGACTGGTTCCTTTTCCCATGGGAAAAAAATCCAGTTCTAAAATATCTGTTAATGCTCACCTCCCTTTCTTTTTCCACTGGAGAAGTCTACCCTGAGCTCAGGAGCTATTGATCCCAGGAAGTGCCATGCAGTGGTGGCGAACCTTCAGCACTCCAGATGTTTTGGACCACAAATCCCACAGTCCTTTGTCCTTGGCAATCTAGGCTCGGAATGTTGGGAGTGGTGGCCCAAAACATCTGGAGGGCCAAAGGTTCGCCACCACTGCATGTTTCTGTACTAGAGATGGGCATGAATAAAAAAATGACATTTCGTTTGTCGTTTGGAGGGTCCGTTTTGGTTCGTTTCCGTTTTTCGTGAATTTTTGCAAAAAAATCGTTTTCATTTTTGTTCATTTTGTTACCGTTTTGTTACCCTTTATTTCAATTTTTTGTGATTTTTTTTTTAGCATTTAAAGCAGTTCACTGTATTGCAGCAACGAAAACGAAACGCACGACAAAATTTCCGGTGTTTCTGTTTGTTTTGTTTCATTTTGGAGACAAAATTCATTTGTCATTTCGTTGCGTAATGAAACGAAAAAATGAAAATGAAAATGAAAAATTGTTCATTTCGTGCCCATCTCTATTCTGTACCCTGCTTCCAGATCATCAGCACAACAGACTTTTCATGGTCTATTTCCCAGCACCAGATGAAATAGAAGAGTCTCACAGGAATCTGCTGGAGAGGACTGTCAAATGAAAGGACTTATCTCTTTCAGGATTTTTGGGCTGCGCAGGCTGGCTTTTCGTCCCAAAGGTACAGTGGGTAATTGATTTCCCAGCCTCTCATTCCTACAGCCCCATAACTCAATACACAGAGCTATCAAAGTACACAGGATAGGCAGATAACCAGAACAGTATCCATCAAAGGAGTCTTGAAAACACACCCACCTATCAAAATATTCTAGGTCCCTCTCTAAACTTTTGGGTTAATCGTGTTATTTAGATGGAGATAAGAGAAATCATGCCAGATATACCTTTTTTTTTTTCCACTTGTGCGAACCAGGACCAATTGCATGAATTCTGTGCTCTGACCCGTCAGGATGTTTTCCGTGTTTTTATTTGCAAGAAGGATGTGTATATTTTTAATCAGTTCTTAAATGTTGCTATTAATAATAGATCTGTTGCATGCCCTGAGGGTCTTTGGTGATAGAAAGTCAGAGCAAACCCTTTCAGGAAATAAAATATGCATTTCTACATCGACAGCAGTGTGAGAACACTGCATTTTTTTTTCTTGAATGATAGGATCTGCAGCCAGTTTATCTATCTATGGCAAAACTGTGGGCCCATAGAAGTTACAATATCTGGCCTGGGAAGCACTTCTTCATTGGCCCCGATGGACTCCTAGGTGGGGAAGAGAGAGCTCTCTCGCTCTGACCCTCTCCTAACCTGAGGGTTTCAAGTCTAGAAAACGGTGTCTTACCCATTTGGGCATTTTGCCCCCATCCGGATCATGGTGGTGATACTGCAACACAATGACCGTGACGACAACAGAAAGCCCCACAATGACCATCGTGCTGGCAAAATATTGGGCTGCAAAGAAAACAATGAGGGCGGTTAATGAATCTGAGCTGACGGACTCTTGTGACAAGTACGACAACGGCCTCGGGCAGTGGTGGGCGCTCCAGGGCTGGAGGCATTCAAGGTTGGGGGAGGGGGGGGAATGGACAACCCTGTGTGTGATCTGATTTGCATTCCTGCCTGGAGCAGACCGTTGAACTTATAAGCATCTTCCATCTCCATTATTCTATAATTCTCCTTCCCTTCCAAATACAGTCATACCTCCGCTTACAAATTTAATCCATTCTGAATGAATGCTCTTAAGTCAGACTACTCTTAAGTGAGGGAACCTATCTAAAAAATTGAAAAAAATGAAAAATAGTGTAAGTCGAGAAGACCATATCTAAAATTTGTAAGGCAGCAGTTAAAACACCAACAGTTTTTCGCTCTTAATTCGAATTGCTCTGAAGTCGAGCTGTTCTTAATTCGGGGTAGTAGGCTGGTTTTTTTCCCCCTGAGACTGATAATTCTAACTTCCACAACCATTTTTCCAGGTTGCAGATATCTTTTCATATCTTTGTTGTGGATATCTTTTCATATCCTGTTTTCTATCCATCCCTTCAGTGATCCTTGCTGCCTGTACTACTCAATTATTCCAGTCCGTTTTTCTTTTCCATTTTCCATTCTCTCTGGTTCAGTCATCTTCTTCTATGTCTTCATTTTCAACAGTAAACGTATGTAGTTCTTCCTCTTTTTGCTCTTTCTTCTTTAGTGTACCCTGGCAGTTGTTCTGATTCATTGCTATTTAATTATTGTTACTATTATGCCAGTAATGATGGAGTGATCCGCATATCTTAAATTACTGCTATCCTTATGGCTACAGAAGAGATGCATAGCTTTTGTGCTGACAATGAAGAAGGTGATCTCAATCATTCAATCACAATTAAACATCCCTGAGAACAAGGGGAAATCCATTTGGAACCTAAGCCAGAGCTCATTTCTCATCCAGTGTCAAAAGAACTGAGCAATGAAACATCAACCCAAGTCAACTTAGCTTTGTCCTACTGTGATGCCACTGCCATCAAGTCAATCAATCAATCAATCAATCAATCAATCAATCAATCAATCAATCAATCAATCAATCATGTTATCTGCATTCTGTCTGTCCCCAAAACTATTGCTTATCTCTCTCTCTCTCTCTCTCTCTCTCTCTTCTCTAGTAAATCACTTCATTTGGGGGTCAAGAGGTTAGCAATAAGATCCAGATCCAGATAGGATCTCAAAATGTCTTATATCTACTCTAGGTCAGTGTTTTTCAACCTTTTTTTGGGCAAAGGCACACTTGTTTCATGAAAAAATCATGAGGCACGCCACCATTAGAAAATGATGGTGAATAGGAATCAAATAAACACAAAGAAAGTATTTTATGATTACATCAGAAATATGAAAAATTATAAAATACTTTATTCAGTGAAGAACCTGGGCTTGTTTGGCTGAACACAAAGCTGATACACACACACACACACACACACACACACACACACACACACACACACACACACACACACACACACACACACACACACACCAAAAAGGGGGATTCATATTTCTGCACGCGCTTCATTCATAGACATGGTTTTTTACTATTTGCAACTCCCAAGGGTAACCGTCTGAACTTTTTAGAACAGCACCAAAAATTATCTGCCTGCAAAAAACACACACCTGAGAGAGACAGTTCCTAGTTCCTGCTAATCATGCTCAAGGCTCCAGATTTGAAAATGAGCTCCATTGAAAAACAGAGAGCGCAGAGGCTTACCTATTAACGGTACTGAATCGGACGTCGCTGGCATAATTTCTGCCACCAGGAGCATAAAAACAGTCAAGGACAAGAGAACTGTGATCCCTGCAAGGCAAATCATGGGATGGAGAGTCAGAACAAAAAGCTCTTCTCAGCAACTGGGGGGAGGATGAAGAGGAGGGGTGAAGAAGGTGACTGGCGTCCAAAGAAATATGCTTCCATATTTAAGGTGGGCAGGTCATGCTTATAATGATGATGATGATGATGAGGAGGAGGAGGAGGAGGAGGAGGAGGAGGATGCAAGGGGTTGCAACTTGACCATCTGCATGACAGAGAACAGCCAGTCTGGGTCTTGGATGGATTGAGTTGGGAACATCTCGGGCAAAATTTAAATGATGATGATGATGATGATGATGATGATGATGATGATGATGATGATGATGATGATGATGATGATGATGATGATACAGTGGATCCTTGTATAACAAACAGCTTGTATAACATAAAATTTGTACAACATAAAAAATTCCGGAGATAGGGGAAATTTGCTTAACAGGAGAATCTGTAAAATATAAAAATGGCATCACTCCATTTTCAATGCATTCCTATGGGAAATGTGTATAAAGGAAAATTTGCTTAACATAATTTCATTTGGAATGAATGAATTCCTTTATACAAGGTCCCACTGTAATTATAAAGCAGTATGAAATATTTAGCAAGCATCTTCACAGTCCTGCCCATGCAGTTGAAAACATCCGAAGCAGGGGAAAGGGTATCATCGTTTTTGCTGTGTTGACTTGGAAGGAAACCAAGGATGATTTATTTATTTATTCATTCATTTTATTTCTTTTTTGCAGGATTGCAGTCGGTGACCTCGGGCCCTTCATTTGGCATCGCTCATCCCTTACCCTGAAAGCAACTCCAAGCTGGAGCTCTAAACTGTTCTCACTGCCTTTCACAAGCTAAGCCTTCACACAAATCATTGCCCGGCGGCACGCAGGGAGCTTAAAAACTTGTTGGCATGTGTTTCTTTGCTAAGACACAACGTAGAGCTTCAGGGTATAAGGAATTTGCTATCGCTCTGAGACCTGAATGCAGCACAGAGGTCTACAGGACCGCCTCTGGTAGGGTCACAACTTTCCAAGGGAAGAGATAACTGGGTTGGTCTGTTAACAGCAAAAACATCAACCAAGAATCTGGGAGTAGCTTAAAGACTGACAAGATCTACTTGACCTCAAACTTCATGAGCTTCAGCTCACATCATCAGACTCAGCAGCAATCTCATGCCAGCATCTCCAGGAGTAAGTTTTTTTGGGATGGATGGGGCCCGGCGCAAAGCTGGCATCTGAAGAACTTCAGTTCAAATTTTAGTTTAGGAAATTCCCCATTGGCACCCTGTGGACCAATAAATTAAGCTCTTCTCCCTTATTGTGAGCAGTTCACCAGTAATGTGACACTAATGACATCCATCAGCATGGTCGTGGCAAAGGCATCGCACGAGGGCTAAATCCAACAGACTTCATTCGACTGATCAAGTCAACTTCTGAGTCAAAACTAGAGCATCAAAACCTTTCAGAAATTGCTGAGATTGCAATTTAAAACAAAAAAAGCCCTAATGTTTCCAGGATCGGTTTGAAATGTAGGCAAACCCCATTGATTTGGGGATCTAGATGGAACTTCCAAAGGCATTCATGAGCTGAGATCTCTGTTTTCATTCTGCTTTATGCCAGAAACTACACAGTCCTATCCCTACCACAGAATGTCCTACCATAGAAATGGGGACTTGATTTTTTCTGCATACCCCTAATCCTGATAAGGATACCCAGTTTGGCCGTGTTGACTCATAAAACAATCACTATCTTGAGCTACAGAGCTGGAAGAGAATCGTGGATCTTTGGATCCAGCCCCAGTAGAGAAGGTATCAGCGAGGAATTGAACTCCTAAATCCTGGCTTTGCAGCCAGAGACGTAAACCACTGGGTTATCTGCTAAGAATGCTATGTTTACCAAGTGAAATCTTCTCCCCGGAGTCAGCTGGAAGTAGAAACACAAGGAGGGCAAGAGCTGAGATCAGGACGCAGGGAATGAGAAGGTTGAGCCCGTAATATAACGTTCTCCGCCGCATGGTCACTGTAAATGTCACATCAGGATAAGGCTCCTTGCAGCAGTCGTAGAAGGTCTCCGTCCTTTTCCCAGGGACCCCTGCGTAGGGAACACAACAAGAAATGCAGAGAAGGGAGAGTGAACTTAGTACTTCATTGATGTCCAAACCCTTTACGATATTTTAAAAATGCTCTAGGGAGGTACCTCCCAACCGTGGGTCCCCAAGTGTTCTTGGACTACACCTCCCACAAAACCTGGCCAGCACAGCTAGCGGTGAAGGATTTTGGAAACGTTGGTCCAAGAACATCCAAGGAACCAACGTTGGGAACCATTAGTGAAGAACAATGAAGTTAAAAAAATCATCCAAAGCGGATGTGTTATCATCCAAAGATCAACATCGGCCCCAATCCTTTGCTCTTTGGATTACCACTCCTCGGGAAGCATGCAAAACTTCTACTAGGAATCGCGTCTTCTCAGTGGCTGGTCCCACTTTGTGGAACTGTCTTCCAAGCAATATCAGGACGGCAGAATCCCTCCCAGCTTTCAAGAAGCTATTAAAAACCTGGCTCTTTACAGCTGCGTTTGGTGACTTCGGGGGTTGATACACTCTTGAGCAGGGATCTGAGTTATTATGTCCACCCATTTTTTTTCTTCACCATCTTTCATTAGTGTTATTATTAGTATTTTCATTTTTAATTTGTTCGTCTTGTACTGTGGAACTTTTGTATTTGTTAGCCGCCTTGAGTTCCTTTGGGAAAATCTGGCGGGATATAAATATAAAAATAAATGTGTTGTGTCATTACAGTTGTGACCGACTCTTTGTGACCCCCATGTCCATGGAGTTTTCTTGGCAGGAATACTGGAGTGGTTTGCCAGTTCCTACTCCAATAAAAATAAATAAATAAATATAAAAATAAATTAAAAAGCACTGATTTGGCAACAGTGTTTGAAACTTCCGCAGCTCTCTCTTGCTTCCGTTGTCCCACAGACTGGGTGATTTGCAAAGCTGTAGTTTTTATTTTTAAAGGAATTTTCCAGGATCCTTTGTGGGCCACCGACAATGACAGAACAGAGTTGCCATTCAGAGACTACACCATTGTGACACCTCTGTTGAGCATACAGAGCTCAGAATTGGGACTTGGACCTGCCAGCAGCATCCCTGGATGATGCCTGCTCACCTCTCTACCCTGTAATCCCAATGGTTCCTCAGCAGCTGAATGTAACCCTTTGGTTTCCCAGCCTCAGCCCTGAAAGATCTAAGGACTTACTCCTTTCTCTCTGTGATCTCAAGAGATCTAGGGCCACAAGGAGCAGCTGAAGCCAACAAACAGAATACTTAGCATCTTTACCCTAAAAATTTAAAAAAACCTGCAGAGCTTTTCTAGGGGGAAAGACACAATGTTGTTAGAAGCCCTAAAGCATAAGCGTGGTGTGGATAAAGCCAGCGAAATTGTGTTTCGCCTTTTCCCAGAAAGACTTTTATAATGCAAAGGACACGATTCATATTCACGCTTATAAGTATTAAATGGTGATAATGCGGACAGCGTGAAAGGAGTATTAGTTGAGATTGTGCTAATCCCTTAGGTGCTTTAGAGAAGAAAGGCTGACTTGTACTTCTAAATCCCTTGGATATTTTTTTGCAAATCTCGCCCCCTCCCCAGACCTTTTAAGGAGGTTTCTTTGTGTGTGTGTGTGTGTGTGTGTGCACTGTGGCTTTTATTCTGCTACAGTTTTCTAAAAGAATGTGCCTCTCTCTCCTCTCCTCTCTGGCTCAGAGCTGAAAGGGGGGGAGGTTATTGTCATATTTTTATCTTTGTTCTGTGGCCTGTTGATAGTGCATAGCTAGGAACAATTATCCCAAGGCAGACAACACACACACTGCTTACATAAATATAGCTGTGTGAAAGGACTACTTGAACGGTTTGGCCATTCTCTTGGAATCCAGTTGACTGGATGCTTATTGAGTTTTTTTAAAAATGGGAAATGCAATTTTCCAGAAGTACCAGTTTGTTTTCCAGTTTATTTATTTATTTATTTATTTATTTATTTATTTATTTGTTTATTTTTTTTTGTTTTGTTTTTTTTTGTTTAGACAACACCCACTACCCAAAGGTCTCTGGGCAGCTTACAATCAAAAGAATTAAAACAGTTAAAACATCAAATATCAATAAATAATAAAAACAATAATAAAAACCTTACACTCAAATCATTACACTAAAATTGCTACCAGAGGACCCACAGTCTCTATTGTATCAATTAAAAAACTTCTGGAACAGGAAGGTTTTTACCTGGCACTGAAATGTCATCCATGTTGGTGCCAGGTGGATCTCACTCGGGAGGGCATTCCATACCTTGGGGGCAGCTGCCGAGAAGGCCCTGTGTCTGCAAGCCATCCCTCTCAACTCCTTGAGGGATGGCTCTTTCAAGAGGGCCCCTTGGCTCGACCTTAATTGCCGGGTAGGTTCGTATGGAAGGAGGCGGTCCTTCCGGTATTTAGGTCCTAAGCCCTTTACTAGCTTTCTCCTCTAAAGGACCCAAGGTAGATTGTGAGAATAGCACAGCGGCAGTGATCTAGTGCCATGTCAAAGAACATTTGAGCATGAAAGTATGACTGCTGGAAAACAGAGAGGTCTCCTGAGGGAGCCTGCCAAGTTAGCTCATCCAAGTGCATGCCCTTTGCCCATTCCGTGCCTGGCCATGGACGTCCCTGCTGAGCGGCCACGTCCCCGGAGCTTACCAACCAAATCCCACTCGCCGTTCGAGATGTACCCAGAGGTTTCCGCTTCTTTCATCTGCAGATCCAAGGACCACCCGCCATAAGTCCAGGAGCCAAACTTCAGCTTGCAGTTCTGGACATCAAAAGGAAACCAACGCACATCTATGGAGCAAGAACTCTTGAATATCCCTAGGCAGAAATTTGGTAGAAAGCAGAGATGAATAAGGAACGTTCGGGCCATTTCCACCTTTTAATGTATCTCACTGCTCACGTTTGGCTCTGGCATTTAAAACAACCGATCAGCCGGAAAGTGTTTCTAACACAAGAGAAGGGTGTGAGCCTCCCAGTTGTTGTGTAATATGTCATTTGAGGAATTCTTGCTCTTCCTTTTCATTCCACTTTGAAGGATCTTTTGCTTTACAGACCAACGACATCAAAGGCATTTCAGCTCCCCAAAGTATCTTCCCATGCCTCCCAAAGGCTGCACCATAGATAAACCCAGTGAATAATTCCACAACAGCTTTCATGGATCAGTTGTGGCTGTAGAGACCCGAGTGCCTCATCGTATGATGCGGTACAGTTAAGTTGGATGCATGCTTTTCCGTGGATTTTGCACATAGAAATGATGGTCTTGTGGAAAGAAGATAACCAAGGCAGCCATAAACGACGAGGTTTAGAATATGGACAAGGATAGCTGGGAGTATCTGCTACCTACAGACCTGAGCTTCTCTGGTACCTGGATTGTAATCCAAGCCACAGAGGAAAGCTTTGCACTCCTCCATCTTTGTTCATGGCAGAGATGGTCGGGGAAGCCATTGTGGTGGGATCACGAAGGAGGTCTATCTCTCTTCTTCACCACTACTAGGACACTGGCAGGAATCTTTGGAAACAACCATTTCCCTCAAGCCCCTGAAAAGTCTTACCTGGCGGGAGATATTGACAATATCCAGAAGAGTTTACCAAAACATTGGTGTGGAAAGTAGCGTCAAAGCGTTCGTCCGCACTAGAAGGAAGGGGAGAGGAAAGCAAGATGTACAACTTTGCTGGATTCCGAGGACTCTGCCAGCAGAACTCTCTGCTGTGATTTAGACTCATAGACTCATAGAATCATAGAGTTGGAAGATACCTCAAGGGCCTTCTAGTCCAACCCCCCTGCCATGCAGGAACCCCCATCAGAGGACTCCCAACAGATGGCCATCCAGTCTCCAAAGAAGGAGACTCCACCACCCTCCTTTGTGGCAGCATATTCCACTGCTAAAGAGCTCTAACTGTCATGAAGTTCTTAATGTTTAAAATGAATCTCTTTTCCTGTAGTTTGAGACCATTGCCCCGCGTCCTAGTCTCTGAAGCCATGGAAAATAAACCAATCCCTTCTTCAATGGGACATCCTTTCAAATATTTAAATATGGCTATCATATCCCCTCTCAGTCTTCTTTTTGTAAGGCTAAACATTCCCAGCTCCCTAAGCCACTCCTCGTAAGACATTTCTTCCAGACCCTCAGTCATCTTGGTCGCCCTCCTCTGGACCTGCTCAAGATTATCAACATCCTTTTTAAACTGAGGTGCCCAGAATTGGACACAGTACTCCAGGTGGGGTCTGACCAGAGCAGAATAGAGTGGTACTATCACTTCCTTTGATCTAGACACTATGCTTCTGTTGATGCAACCAAGAATCGCATTGGCTTTCTTGGCCACCACATCACACTGCTGACTCGTGTTCAATTTGTGGTCCACCAAGACTCCCAGATCCCATTCACAGGTATGAGAATTCAGCATGTGACATTTGTTGCCTGTCATATCACACACACAGTGTGCAATGGTAGACACCCCCACTGGTTGCTCAACTTTGAGCAATTCTTTGTGGTTTTGCACCCATGCACAGAAAATACTATTTGCAAGGAACTGGAAGAAGCAGCAGCAAATTAATAAGGAGGGAAAATGTAAAGAAATGCAGGATATGGCCGTTAATCATCAAGCGACATGAAATTATGACTAGAAACGGAAGATTGAATGCAAATGATTTCAAAGATCTGTGGAACTTGTTTGTAGTAAATGTGTTTGAGGAAAGTTATACTCCCGAACAAGAATCATTATCTCTGAATTCCCAATGTCTGAGTCAGATCTCAAAACTAGAGATGGGCACGAAACGAACAATTCTTCATTTCCGTTTCCGTTTTTTCATTTCGTTACGTAACGGAACAACAAACGGATTTTGTCTCTAAAATGAAACAAAACGAATAGAAACACCGGAAATTTTGTCGTGTGTTTCATTTCCGTTACTGCAATATGAGTGAATTGCTTAAAATCCTTTTAAAAAATCACCAAAAAATTGAAATAAATGGTAACGAAATGGTAACAAAATGAACGAAAATGAAAACGATTTTTTTGCAAAAATTTGTGGGAAAAAAGGAAACGAACCGAAACGGACCCTCCAAATGACAAATGACAAACGAAATGTCATTTTTTTTTATTCGTGCCCATCTCTACTCTAAACCATGGTGCTATCAAGTAGCAAACTCGGTGATCCATAAAATCCCTCCCAACTCTGCAGTTCAGCAATTCCTAGTCGATTCCTTTGTGTTTCTATTTGTTTAGCTGATACGTTGGTGGGATTTTCATTTTGATGTCCTATTTTTGTTGCTTTGTTATTGTCAGATTTTTGCCCATTGTTAAAAATATACTACAATGGGATTGGGTGCTTTTTTGCAAAAAAAAAACATCCAGAAATTGCCAAGTGGCACAAAAGCTGCACTGATCTTTCCCACCAAGGGGAAACACCTCTGAATTATTATGCCTCTTTGTTCTTGCTTGCAAGAACAAAAATAAGCAAAGATTAACCTCTCTAGATCCAAAACGCGAACAGGCAGGCAGGCGTACCTGATCGTTGCGGGGGAAATCAGCCTCGATTTATGAACAGTTTGCAAATAAACCTGAACTCTAAAGGAAATAATAAAGTTTCCAACTGTGGCTCTCCAATTTCTCAAATTACCAGCAGGAGGCTGCCAGGAATGCCTTTAATAAATTTGTCAGTCTCCCAGCGAGACTCACATCCAAAATCAGCAACCAGGGAGAGTAAAACACTACAGCTGCTCAGTGACACAGCTGTGCTTGGAAGACATGGGGCTGCAGAGAACTTCAAGTAGGGAAGGCTGTTTGTTTGCTTCTCTTCCCCCTGTTTGGTTTCTGTTGACTTGTTGAGACATTGGCAGATTTATATGATGAGAGTGTTCCTCCCAATTGCAAAAACCCTCTTCTCTTCTTTAACAAGGCATGTCTTCACATCTCAATCTTTCTCTTGCAAAAAAAGCTAACATGGTGTTTCAGACACCTGACCTGTGAAATCAGGTGCATTGTTTTCAAAAGAGGAGGATCTTCAGAAGAAAGTGTGTGGCTGTGGAACCTACCAGTCTGACACACCATATGTCTGCAACCATAGATGGATGGCAGATTATTCCCTAAGGATCCTCCCATCTGTCCTTCAACACCTCTGCCTCCCTTCTGTTCCAATGCACAAGAACCTACACTTGAAGTGGTTGACCGTACTAGGAACGAACCAATCTCTGCTAAGGTGGAGAAGCCAACTGGGATTTTGTGGTGCAGTAGTTAGTGTGTTCAAGTGGGACACTGGGCATCTGGAAGCTGGTGCCCTCTGAGCCAGGAAATTGTTGGAGTGATCTTAGGCAAATCAGACCACCACCACCCCAGCATCAACCACACAAAATTCCTCTGAGGATGAATGAAGAGGAATGAAAACTGGATATAAATTTACCAAGTCTGTTGCTTTCAAGATACAGCAAGGGTGGGCAATGTGTAGTCTTCCAGCTGTGTTTGGACTTGGGCTTCCCTCAGTCCTAGACAGGCAGTGGAGAGGCATGTTGGGTGATGCAAACCAACACATCCTCTGGGTGGCTGCACTTCACATGCAATGGAGGTCTACTGAGCTACTAATTGGGTGTAGTGGGTAGAGCACTGGACTAGGTCGCAAAACACATGGGTTCAAATCTCCTCTCTGCTGAAGAAAATCATGTGGTGGGGGAGTCAAAGCTAAACCATTCCTTCAATATCCCAGTTACCTCAAAAACTCTACTAGTGACACCATAAATTGGAACCGACTTCACGGCACGTACTTATGGCCAATTCGATTAGGAAAGTCACCGGCACAAGGCTTTGTCAACCGCAGAGATCTCAAACTTTAATCTCCCCAGAAGTTTCTGAACCTCAGTGCTCATCAGCGCTAGCCAACAAAGCCCATAGGGAGGAATCCTGGGAGTTGGAGTCCAGCCACACGCTCAAGTCTGGATCTTGACCCACTAGCCATATTCAAAGCAGAAGGAGCCACGTGGCTGCATGACCATGCTGGTGTCCGTTCCATTAATTGGAAGCAAGAAAGATCCGGGTTGCTGAGAGGAGGCTGGGTCTGGAGAACGCAAGCCATCTTTTCTTCCAAAACAAGAATAATGGAAGCTGATAAACTGGCATATGATAATGTTTGCAAATGAACGAACGGGAGGCTGCCAAGATGTCTTTTTTTAGAACAAAGCATATGCTTGCCTAGAAACGGGCTTTGCTCCTTCGCAGTCCTCCCACCGGATGTTTGCGGCAGGGCTTAAAGACTTGGTTTTGCTACAAAATGAGCCCCTTCCCGGGGACCATGAAGTTGAAAGAAACCTCCTGGTTTAAAAGTGCCACCTGTTAATCCAAAGAGCAATTTCTAGAGAAGGCAACAAGGACAGAAGGCTACTGCCTTCAAGAATTGGATGTTGGAGGCACAGTTTTGCATGTGGATGGTCCCAGGTTCAACTCTCAACATCGACAGGAAGGACTTGCAGAGAATCTCCAGATAGGGTTCAGAGAGAATTCTGCCTGAAGCTCTGGAGAACTCCTTCCAGCAGGAAGGGACAATGCCAAGGCTTTGATTCAACATAGAAAAGTTCCTTAGACAGAAGAGGAATGTAGTCAACATGCTGCTATCATAGCATTGGAACATACTAGCTTAGCCCTATCAACCCTTGACTGTCAGCAAATGGTTCTTCAGGGATTCTGTCTTAACTCACCTGAATACCCATGGTCCTTCCTGGTAGCATCCCATCCATGTACTAATCAGACTTTCTTCTGTTTATCCTTACAAATCAGACAGAATTGGTAGAATTCTGGAGGGTCTTGTGCTTTGGGAACTGATCCAAATGTGAGGAAATTGAGAAGACTTGGTCTGGCATAGGGTTGGTCTACTAATATTATTAGCCAAAGGAAAAGCAAGCCAGTACGGTGCAGTAGACCGAATGCCAGATTAGAACTCAAGAGCACAGATAGGTATGAACCTGGAAAACAGTGGTTCATGGTGGTTCATGGTACATCACATCAACCAACCATGAGCCATGACCTTTTTCAATCATTCTTGATTCCAGACTTCCAGAAGTGATTGAATGTCCCACTATAAAGGTGTTAGAGGTGTCCAACATGCACCCATTCATCAGCTGGTTCTCCTCCCCTCCCCTTCTAATTTATGCAAACATTAGATGTGGGGCATCTGAGTTAGAGGTCTGCTAAGCGTATCCCCCCTGCCCCAAGGAAAGTCCTCTCTAGCAGTTGGATAAAAGTTCAGTGTTTTGTTTCATTCTAGACAGGCGCATTTCCCCAAAGCAGCACAAAATGGCACAATTTGTGTGTGTGCGTGGGGGGAGGGGTTGCTTTGTGTTTCATTTTATGTCCCTCTCCATGCAAGGCAGCTGGGTTCATATCCACACTCTGCCATGGAAACTCACTGGAGGGTGGCAAGGATAAACCAGTGCTGGAACATCTCGTCTCTCTTGAAAACTCTACAAGTCTCTCTACGTAAGAAGTGACTCGATAGCACAGATCCACAGCAGCAGCGGGCAAGCTAACATGAAGCTTCTCCAGGCAACGGTGGACAAAAGTAGCCATGGAAAAAATGGGTTTTGTACATCAGTTCTCAGCATCCTATGCCACTGCGGTGCCAGCTACACCTCATGGGAGCTGAAGGCAACAGTATCTCAAAGGTGATAATAACCCAGCTGTGTTCATAAGGGGAAAAAAACAGCAAAGACAGCTGTAGCCTTCCTGACCTGTTTGTCAACTACCTGGAAGTATTGAGCCAAAGGGACTGTAAGGCTGGGGGATATATTTTGTTTATTTTGCTGCCCCCTTGGCAGCTAGTTTTGAAGTTTTGACATCTCACTACTCTCTGTTGTTTTATCTCTTGTGAGTCCTTTCAAGAATGGTGGCAAAAATCAAAGAAACAACAAAACAAAACAAAAAAGACACAAAACATGTGGCACAACGTGCCTTAAAGACTAACTTTCATGCTTTTATGCAACGTTTGGTGGACATGTCCACTTCTTCAGACATATAGCAGCAGAATGAGGTGTGTGATATAATATGTGATGAGATATACATTTCATACCAGCTGTTCCTTGGTATGAATTCAATCTTGTTTGATTGTGAAATGCCCGGAGTTGCCTTTTAGGGAAGACAAGTGGTCAATAAAGGCACAAGAATAAACAAATACATCATATATGTCTCCTCCTATATGTTCAGGATCTTCTGATGATATGACCATATTGGCTACAGGAGTGGTGAACCAGCTTGTGTTGTCCATTGACAAGGACCACATGGGGTGATGTGCAAAAGACCAAAACTGTTTGGAGCATGCATTGACCTATCTTGCATTCCGAAGCTTCCAGGGGAGACTTTCCCCTCTTCTAACTTCCCTTCTGCTCCTTCCAAGATTAATGCACGAAATGTATCCGACGTCAGCGCTCCCAGCCTGAAATAATGATGTGTCCCGTCAAGCAGAGGGAGCCGGAGCAATGAAAGAACTGCGGAGCACAGTTCATCCTAGATCACTTAACATGAAAGACACCCGAAACGGGGGCTCCCTCGAAGCAGGCGGTAAATAAAGTGGGTTTGTCAGGTGTGAAAGAAGGAGCTCTCAGGTGGTGGATAGAGGAATGAAAGGCACGGTGGCCTCTTTTTCCCGCACACAGCTGAAACTGCCTTATGAGTCAACACCACCTAGAAGGGCAACATTCATCCTGGAATGGACCTGGCAATAAAAGAGGAGGATGAAATGGAGGCTGACGCAGGAGCGCTTGCGGTGAAGCAATCTGGTCCTTTTGTGCTTGGCTGGGATGGGTTTCACCAACAGACATATGGCAAGAAGAGCGGAAGCCTCTGGCAGGCACCGGAACAACCCCAGTGTTCTGTTGCTGCTATCATGGCAGAGGAGAACATCTGGGGTATTAGAAGAGATGGCCCGTGAGGTGTGATGCGAGAGAGAGAAAGAGAGAGAGAGCACCCAGATGCCATGTTTATTTATCCTTTCAGCATGGGAGGTAAACGGTGAAATTCATGAACCCTGGAAGAGAATCTTGGACGTGAAATCTTACTCGGGGGGCTTGGCATGATTCCTCAGGTGGAGCGTCCAACTGACAGTGCCTCCAGCGCTGGACACACATCCAAGACACGATGTCCAGCATCTGCCCGAGCGATTCCTTGGCCAAAGCAATGCTGACAGGCTGGAATGCTGCAACCGAAGCGGGGAATGAACAGAAAGGCTGGGTTGTGCTCAGAAAAGACTTAGCCAACTCCAAAGATAATCCATTTTTTTTTTCGATGAGAAAATGTCATCCTGGAGGTATCACTGTGCTCAGTATTGGTCCGTTTCAACTGGAAGCAATTCCTCTGCAGGTTTGGGGTCCTAATCCTTTCCTAGACCTATTTCTGGAATTAATAACCAGTCCTGCCCCAAGCTAGCTTCCAAAATGAGACACGATCCTTATCTGATCAGCTAGCATGATGTGCCTGGAAGTAGATAACTGCTGTTGAGGATATATTTTCCTAGCTTCTTCTGAACCTTTGTGGAAATGATAGCTCATTTGACTCAGTCATAGATTTAGGGCAAAAACTCAAGAATAGACTTGTTAGATCAGACAGAAGGTCCATCTCAATCAGCATCCTGATGTCCCTCTGGTGCCCAGCTCTGGATCTTTCGGACCAACACATCAAAGCAACAATCACAAACTGTTGCCTCCCAGCAACTGGTGTCTTCCTGAGTGTGTCAAGTTAGAAGCATTTAAAGTAAGGACAATCTCTATAGCCAGCAAGATTTACTAGAGGTGGAGTGAGCTCCTGCTATTAACCCTAGCTCCTGCCAACCTAGCAATTCGAAAGCATGTAAATGCATGTAGATAAATAGGTACCACCATAAAAAGCAGGGAGATAAAACAGTGTTTCCTTGCAGCCCTGCCGGCCATGCGCCATGGACTTGCCCAACACTGGCTCTTCAGCTTGAATACAGACATGACACCACCCCTAGAGTCGGACACGACTAGCACACATGTGCGGGGGGAACATTTACCTTTTACCTTTACAGAGCTTAGAGCATCTTTGGGAGCATCAACGCCCACCTGTGTCTTCTCTCAGTTTATGTTTGTATTATCAGCTAAACTCAACAAAATTAGCTGCCTCTACAACGTAAATTGCCGTAGTTCATTCAAAACCTACACATCTTTACCAATGTGAAGACTTTGAACAAGATTTTGGTCATGACATGTGACAGGATTCAATTTGCAAGCATTACCGCAAACCTGTGTTGTCTCATTAGTACATCCGATCGAGTTCTGCTCAAACCTACTTCTCAGTTGTGGGTGAAGGATCACACTTTTGGCTGCCTGTTTGTGCAAAGGAAAGATAAAGGAGCATCCTAAAGCAGCCCCAACCGGTACCTGCAGCGCTTGGCCTGTAGCCGGGGTGACATGTAGGAGAACAGGCGCATTTGATCTTCCAATGTTCAAAGCCATTTAAAAAGGGGGGAATCCATATGAAATGGAGGCTGCTACCCAACGGAGAGGTGTGCTAGTAGAGGAATTGAATTGCTAATGAGAAGCATGAGTTCCTTTATGCCTACCGAGGCTACTGGGAAAAATGAGAAGAATTACTGTTTGGTATGCTGGATTGACAGAAGATGGTAAGCACAGCTCAATATATCACGGGCTGTCCCCTAAGTGCACTGGACAACATCGCTAGGGATTGTTGCCTCAGGAGGGTTGAAAAAATTCTTAAGGAAGATTCACACCCCGGTCAGCACCTCTTTACCTTGTTACCATCAGGCAGAAGATATTGCAGTATAGCCTGCCGCACCAACAGACTGAAGAACAGTTTTTACCCATGGGCTGTCAGACTGCTGAATGGGAAATAATCCCAGGACAAGTATAGAAGAACTGACCTGTGGGCTGGCACATTCTGTGTCAAGTCCACAGGGTGCAATAAGACTGAGTGGTTGCTAGTGCGATGGGGGTGGGATGGGGGTGGGATGGGGGTGGGGGTGGGCAAGGGAGACTCAGCCAATTTCATTGTCCACATGTTGTACATTGACAATAAATGTATTATTATTATTCATAACAAAGCAGTGCAGAGGGAAAGCAAACCCGGACAGCTACCTGTTCCATGTTCAGCAGTCCAGACCAGATGGGACCAAACCTTTCACAAACATACACACGCTGCCACACATCCAGTTACTTGGAAGGGAAAACCAGCCCGGGTTTCAGCTAAAGGACAAATCAGTAACCCAATTGGTCCTTGGGTTTAAAAAAGGTGCTTGAGAAGGACAGCACAGACCCAAAAAAGTGCATATCTATATTATGAAATAAACTGCTTTTATAACTAATCGGCTAGATTCAAGCCCCACTGGTACCAATCTGTCCACTTTAGTTAACTTTAGGGTTGAGTGTCTTAGTGGTTTGGCTATCTGGCTGTCATACCAGAGGTTGGGAGTATAATTCTCAGGGGGAAAGCCAACCTAGGAGGCTTTGGCCAAGCTGTAAAATCTCAAGATATTCCCAGATGAAAGAAAAGGGAAACCACTTCTATTCTCTCCCTGAAAACCCATGGAAAGGGCTAACATAAGTCAGAATTGATTTGACAGCACATGATGATGATTAAGGTTGGATTGAGCCTAAAGTGAATGTGGAACCATTTTAAAAAAAAACGCATATAGAAATGCAATGGATTAGTGGGCTAAAATCATTAGCGGCTACTAGAATAGACCCATTGAAACCAGTGGCATTTGCATTAGTGTACTCCAGGAGTGGGCAAATCCCTGGTCCTGGGATAATTTTTGGGACCCCCTTTTTTCTTGCAAAAACCCCCCACTAATTTGCAATTTCTGGATGCCATCGGAGGCCACCAAGGCCAATCCTGTTGCAAAATAGCCAGAATCAAAACCAGAATCTCACCTCTTCTGGGTTGGTAGGCTGATGCATGCATGCATGCACGTTGTGATACATTTTATCATTTTCTAGCCTGACGGCATCTGTAGTCCTGCCAAAGGTATTCATGTCACCTTCATGCCAATGGACCTAAATTAGCTGGGACTGAAATTGGACTTAGTCCAAAGAATGACCACATGTCAAACTGGAGTGGATCAGAAGTAAGCTGCTGTGGGATGGACACACATCAAGTGGTTTCTCTTCTTGTCCTAAACCATGTTGGATGGACACCTGGCTGACACGTGGCCTCCAAGAGTGACATCTTAAAAGCCACGTGATTTATCACTGGCCTAGCAGACATTGCTCTCGTGCCTTCATCAATGGAGGTGGCCTCTGCTCTACATACTCCATAGCAAATTTCACCTTTCATCTTTAAAACAGCCCCCCAAAAAAGCCTCTGGGGATTGAGCCACCACAGAGGAAGGGACGAGAGGGCGAGAAACAAAAATGACAAGCGACTTGGGAATATTTCAACAGGCTGCCTACTTTAATCCTCCTCTTTCTCTGACATGGTTGGTCAGCGAGCAAGTTTCTCCAGCCCATAAATATCTGCCTCTGTGCATGGATGCAGAGACCAGCTGGGCAAGATAAATGGACACGGACAGCCATGAACGCAGAACATCAGTTCAAAGGGGCAACGTGCCAGGAGAACAGCAGGAGCTGGAGCTTTGGAAAAGCCGTGCTGTCACTTCTTGAGCTCTCTGCATTTTTATCCTGAGGGGACGGGACCACACTGGGGGGGGGGTGTTGTTGCTTCTTCTTAACATTCACCAAGGAAGTTTGAAAGAAGCTGCGGGGGGGGGTGTCCTGTGGTGAACAGCCTCCCACCCCTCTCATAATAAGGAGGGAGCGGATCTTGTTAATTTTCCTGGCCCTTGATCAAAACAGCTAATCAAGGCACTCCTGGTGGGGTGGGGGGATGTCAAACACCAGGAAACTTGTTTTTGGAATTCTCCTTTTTATAAATTGTTCTACACAAAAACGAATAGAGACGCATTTTTATGCTCACCAGTATTGTTTACCGGGGTGGGGCGGGGGTGCTGGGGAAGAAAATGTCTTTCAAAAGACACACTTTGGGGACAAACCACTGAAGCTTTTTTGCAGATTTTTCACTACAAATTATGGAAACGTTTTTTGCATAAAATATCCCCATTGGGGATATTCCTGAAGCTGGTGACCTAGTTTTCTTCTTTGGACCCTAGGCATATGTTAACAGGGGTGAACCATGGTGCTGAACCATGGTTGACAGGTGCTATCCATGGTGCTGAAACACTATTGTGGCACATGCCTTCAGCGCCTTTTAAAATTGGGGCTGAATCTTAAGAGTGAATTAGTCTACATTACCAGCTTCTACTGGCCCGGAAAGTAGGACACTGTCTTGTTTACTTGTGGTTGTTTTCATGTTTATCTTTTTGTTGGAAACTGTCCAGAGTAGTGGCATACAGTACCACCAGACAGGACAGAAATATAACAAGCAAACAAGCACTTGGTTGGCTGGGCCATTGATTTGGACCCTCTTGTGTTCTTTGATGTCTTCACTGACATCCATGTTATCTTGACAAAGACATTTTGTTAATTCTAATTGTTAATTCTAAAAAAATTTCAACACAGAATAAAATAGGACTATGCTCTGGACATGCACAAGTAAAACAGGAGCATGTCCTGTGGGCAACTATATTCACAATCCAGGGCGTGTTGGCACATGGACGCAAATACACACACACATACCTGTTGTATAGAAGGATATCTGGCTTCCATATCTGGCCATCAGGAAAACGGACATTTTTTACACCAGGGTATTCAGACATATTCCACTGTAAGTAGTAGTCGGTCCAATACTTGACAATGAAAAATAAAAGTGAACAAACCATTATTTGGCTTTAATTTTAAGGGTTTTTTTAAGAACAAAGTTGCCCCTGGAAATATAGCCTTCTCTGGGCAAAACTATTGCCTAGATTACTCAAATGAGAAACATTTAGCTCATAAACACTAACTCTTTACAAATTGTGCTTTTGGACACATTAAGGGAGAGAGAGAGAAATGGAAAGTGTTGAATTTGCAATTTTAGGTCACCCAGAACTGCTTATAAAAAGATATTTTGGTCTGTTTGTGTCTTACAGTTCACGCCATCTCAAGCATAAAATTGGACTATGCCAATAATAAAATCCATGCATTCTTCCCCAAATTACATTTTGCTTTAGTGCCATAACTTTGAGAGCTTCTTTTAGCGAAAAATGATTAGACCATAATAACCAATTAGAAGCACATTAAGCTGGACCCGCTAAAGGTCTCTCTCTCTCTGCTGATAAGATATATGAGCAGCTTCAGCTCAGCAAAAAGACAAGACAGGCTTATGAATGAGGAGGGTGTCTGTAATAGGAGACAAATAGTATTTGTTCACATTGCTCATTCCTGAAAAAATACAGGTGTTTTCTAGATTTCTCTTGAATGCCTCCAGTGCTGGAGCACTCACTACCTCTTGAAGCCATTGGGTTCCATTGATGTACTAATCAAGCAATCAGGAAGTTTTTCCTGGTATTCAATTGAAATCTGGCTCCCTTCTTTTCTCAAGACTTATACAGGCATGTGCACTCTGAAACTGGCAGGCCGGCCCTCTCATATCACTGTCCAAGTCATGGGAGAATATTACACCTCCATTAAGAAGACTGTGCGGCTGAACACAGTTAACAGAACCTCTCATTTCAGGTAACATTCATGTCTTACGCAACTGCTGCCTGGCTGTTTTGTTATTCTTTTTTGCCACTCTCCAGGCTGTTTACAATGCTGTCGAGGCAGCAAATGATCAAAGCGCTGCGGCGATGTATCCTCCAGGTCTACAGATGCCAGTCGCTAGAAGGAGAGTTAAATTGGGACACCCAGCAATTGACTTGCGCCGTTTTCCATGCTTGTGACGTGAACCACGGTGTCCTTGATTAAACTGTTGGGGAGGATATCTACCCTGGTGCAGTTCGATGGCCCTTTAACCAGCCGGGCTCCATCTGACAGAAACCTTGAGATCTGTAGAGGTACTCAGTATTTGCTATTTGGTAGCTCCATTAAATCCTTCTGAGGTTCAACCAGGAAGTCTACAGACCTCACCAAAGTACAAATGCCACAATCCTACAGAACCGATCATCCCAGAGTACATAACATGCAATAATGGCCTCTAGCTACAGGAAGCCAGATTTCGGCTGAATATCAGGAAAAACTTCTTAACTGTTTGAGCAGTACAGCAGTGAATTAATGACCTCAGGAGGCACTCCAGGGCTGGAGGCATTCAAGAGAAAATTGGAGCGCCCTCTGTCAAATCAACTTGGATTCCTGCCTTGAGCAAGGAGTTAGACTCAATGGCCTTATCAGCCACTTCCAACTGCATGGTTCTTCCTCAGATAGAATCTGCATTTTATCCAGCAGTGGAGCTGGTCCAGCAGCAGGTAATGACACCAGCAATGCAAAACAGAAGCAAAACAGCAAATCTTGTATTTCAAAGACTTCAACAAACATTTGCTGTTCCTCGTCCCCAACGAAGGAGCATCTGGACACATAAGAACATAAGAAGAGCCCTGCTGGATGAGGCCAAGGGCCCATCTAGTTCAGCTTCCATTATCTTTCAGTGGCCCCACCAAATGCATCTGGGAGTGCACAAGACTAGATATCTGTCTCCTGATACCACTCCCCTGCATTTGGCCCTTGAAGTACCCTGGTTCTAAGCCTGGAGATGATACATCCCCATCATGGTTTGTAATCAGGGATGGACTTTTCCTCCAGGAATCTGTCCAATCCCCTTTTGAAGGCATCCAGGCCAGATGCTATCACCACCTCCTGTGGCAGGGAGTTCCACAGACTAACAACACGCTGGGCAAAGACATAGTTTCTTTGGTCTGTTCTCACTCTCCCAGCCCTCAATTTGAGAGGATGTCCCCTAGTTTTGGTATTTTGTGAGAGGGAGAAGAGCGTCCCTCTACCCACTTTAAACAGGTGGAGGAAGACAAACGGCAAAGCCTCACCGGTGCCTCAAAGAGCCTGCAACTGGAAGAGCCTGCCAAACTGAGATGCCAATTTTTGCATCCCGAGTGTGTTCGAAATGATTTGGCAGCTCGGGAAGGAAATTGCTAAATCAATCAGAGAGGCAGGGGGGGATTAGGCATAACATTTAGATTATTCGTTTAGAGAGTTTTGGATGGGAGCCGGAGTGGGAAATAAATAATATTGAAGAAACATGTCTTTAATGAGTCCATTTTGTAGACTTTTGTTTCCTTTTTATAATTAGGCATCATCTTGTACACTCGCGGTGATTTCTGCACCTTCAGTGACTCAATAATTTGTCTCCAAAACTCTGGCAGAGATCTCTTTCTGAGAGACAGCCCAGCCTACCCCCTTTTGACCTTTGCTGGTGTAAGGACAGCAACAGAGCAAGGATCATGATGGATGTGCTTCATATCTCCACTCATGGGGTTTTTCTACAGCAAAAGAGCCTCTCCCTCCACAGAAGGGAAGATCCGGGCTCCCCTGCAACCCTGAAGATGCCCTCTCTAACATCCATTGGATTCTTCTCCAGATGTCTGCCTTTTCGGCAATTGCCCCCAGATTATGGAATGCCCTCCCAAGCGAGACCCGCCTGGCGCCGACATTGATGTCATTCCGGCGCCAGGTAAAAACATTCCTGTTCCAGAAGTCTTTTTAAGTCTTTTTATGGCTGCAGTGTTTTAATTATTGTATTTATTATATTTAAATGTTTTATTGTTTTAATTTTATTGCAATTTGATGTTTTATTTATTTATTTTAGTGCAGTGTTTTCAAAATGGACAATTATTGTATTTATTGTATTTAAATGTTTTATTGTTTTAATTTTATTGCAATTTGCACCAAAATGTTTTAATTGTCTAAATTGTTTACTTTGATGGCTCTTTCAGGAGAGGCTCCTGACTAGATCTTAATTGCCGGGTAGGTTCATATGGAAGGAGGCGGTCCTTGAGCCACCCAGAGACCTTTGGGCACTTTGGGTGGGCTCGGGCAGCAACAAATGGAATGAAAGAACCTTCCCAGGACAGCATCTGGGCATTTGAGCCATCCAGACCTCTATATAAATAAATAAATAAATAAATAAATAAATAAATAAATAAATAAATAAATAAATAAATGGAATGAAAGAACCTTCCCAGGACAGCATCTGGGCATTCTCCCCAGACCTCTGATATTCAGCCTCTGCCATGGACACCAAAGGATGTTGCTGCATTTTACCTTGCACGGCAGTTGGCACCGAGCGAGGATCACCTTTTGATCCCAAACGTTTGGTGGCCAGCCATCCGTTTTTGACAAAATGTGACAGGCGGTCAGTATGGCACCAGGGGTGGCAGCTGACACCCTGGCTCACTCAAGACTTAACAGCATTTGACAGATGGCAGTGCCACTACAGTGATCGATATTTGACTTTATTTGCAGGGCGTCTTCAGCGGAATGTGGTCAGCTTTTCATTAGTGGCACCTCTTCGCTAAATCAGCGATGACGGCCGAGTCGTATTGAATTTGTCACATTGAGTCAGAAAGAAAGGCCTTCCTGACACCGCTCTTTGTCCCCTGAAAAGACTTTGAACAATTGCCCATTCAAAACAGACTCCGGAGCTTTGACACTCACCATGTGCAGCCAGATGTTGGTGGTTAAAACTTGATTCTTTTCATCCTGCCAAAGCAAAGAGAAGAGGGATCAGTTAGCAGGGGTTGTCATTTAAGTGTTGGTTTAAAAAGAAGAAGGAAGAGGAGGAGGTTTTTTAAAAAAACTTCCCATTTATCAAAGGCGTGGTATGGTGTGATGATCAGTGATGGACTACGTTGAGAGCGGGTTTCAAATCCACACTCAGCCATGGGAACCCACTCAGGGAGTGGGAATTGGTAAAAGTACTCCTTAAATATCTCCCTTACCTTGGAAGCTCTCTTAGGACTGCTATAAGTCAGTTCCAACTTGATGACACACACACACACACACACACACACACACACACACACACACACACACACACACACACACACAATAAAATTGCATAAGCAGAAGGCTTAACTACTTTCAAAGATCTGTGAAGATTCTCAGTCATCCAGATGAGTTTATCTGGAAGTTGAGTCATGGCTACTGGACTTCTTTTTGAGAGATAGAAACATTTCGCTGTTCATCCAAACAGCTTCCTCCATCTGAATACAGCTAGTGCGAGTCCTCCATTTTATAGTCAGCTTTGACCTCTTGTCACCCTGGTCTGAATTAGGCTCATAAAATGAACAATGGCCTGAATAGGCTCGTTAGGGAGACAATAGTATCCATGGCCTTAAGGTGAACAATGGCCTAAGGTGCTGAAACCAATCAAGAATGGGTCGTTAGCTATGGCCTTGGTGGTGAAGGCTTTTTTATTTGTCTGGGTTCTTTGGAAAGCACTGCCTGATAAGTAGCAGATAGACTATGCCTGAGCCCACCACCTCTGTTGAGGGAGGGGTTTTCAATGCTCACATGAATGGCCTCCCTTACTCCTCTCTCAAACCACCTCTCTTCTTTGTCTAATATGTGTACATCCTCATCTTTGAAAGAGTGCCCTTTGTCCTTCAAATGGAGGTGTACTGCTGATTCTGGTCCTGAGCTGTTACCCCTCCTATGTTGGGCCATCCTTCTGTTTAATGGCTGTTTAGTTTCTCCATTGTAGAGGTCTGAACACTCCTCTCTGCAATGGACCACATATACTATATTGCTCCTTTCACAGATGCAACATTTCAGCCCATAAAGGCTGAAAGCCAATAGTACGTCACCGCTAGCCATTGAATCAATTGGTTCTCCCCTGCTTCAACAGGCCAACTTTCGTCATCTCTTCCTACTGGATCTCAGCCTAAGCAATTAAGAGAAGAAGCAGGAGCTTGAAGACCGCGTCGCGATCTCCAGAGGCTGGGGTGATCAGCCAGGTTTTAACTTGGCATTGAAACAATTGCCATCTGGGTGCCAACCATGCAAGTAAGCAAAAAGGCACCCCATAAAGGAAAGGAAAAATGGGCTGCTTACACAACACCCCATAGCACTTACTACACTCTCCAGTTGGTTTACAAGGTAATTGTGCAGGCTACACATCCCTCCCACCTGCATAAGCCGGGTACTGGCTTTAAGAACATAAAGAGAAGAGTGTCTTTCCTGACCTTGGAAGGATGAGAGATTGAGTGAACCTTGAGCCGGATACCTAGGACTGAACCCTGGGTCCTTAGCAGAGCCCGGCCACCGAACTACAGCTTACTTCTCCAAAAACCACATTGGTTGGACTGCCATCTGTGCTCTGCAACACCCCCCAATCTCAGATGGATATTGTTAACTACAAAATATTCACAGACTTTGGTCCCATGGACTGTATGTCATGAGTAAGCACTGCCTTCCAGACAAATGGATACTTTTAAGTTCATTACTGTAAGATCTGACTGGTAAAGTCCAGGCTTTCGAGCAGAATACTTTCCCACTCTTACCTGGACATCTCTGGAATTTCCTGGTGGTTTCTTGTGCAAGTTCTAACCAGATCTGACCCTGCTAAATGTCTCCTATCACAAAAGGTTTCAGGATGGTATGAAACTGGCACTTTGAACTAACAGGTTTTTGCCAGTAAGACTTGGTTTCTTTAAGAGGCCTTTGGAGAAGTGAAAGGTCAGAACTGAAAAAAGTTTTCCTTTCACAGTGCGGTTCCTGGGGTGAAGTTGGTCAAACTGGACAGCAACCCTTGATTGCATGTAGAGTAAAAAAAATGTTGGGGATTGTATAAAAGATGGATTTCCGGTACTGTATCCTAATAATTAAGCCTGACCATGTATCATGGAGTTTGGACCTTTCCTCAGTCATGTTTGCTGTACTGTATAGCAAATTGTAAGCAATTGTTATGAATTCCCATTGTATCTGAATTATGGGTATGTTTAGTTAGTGTATTTAGCTGGGTTTTGGACATTAAGGGTGCTCCCCTGCTGCCGTTTCTTTTAATCTATATGTATTGATTTGTTGGTTAATTTGTTTTATTATATTGTATTGTATTGTATTGTATTGTGTATTTGCTGACTTGTTCAGCTGTGTTAGCCGCCCAGAGTTCCCTTTGGGAAGATGGGCGGGGTACAAATTTAATAATAAATAAATAAATAAATAAATAAATAACCTTGGTGGAAGCAGGCGTGCTTTGCCACGCAAGTGCTGCACTTGCATCCCCAGATAAGCAACCCATTCATCTTTATCAGTGTGGTCTCCTTGGAGGATTGGTTAAGAACAGCTACCAAAAAAAGGTGCTGCATGTTGTTGCCGGGATTTAGAGCAATGCCTCGTCAATTCTAATTGCAAAGTTATTACTTTTGGGCAAAGCAAACGTAGGTGTAATGCATCACCCATGCCACTGCCTACTAAATTTTTATTTATTTATTTCATTGGTTCCTATACCACCCCCATTGGTGCTATGGACCATTCTCGGTGGCTGACCCCAGTAAATAAAACATATCTGACATATATATGAGTGACAAGCAAGCAATAAAATGAAAGCATTTAACCAAATAATACGAATTATCTAGAGGCACAGAACCAAAATCAAACAGGGTCAGTACAGAAGGCCTCACTAGAAAGTAATATTTTAAGTTAACATGGAGTGGACGAGGGGTCACTCTACTGGAAGATGGTCCCACAAAGTCAGCCCCACTACAAAGAAGACCCTACTTCTTGCAGATGTCTTTCACTAGTAAGAGGTAGGGTATGGGGTGGTTATCTGGAGGAGAATAGCCTGGGAAGATCTGGAAGGTGGGAGGTCACTGGGGAGAGATCCTCCAACAGCTAATGTGGTCCCAACCATCAAGGGTTTCACATGTGATCATCAAACCCTTGAACCTGCTCTAGGATGCAAAACTCCTTCAAACAATGAAAATGCTGCTACCAGAGGCCATTAATCCAATATTAAGCCCTGATTATATGGCTGCCTACTGGAGCCAACACCAACAAGCTCACTGAGTTTCTTGCCATAAGAGAACCTGAAGGAAGAAAGCCAAAAGAAAGAACGCTAAGACACATGGAACTTTCTTAGCCCTACCTGGAAAACCTGTATATTTCCACATGGTCTCCCATCCAAGCTTGACCATGTTTGGCTTCCAAAATCAGATGAGATCAAGGTCCTTTCCTTCTCCCTGGCACCGACCAATCAGATAGGGAGGTGGGACGATTAATTTCCCTGCGCAGCTCCTGATTGACCAGCGCTGGGGAGAAGGAAAGATGACACTGGAGGCTTCTTCCTCATTGGAGTTTAGCCCCATGCGACCCCAGCACAAGGTAAGGGACTGGTTGATTTCATTCCTCTGGTTCCAAACGCCAGCTGGGCTCCCACATTTCGTTTTGGAAACTGATGACTTCCGAATCAAAAAGCCCATCACTATTAGCCAGAATAATTGCACAACCCCCAATTGGCGTGTCCACACCACCATCCAAAGTCCAAGTATGGCCTTCTTGAAGGACCTGGGACAGATGATCAGAAATGATCACATTTGCCCATGAGTCACCTTAGAGTTGGCCATTCTGTGAATTCTCTTTGCTTAGAGATTGAAAACCATGTCTTTTGTCACTCTTGCTGCTGTTGTTTGACTACCATGCTTGGAATTCCCACCCAGCATAGTCTACATCCTGCCTGTTTGAACATCTGTTTTATGCATGACTTCTCCTGTTGAGTTTTCCAACACTTCTATCCTGCTTCCCTGGCCAGCATCAAAAATGTATTCTCATCTGTCCATTTCTTTGGGGAGTTTAAATTTTAAACAGCAAGATCCGAGACCCAACGTTCAGTTTCGCAATTATTCCAAGCTGTCCCTTTGGGGGGAACTCCATCCGAAGAATGAGATACAACTTGCCGCGCTACTGGAGAGGTAGCCAGGCGTTGATAGATGTTTTAATTTCTCTTTCTTAAAATCCGCACTGCGAGTCACCTCCGAGTTTACACGGGCTCTTAAGAGCCTCTCTACTCAAATGTCAAGATGCACACTACCCCCCAAAAAGGAAGTGAAGAATCATGTCTTCGCGCTTGTTCCTGAATGGGTAATTTGTAGAGTTTGGTACGGCACACGCTTCTGGATAAGTGAGAAAGAAGGAAAGTACCACTTTCCGTCTTATGTATTCCATAACTTTAAAAATTCAGAAAGAATGCATGAATGAGTGGTTTTGGACATAATAGGTCCCTTCTGGGTTACAGTCTCAAAGAGTCTCTCTCCAAAATACATCTCCCCGGCAATTGTTTCTTCCCCATAAAAAACAACCCAGTAGTGTGCTAAGGATGCACAATTTCTGCCAAACAGAAGATGGCTCCAAGGACCTTTTCCTTGCTCAACAGGTTGGGCCATCTCTCATCCAGACAAGAGGGCACTTGGTGTCTTTCCCTCTTCTGTGCACCTCACCGCTACTGCTCCGAAAGCTTTCCCTTGGAGATAAAAGGACAAGGCCGTTAGCATCTCCGGCTGATGAACGAATGATGAAATGGATTCGTTTCTGCCAAATTATCATTTTTTCCAGGAAATACGATGACTCATGCCAGTTTTGCCAACAGAACAAAACAGCAGCCACAAAAAAGAAGAATCCTAGCTGAATGCAACTTGTTAACAAGCAGAAAGACTCAGCTGAACGTGTTCCAAGCATTAACTCACATATCATCCTTGTCATGGCACATAATTGCTCCAGCTGCTTGGAGTAGGAAGTAGCAAACCACTCCATTATTCCTGCCCAAAAAACTCCATGGACATGGAGCCTCATCTTGAGTCAGATCATTGACCTTTCTAGCCAGGTTATCAACACTGACTTGTCCCATTTAATCTCCGGGTAGGTTTCTTTCTCAGTCCTGCAAGATTCCTGGTGGTCCCTGGTGGTCCCTCAACCAAGCACCCAACAGACATGGGCCTGCTTAGGTTCTGAAATAAGAAACTGAGCAGGGCTTTTGGGGGGATATTTTATTTACTTATTTATTTATTTATTTATTTATTTATTTATTTATTTATTTATTTATTTATTTATTCATTCATTCATTTATTTATGCATTTCTATACCGCTCCCATTTCCCAAGGGAAACTCTGGGCGGTTCACACAAAAAATTAAAAAGTTAAAAAGTAAAAAGCAAGACCAAAATACCTTTTGGAGATGACTTTTTCATGTGTGTGTTGTGTTATGTTGTGTTGTGTTGTGTTGTGTTGTGTTGTGTTGTGTTGTGTTGTGCTGTGTTGTTACAGTCATGAACGACTCTTCGTGACCCCATGTCCAAGGAGTTTTCTTGGCAGGAATACTGGAGTGGTTTGCCGATTCCTACTCCAGGCACCTACAGCACCTGGTATTCTCTGGTGGTCTCCCATCCAAGTACTAACCATGGCCGACCCTGCTTAGTTTCCAAAATAAGGTGAGATTCGATGTTGTTAGGGCATCTAGGGTCACTATAAATCTTGGGTGACTTGATAACACATAAGCACAACAAGGCTGTATAGTAGTGAAGTGTTATAGGTAGAGATGGGCACGCATCAAAAAATGGCGTTTCGTTTGTCATTTGTCGTTTAGGGGGTCCGTTTCGGTTCGTTTCCGTTTTTTGTGAATTTTTGCAAAAAAACCGTTTTCGTTTTTGTTTGTTTCGTTACCGTTTCGTTACCATTTATTTCAATTTTTTGTGATTTTTTTAGCATTTAAAGCAGTTCAATGTATTGCCGTAACGAAAACGAAACGGACGACAAAATTTCTGGTGTTTCTGTTCGTTTCGTTTTATTTTAGAGACAAAATTCGTTTGTCATTTCGTTGCGTAATGAAATGAAAAAATGAAAACGGAAATGAAAAATTGTTCGTTTCGTGCCCATCTCTAGTTACAGGTATAAACCTCCCCCTGTATTCTAAAACTACATGGCCCCAGGAGACTGTATGTCATTTCCCCCCTCCTGAAGCCCCGGGTCAGTCCTGACACCTTCCCAGCTTTACAAAATGCCATTGTTAAGGCATTTCCTGAGGCATACGGCCCGTATCTTTTTAAGCAGATCCATGGCAAGGTTAGCGAAAGGTTCCCGTTGATCTGCCAACAAAATAACCCCTTGTTGTTTGCTTGCCTCTCTGCGCATAGGTTGACAACTGGCCACTTTAGATAATACCAACCACAAATCCAAGAGGACTTACGGGTGCAAGGGAGGTGGAAGACACATTACTGGTCATCCCATTGAGCGGAGCACAGCAGCTTTTAATTGGCTCTTTTTTATTTTCTGCTGTTTTCCGAGCACAAAGCTCACCCCTTCTCTGTCGTCTGCCATTAACCAGCTAATGGCCCCCACCTCTTGTAGAGGTTACAAAGTCACCCAGTTAATTGCAATAACAGGTTAAGATCAAATAATTAATGGTGGGATGATCGCTGTGGCCAGCCAGGCATGCGAGGCTATAAATTTTGATGTAACCGAGTTGAGCACTCACATTATTATTTATTTTCCCCTGGGGTGGACAATAAAAAGAACCAGCATCATTTGTAAGGAAGAGCTGTTTAAAAAGAAAAAGATAAATACATTGTACTCTCCTTCTTCCTCTTTCTATTTTACCAGCAATATTGGAAGGGTGGTCAAGCCATCAGTGACATTTTACTGACTCAACTGCAGTATTGCAGGATACTAAAGCATATTTTAAATCATGGAAACCATGGCTGCTTTAAGGGGTGTGTAAGCTATATAAGAGCTCATGGTCTCAGCCAATATTTCTTTTATATGCATGTATTTATTGAAGTATTTCTATCCCGCCTGGTAGCACTAGACTGACTCTCAGTAAAACTGCGAGCAATGAAAACAATCCATACACTGAACAGCTATTTTAGAAGCTATTGGAAAAGTAAAAGTTTTAAAATGCAGGGAAAACAAAGGCCAACAAGTGAAAAGTTGGAGGCCAAGCTGTCACCCAAAGCTTAGGTGCAGAACCCGTGTTTCATCATAGGAGCCCCGTGGCGCAGTGGTTAAATGCCTGTCCTGCAGGTAAAACTGTGCTCATGACCTGGGGTTCAATCCCAGGTAAGCAGGCTCAAGGTTCACTCAGCCTTCCATCCTTCCAAGGTTGGTAAAATGAGTACCCAGCTTGCTGGGGGGGATGGGTAGCCTGCATACCATAATTAAAAATCGTAAACCACCCAGAGACTACTTGAAGTGGTATGGGGTGGTATATATAAGCAGAACACTTGATTGCTTGCTTTTTTGTCTTCAAATATAGCTGCCTAGATGCCCTAAGCACATCCGATCTCGCTTGATTTCAGAAGCTAAGCAGGGTCGGCCCTGGTTAGTACTTGGATGGGCAACCACCAGGGAATACCAGGGGCTGTAGGCGCCTGGAGTAGTTACTGGCAAGCCACTCCAGTACTCCTGCGAAGAAAACTCCATGGACACGGAGTCACGTAGAGTCAGTCACGACTGTAACGACACAACACGCACACACAAGGACAGCGTCATAGCCTGTTGAGTTCCCAAGCTACACTTCCCTCCCCTCCTTGTAGTATACGAATCTTGTATACAGATCATAATGATGAAGGGGGTGTGTGTGTTATAGGACATGGCAGGGCAGGGAAAGAACCCACGTGTCCCACGGTGTTCCCACCATGGCAGCTGCCTTCTGGGGTGGTCATTATGCTCTCCTTCAAATCGAGATGCAGGGATCCTCGGAGGACTTAACGGGTGCTGCCGTGCCAACCCAAAAGTACCCAGCGACAGGCACATCTGGTTGTGAAGCTGCATGTCTCAGGAGCAACATCCCATTAAGAGAGAGTGGCACGAGCCATTTCGCTGGAGGATTAAGATAAGACCAAGATGCCGATCTCCTGATGGCGCCATCTCAAGAGCTATTGTCATTTACTCGAACAATGTTATGCATCTTGAAACCAGGAAGTTAATCAGTGCCTTATCTCTGATCGGATTTTCTCCTGCGCTTTCAGTTTAATTATTATTCTCCGCAGCTTCTGATACACAAGGTTAAATTATTATTTCCCGGTGATGTTTGGTCTGGCTTGCCTTAGAAGGTAGATGACATCTAAACAGGGCCTTTTCTTTATAATTAGAGCCAGGCCCTTATAGCTTGCAGACACAGTCATAGAAAGGCCCACTGTGGTACCAGAATTAGAATCTCAGCTTTGGACTTTGGAGATGTGGGTTCAATACTTCATTGAGTCCACATTGTCCTTGAAGCACTCTCTCTCTCTCTCTCTCTCTCTCTCTCTCTCTCTCTCTCTCTCTCTCTCTATCTCTCTATCTATCTATCTATCTATCCATAAAGCCCAGTTAGTTGCCCTGAATATATGATGGGCTAAATAGTTATTCCATTCCAATGAGTTGATTTCAGCTGTGCAGACACCCGAACTGATTGAAATCACCAGGAATAAATGGATTTCCATTCAGTGCACGTGAACAGAGCTACTTGCTCAGTCTTGAAGCAGATTTGTTTTAAAAGCCTGAACAGAAAGCCTGATGTTTTAGACCACAACTCCCAAAATTCCAGGCCTGTATTTCCAATGGCAAAGGACTGTGGGAGTTGTGGTCCAAAATTGCCAGTGTGATCACTGCCTATGCTCCACAACTGGTAGTGGCCCCCAGCCCAGCACACAAATCAACCAGTGCACCTAGTGTGAAATCACAAGTACTTATACTGACTCTGGTCAGTTGCAGAAAGGAACCACTAAGAGTTGTTGCAATTGAGTTATTCCAGTGAGCATAACTAGTAGGATTCTGACCAAGGTTTCTGGTCAAATCCTGCATTTCCTTCTCAATGTTTAGCTAGGAAAAAAAATGTCTGCTTCCACACAACTGGCTCCCAACTTGGTTAGCCTACGTGTTCTTGAACGGTCCCTCCCATAAACCCTGAGCAGCACAACTGGTGGAGAAGATTTCTGGGACTCTGAGTCCAAGAACACCTGCATTTCCCACAGCTGGGAACCAATGCTGTCCACCACTGAACGTTGGAGATAAGATGGCACTACATCCCAAAGAGAGAAGACAGGATAGTCTGAAGAAAGGGGTAGGATTCTTTCTGCACTTGGTTCACCCATCATCCTTATGAAAAGAGCGATGATTCCACACACACACACACGCATTGTTAATTTCCATTGTTCCACCAGAAATTGCCTGAAGAAGCATTGAATGGCACAATGTTGATCCTCATATGAGTTCCCCAACTACTTCTGCATCTCAGCGGGGGCCTTGGACAAAGCTTGGGAACCTCGTTAAACAGCAGAGATTGAAGAATTTAATGACAAAGCCAGAGAGCGAGAGGATTTGGGGAATTGTAGTTTGTTTTTAAAGGTAGTGTTCCATGTTTTTTTGCAGAACAGGATG